>JANRMT010062831.1:7703360-7736085 GCA_026402145.1 Polypterus bichir lapradei
CATGATGCAAGACTAAACTCATCTTTTAAAACTTTCTAATATTTAAACATCACTGCATTTATGGATTCATTTTCCAGTACTGTACATGGTTTTGGTCAGGTCAGAACCTATTCAGTCCTATCATCTGATCTCAATCTGATTGACCAATATACTCATATATAAAAAAGATTGGAAGAAGCCATCATTATTTTTCATTTATGGATTTTTTATTATTAACTAAGCTCTGCACTTTATACATTTTGTACTAGTGGGCACCTTTAGGAAACTCAGCCTAATTTAGAATCTGTGATACTAATAAAATGAAGAAAATGAGCAAACATTTCAGCTTTTAATGACACTGAAAGGGAGATCAAACATTTGCCTGCTAGACTAAATTTCTTTAAGTTTATTCATATTTTGTAATTAAGTGTTTGAAGTAATGGATGCCCTGCTGTGATTTGCTCAGAGTATGTTCCCAAGGGGAATTTTATTAAAAAAAATGGCCATACCCTTAAGTTACCTTTTAAAGTAATACACAAGAGATAAAAAGTGAAGACTTTGCATACTTTAATTAGATATAAAATGTATAATGAAGCCCCAGCAGCAACAGAAAGTTTACTAACATTTCTGAAACATCTGTATAAACAAGTATATTTTATTTTTCTAAAGTATTATTCAAATTGATTGCTTATTGCTTGATTACTTTCTGCTACTTAAAATCAAATCTGAAATTGTAAAGCTAAATCTTTTAATACACTTGAGCATAAACATCTGTCATTTGTGTGTTCAAACAAAGCATTCTTGGTCCTGTGGGTTCTAGCAGCAAATGACTAAGTTTTAACTTCACAGCTAATATGTTAACTTTTGTTTTTGATCTTAAACAGTGATATAATGTTGGTTTCACATGTTTGAATAAAACTATGATTTTGCTGTAGTACACTCATACATTTTAATAAAAACGAAATTAGATATGAGTTTATGCTAATATTACAACAGCTTTACCATCTTTATGCCATATTTTTCAGTTAAGTGAGCAAAAGGGAAAAGTTTTTGAAGTGTGCTTCATTTTTTCAATTTTGTTTAACTTTTGGAGAGAAAAGTTTTTGAAAAACATATTTTAATTATATGCTATGTTCTAATATTCATCATACAGCTGGTGGTTTAGTCTGGAAACAACACAATTTTGGCTAAATTGCTACTTCAAATAGATAGTTCTTGTATTTTAAAACCACTATTTCTCAATCTGCTCAATCTGTTTCAAAGAAAAAGGTCTCTAGTATTCTCTTTGCATGCTCTGTTGCGTGTACCGCTATCTGAAAGTTGTAAAGGCTACAGCAGAAAGGCAGTGAATAGAATAGAATAGAGTGCCTTTTATTGTCACTATACACATGTACAATGAGATTAAAAGCAGCTCCTTCAGTGCAGACATATATGTAGAACACAACAAGTAAATAGTTCAATAGACCTCCTATGACGAAGAAAAAATTTGGACGGCGTTTTCTCTCGCCCGGACGTGGGTCACCGGGGCCCCCCTCTGGAGCCAGGCCTGGAGGTGGGGCCCGATGGCGAGCACCTGGTGGCCGGGCCTGCACCCATGGGGCTCGGCCGGGCACAGCCCGAAGAGGAAATGTGGGTCCCCCTTCTCATGCGCTCACCACCTATGGGAGGGGCCAAGGAGGTCGGGTGCAGTGTGAGTTGGGTGGTGGCCGAAGGCGGGGACCTTGGCGGTCCGATCCTCGGATACAGAAGCTGGCTCTTGGGACGTGAAATGTCACCTCTCTGAAGGGGAAGGAGCCTGAGCTAGTGCGTGAGGTCGAGAGGTACCGGCTAGATATAGTCGGGCTCACCTCAACGCACAGCTTGGACTGTGGAACCAATCTCATTGAGAGGGGCCGGACTCTCTACCACTCTGGAGTTGCCACCGGTGAGAGGCGCCAAGTGGGTGTGGGCATACTTGTTGCCCCCCAACTTGGAGCCTGTTTATTGGGGTTTACCCCGGTGGATGAGAGAGTAGCCTCCCTCCGCCTTCAGGTGGGGGGACGGGTCCTGACTGTTGTTTGTGCGTATGCGCTGAACAGCAGTTTGGAGTACCCACCCTTTATGGAGTCCCTGGAGGAGATGCTAGAGGGCATACCTTCTGGGGACTCCCTCGTACTGCTGGGAGACTTCAATGCTCATGTGGGCAATGACAGTGAGACCTGGAAGGGCGTGATTCGGAGGAATGGCCGCCCCGATCTGAACCCGAGTGGTGTTTTGCTATTGGACTTCTGTGCTTGTCATGGATTGTCCATAACGAACACCATGTTCAAGCATAGGGGTGTTCATATGTGCACTTGGCACCAGGACACCCTAGGCCTCAGTTCGATGATCGACTTTGTGGTCGTGTCGTCGGACTTGCGGCCATATGTCTTGGACACTCGGGTGAAGAGAGGGGCGGAGCTGTCAACTGTTCACCACCTGGTGGTAAGTTGGCTTCGACGGTGGGGGAAGATGCCGGTTAGTCCTGGTAGACCCAAACGTGTTGTGAGGGTCTGCTGGGAACGTCTGGCAGAGTCCCCTGTCAGAAGTAGCTTCAACTCCCACCTCCGGCAGAACTTCGACCACGTCCCGAGGGTGGTGGGGGACATTGATTCCGAATTTGCCATGTTCCGTGCCTCTATTGTTGAGGCAGCTGACCGGAGCTGTGGCCGTAAGGTGGTCAGTGCCTGTCGTGGCGGCAATCCTCGAACCCGTTGGTGGACACCGTCAAGCTGAAGAAGGAGTCCTACTGGACCCTTTTATCCTGTGGGACTCTGAAGGCAGCTAATAGGTACCGACAGGCCAAGCGGAATGCGGCTTCGGTGGTTGCTGAGGCAAAAACTCGGGCATGGGAGGAGTTTGGGGAGGCCACGGAGAACGACTTTCGGACGGCTTGAGGAGATTCTGGTCCACCGTCCGGCATCTCAGGAGGGGGAAGCAGTGCAGTGTCAACACTGTATATAGTGGGGATGGTGCGCTGCTGACCTCGACTCGGGACTTTGTGGGTCGGTGGGAGGAGTACTTCGAAGACCCCCTCAATCCCGCTAACATGCCTTCCAATGAGGAAGCAGAGCCTGGGGACTCGGAGGTGGGATCCCCCATCTCTGGGGCTGAGGTCACCAAGGTGGTCAAAAAACTCCTTGGTGGCAGGGCCCCGGGGGTGGATGAGATATGCCCGGAGTTCCTCAAAGCTCTGGATGTTGTAGGACTGTCTTGGTTGACACGCCTCTGCAACATCGCATGGGCATCGGGGACAGTGCCTCTGGATTAGCAGACCGGGGTGGTGGTCCCCCTCTTGAAAAAGGGGGACCGGAGGATGTGTTCCAACAACAGAGGGATCACACTCCTCAGCCTTCCTGGAAAAGTCTATTCGGGGGTCCTGGAGAGGAGGGTCCGTCGGATAGTCGAACCTTGGATTCAGGAGGAACAGTGTGGTTTTCGTCATGGTCGCGGAACAGTGGACCAACTCTACACCCTTAACAGGGTCCTGGAGGGTGCATGGGAGTTTGCCCAACCAGTCTACATGTGTTTTGTGGACTTGGAAAAGGCGTTCGACCGTGTCCCTCGGGGAATCCTGTGGGGGGTGCTCCGGGAGTATGGGGTACCAGACCCCCTGATAAGAGCTGTTCGGTCCCTGTACAACCAGTGTCAGAGCTTGGTCCGCATTGCCGGCAGTAAGTCGAGCCCGTTTCCAGTGAGAGTTGGACTCCGCCAGGGCTGCCCTTTGTCACCGATTCTGTTCATAAGTTTTATGAGCAGAATTTCTAGGCACAGCCAGGGTGTTGAGGGGGTCCGGTTTGGTGGACTCAGGATTGGGTCTCTGCTTTTTGCAGAGGATGTTGTCCTGTTTGCTTCATCAGGCTGTGATCTTCAGCTCTCTCTGAATTGGTTCGCAGCTGAGTGTGAAGTGGCTGGGATGAGAATCAGCACCTCCAAATCCGAGACCACGGTCCTCAGCCGGAAAAGGGTGGAGTGCCCTCTCAGGGTTGGGGGAGAGATCCTGCCCCAAGTGGAGAAGTTCAAGTATCTCGGGGTCTTGTTCACGAGTGAGGGAAGAATGGAGCATGAGGTCGACAGGCAGATCGGTGCAGCGTCCGCAGTGATGCGGGCTCTGCATCGGTCTGTCGTGGTGAAAAAGGAGCTGAGCCATAAGGCAAAGCTCTCAATTTACCAGTCGATCTACGTTCCTACCCTCACCTATGGTCATGAGCTATGGGTAGTGACCGAAAGAACGAGGTCGCGAATACAAGCAGCTGAAATGAGTTTCCTCCACAGGGTGTCTGGGCTTTCCCTTAAAGATAAGGTGAGAAGCTCAATCATCTGGGAGGGGCCCAGAGTAGAGCCGCTGCTCCTCCGCATTGAGAGGAGTCAGATGATGTGGCTCGGGCATCTGATCAGGATGCCTCCTGGACGCCTCCCTGGTGAGGTGTTCCGGGCACGTCCAACCGGGAGAAGACCCCGGGGAAGACCCAGGACACGCTGGAGGGACTATGTCTCCCGGCTGGTCTGGGAACGCCTTGGGATTCTCCCGGAAGAGCTAGAAGAAGTGGCCGGGGAGAGGGAAGTCTAGGCCTCTCTGCTCAAGCTGCTGCCCCCGCGACCAGACCTCGGATAAGCGGAAGAGGATGGACAACAAGTAAATAAACAAATAAACAAATGGTGCAAAAAGTTGCAAAGAAGTTGCAAAAAAGTTCTGCGACACTATATACATACGGAAAGAATAATAACTATTGCACTACTGGGTTATTGCACATTATTTAAATACAGGAAAGAATAAATAACTATTGAACTATTGGGTTATTGCACATAATTTAAATATTGCACAATAATGATAAACATGTGCAGTGAGTAGTGGATGTTGGACCCTGAGAGTAATGATATTGTACAGTATACAGATATTGCAGTTATTATCAGTACCATTTAGATACTGAATATTGCACAACTGATGGATAGAAGGAAGTCCAGGGGTTGGGGGTTAGACTGTGTAGTCAGTGCATGTGTGAGTTTAGAATGGTTATGGATTTTGGGAAAAAACTGTTCTTGAGTCCATTTTGTCCTTGTTGTGAGGCACCATTAGCGCCTCCCTGAAGGCAACAGGTCAAACAGATCAGAGCCAGGGTGGGAGCTGTCCTTGATGATGTTTTTTGCTCTGCTGAGGCAGCAGGAGGTGTAAATATCCATCAGGGAGGGGAGAGGGCAGCCGATGATCTTCTGTGCTGCCTTTACTACTCTCTGAAGCCTCTCCCTGTCTGCCATGGTGCAGCGGCCGTACCATACTGTCATACAGTACGTCAGAAAGCTCTCAATGGATGAGCGGTAGAAGGTTAGTAGCAGGTTGGAGTCCAGGTTGTGCTTTCTGCGGACCCTCAGGAACTGTAACCACAGCTGAGCCTTCTTGATGACTGCTGTGAAGTTGTCTGTCCAGGAGAAGTCAACAGAGATAAGGACACAGAGAACCCGGAAGGTATGGACCCTCTCCACACACTCGCCATTGATGTAAAGTTGGGTCTCTAAGATTTGATGGCCTGAACAAGGCATAGTGAGATGCCCTTACTGTCTTTGGCTCCTGCACACATAAGTAATTTGGTCTTCCCTTCAATGAAACATCCAGGATTGTGTTTTCTAGTGATCCTCAAAAACTTTCTGTGTGTATAGATGAAATATTTGTGCCCATGAGAAATACAAATTGTTACAGATACATTTTCTATGCTTTAGAAATTGAGATATTGCTCTTTGTAAAATACCTCAGTTTCTAAAAATGCAGAAATGACAGGTTAATTTAGAACAAAAACCTAAGTAATGTACACAAGCTATAGTTGTCTGCTGACATGTCCATTTAAAATACATTTAAAATACTGGGTTCAAGCAGTAATTTTGCATCACACTTACACTCTGACTACACACTATACATTTCTACACTTCTTTACTGTGTGCACTGATTCACTAAGGTAGACTTCTGCTCCCAACGCTGTACTTAAGAATTCAAAGTTTCTCTAGTTACAAAACAAGTAATTTCTCTCTTTGTTTTTGATATTTTTTAATGTGTAAATAATATATACCTTTTTCTTTTCTTAAATTGGCATCATTTGCTAAAGTAGTTTTTTACACTGTGATCTAGGTGTGATTTGTAACATTTAAAATATTTAGGTGCTCTGTTATATTTGTTACATTGACTCTCTGATGGGTAATATACTTTATAAGAAATTAATAAGATTATGATTATAATTATGCTATATTATAATTAAGTAATTAATTATATATATAATTATATTTATTTAAATATAATTATAATAATATAATTAATAAATTATAATAAAATAACCTGAATATAATATTAATAGTGATAGGTTTCATGGTACACCAAAAGGCCAATTTAGAATTGTCAAAATTACTACTACTTAGGAATAATTTATCTAAATAATCTGAATGTTTGTTAGCTTATATATTGTTCCTTATTCTTTTCTAATCTTGAGACTTTTGTGGCCATGCAAATTTGATTTTTGTTTGTGCCATTTGAAAATTACAGTAGTAATAAATAATATACCCATCTATAGTATTTACTAAAACACCCAAATCCATAATGTGTTTGCAGGGTAGTGGAGCCTAGTCTGGCAGTACAATAATGTACAAACATACACTCCCATATACATACACACTTGGCTGGATTGGGTTTGCTGAACAGCTTAACCTGTGAAAACCAGATAATTTGACTGGAAATTGGAATGTTAGGATCACATATGCAGACTCTTGGACGATTGTACAAGCTTTGCATAGACAATGAGTATGGGGTTTAAACTGAGCTGTGAGGCAGCAGTGCTAAGTGCTGCATGTCTATGTTTAGAAATAAACAATAAAACAATACAAAACAATAAAAATTTTAATAGTTACAGTGTCAGGTCAAAAATTGCCACTTGTGAAATGTTTGGTAATTCTTGACAACAAATTAAACCATATATATAGTTTTACTGACATAAGTTGCTTTTAGAATGGAATTGTGGATTTCTGTTAATTTACAAGCTGAAGAGTGTGCTTTTAAAGATACTTGACCATTTTTTGTGGTTTTGTGTTTATCATATTATGCTCCTATTAGCTAAGATGGGTTGAAATCTACGTTTGCAGTTCACCATTTATTGGAATTGTTTTTGTAATGCATGTAAGTAATAAATTTCATTGCATTTTTTATTCTTACAGATGAGCACTTCACAAACATTAGCACTGTTTTTACGAATCCCATATCAAATGGCATATAACAGAGACATAACAAAGATATACAGACACACACAGAGACAGAGATTGTGTGGATAAGCTGATTTCTTTCTGCCTGGCAGTTACGCTGTATTGAACATATTCTGCATTAATATTAGCAGTGCACCATATATTTTTTAATGCATGTAGTAATAAATGTATTGTTTATGTCAACAGATGGTACATAACAAATATTACCTCTGCATTTATGAATTCTATATCAAGTGGTATATAACAGAGAAAAAGCAGACAGACACACAGATGCACAGACACACACACACACAAACACTTGTCCTTTTTGTTAAAGATAGAATGCCATGTTTACTTGATTTAGTTTCCAAAAAGTGCTGCATTTTGCAGACTGAACACAATTCATTGAAAAAAGCACATTGGTTTAACAGTATGCCTGCATGTCACAGTGTTTTACTAACATAAGTCTTTACAATTTTAACACTTTAAGCATATTTCCAACTGGCTACTCCATCATAAGCAGTCTTTTACATCAACGCAATCCTGGTGTTAATCCTAAAAACCCATTTGAAAACATGACCAATTACAATTCATACAGTAGCATTTACAGTAATTGCTACTGAGTCATTGCATGTCTCTAGTCACATTCCTTGGTTTTCACTGTTGTTCTCTCACTCCTTACCACCTTCAACACCCCTTTTAATCCACTGCCTTGAAAATTATAAAGCATTGTTAAATATGATTAGAATATGATTAATTTGTGGATTTAATTTGTAGTTTATATTTCATGTTTTAATTTGCATTTACTCCTATATTTCCTAGTGATTTTCATTAACTAAGAAATTATTTTTTTCTTAAGAAAATCAGCAATTTGTTAGGAGACTGATTTTTTTTTTTTTTTTTGATTTCTGGAAGAATATTGAGGGATATCTTATAACTGCTTCTCCTGGAGCTTTCATTTTCATTATAAAACAAAAAGGAGACTATCCATTAAACAGTCTATAGTTTCTATCAATAAGACATTTTCATTTATAAGTAATAAAACATGGTCTTTACCTTCACCTCTTCCAAGTGTTAAGGTCAACTAGAGATCCTGTCATGCAGGGATTATCTAGTTAAAAAGCTCCTGCCTGAGGGAGGTAGAATTCCCAAACGTCTCATTATATGAAGTATGGGTGGATGAATGATTCACATTCTGTGCAAGACATATTCAGTTAAGAGACACATGAAGTTTTAGATTTGGTCAAAAGGAAGACTTTCACATGAAAAGAATACATATAAAGAGAAACCTCCATATAGTGCATGGTTTTTATAGGTATATATTATTGCTCATGTTATAAATAACACAATTATTATTGCTAGTTAAGACTATTTAGACACAAACAAAAATAAATAAATATTTAATTGAGAAATATCTCATCAACCATTTCAGATATAATGTATTTGATTTAAGGAAAAAGTGTTTTAACCAATTGTAACTATTTTTGTTCATATTGCTATATGAGATTTCTCAATAACTTCTCATTCTTATGAAGGATGAATCTTGATAGGCATAATAAATTTAAAGAACTAGCATTCACAATACTCATGTTGAACAATATCAATGAGTGGTGTGCTGCTATCGTTGTTTATTTTGGTGCAATCACAGGTCTCTTCTTTATCTTCTGGTGTGATTTTCATTAACAAAGTTTAGAAATCATTAGGGCAATTTCAACTTTGGAAACCACTAGATGAAATAAGGACTTGGCAATCTCCTTGGATCATTCTTGGAGATTACAGAGCCAAGACATTTGCTGCCTCCCAGGTCTCCTCCTTCCTTGTCTTTTTCCCTGTATAATAAATTGCAGCAGCTGCTATTTGTCATTGCATATTATGTGACCAAAATATTCAAGCATCTGCGTCTTAATGGTGTTCATGACTAAGAGCCTTGCGCATTCTATCAATGACAAACTTATTGCATACCTTGTCCATTTGTGATGCTTATGTAAACACATATCTTGAATGTAAGTCACCCTTAATGTATTTAACACAATTTGCACTGATGTCCATATTTCCACACAACACAAAAGAATGGAGAAAAGATAACAATGTACCAGGTATATCCAAAGTTGTAGGTTAAGACGTCAATAATATAAATGTAGTTCCACTTTCATGGCTTGCTCAATCCTGATTTTGATTTCTATTATGTTTCAAATGATTATTAACAGTGCTGCCAAGACACTTGAATGTAATCACCTTGTGAAGAGGTTGTCCATCAACACACAACATAGTGTGGTCATGCTGACTACATCTAACTATAATCATATACTTGGCATTCTTTACATTGATATTAAGGTCATAATGTGAGTTTTTGAACATTGACAATTGAGGACACAAATTAGTATAGTATCATCAGCATACTATATGTTGTTTATCAATTGTCCATCTCGTAATGATTGTCATTTAGAATGTTACTGCATAAATGTTTATTATTTCATAATCAATAATATTAATAAGTTAACATGATTAAATAGTATTTAATTTTTCTATAGTTTTCTATTGTCTACATGTTTTGCATCCATTAAAGAAGGTGTAGTTGATTTTTTTTTTAAACTACTAATGTTATGTACATGGGAATTCAGAATTTAGCCTTTGACTCTAAACCTGGACAAATGAGAGTATAGTGCACAAGCACTGGCCTCATCCCACCCAGGGAGCAAATAATTTTAAGTTTGTTACTGGAATGTCCTCCTCCAACCACAGATGGATTATCTGGAGAGAACTAGGAGGCTGTGCAACATGTTAGGATTATTACATAATCTTCAGAGTTGGGTATGTAAACAAATGACATTATAAAACCACAATTCAAAAGATGTGTGTTTAAAAAGGTGATAGATGTTACAGAAAAAATATTACATTCTATAAAAATCCTTAAGCATTAATGCAGGCAAAAGGTTGTTCAACTTAAAGTAAGGCCTACTTAGAAATATTGCTAAATTAGAATTGTATCCCAATATGCCAGATAAACAGAAGCTAGTTAATTAACATGAATCAAATTTAATTTATTGCCATATTTTATTTATAGGTCATTTAAATCATTCTACTTCTTGTCTTCAGTTAATTCAAACATGACAGCAATGACTATATTCATAATTAAAAAATGATGTTACTGCACACTTTTGTAAATTACTACATTGTCCTCTAGGTAAATTTTAAGACATTTTTTAAATAGATTTTCTCCTTCTTTCTGCTGCAAGGAAAAGGCTGTTTGCCTTGAGGACAATTGCTGGAAAAGTTGCCCTTGCCTCTTTCTGGACATCTTGCAAAGCTCTTTTTCTGTTCATTTGGAAATATTTTTTTTTATCCTGACTCTGCTGAAACTCCAACTGGTGAAGATCAATGGGGCTTAATTGATAATTGGTCAAATACTGTATGTACATTTATTATATACCCATCAAATATGTACTGTAAATACAGCCTGTGTACGGATGCCCTGTTAGCTTCACCAAAGTCCTGACCCTTAGCTTTTTACCTCTTTGATGGGGTTAATGCAGTTTTACTCTTCATTTGTCATTTAGTTCTTTGAACTTTATTGGATAAGTTTTGGCTTGTTATGGGGGGTGTTGTGTAAGAGGTGGGTATAATGTCTTTATTTTATTATATTTAAAAAATTGTGTTGGCCATAAAATTACATCCTGAATAAACTCTTATATTTTTCTCTTGAAACTTTAATTCAGAGAAATGGGATAATGATTTTTCATGATGGTAGAAGGTTTCCCTAAATACAAAGAGGACTTTTTCATTTGTTAGGTAGAATGCCCAGAGGGGACTGGGCGGTCTCATAGTCTGGAATCCCTGCAGATTTTATTTTTTTCGCTAGCCATCAGGAGTTTTTTTTTGTTTTCTCTGTCCACCCTGGCCATCAGACCTTATTCTTATTCTATGTTAATTAATGTTGACTTATTTTATTTTCTTACTTTGTCTTTTATTTTTCTATTCTTCATTATGTAAAGCACTTTGAGCTACATTTTTTTTGTATGAAAATGTGCTATATAAATAAATGTTGTTGTTGTTGTTTCCCTTTTTCACCTTTTCTTTTCCTATTTGTATACCTAAAACAGTGAAGTTCAATGCCTTCAGAGGAAAAGCTCAAAAAAGGGCTACTCCTCATTATGCTTTAAAAGAAATGGATGCCTTTGACAGATTGCTAGCTTATAGATAAATCTGCGTAAAAGTGTTTTTTTCTTTCCTGTGAATTCCTCATAAGTTTAAATTCAAGTAGCTCCCTCTACCATGTCACAGACATTTACATTTCTATTGTAGATGTCACAATCACTTATTCCTTAAACTTATTTAAGTAACATTTTTTCTCATTCTGAAGCATATTATGCAGGATCTAGCCAGTTGGTCTATTAAAAAATTGCCTCTGACAGAAAAAATAAATGCAGAGAAAATTAATATTTTTTCTAAAGAATTTCTTTCAATGTATTACTGTTAGTACAATAATGTCAATTACTCTGTTAAAAGCAAACCATATCTTAATTGAAATACTGCATTAAATGCCTCACAAGACCCTGATGGAAAAAAATTAATAATACAGTCTTCTCTGTAACTTTTGGAATGTTTTTTCACGGGGTCAGTCAGCCCCAAGGAAGATTTAAATAGAGTAGTCACAGACAGATATATGAGAAATTTCTGGTTTGCTAAAGTGAAAAGTCAAGCAAAATGACACCTTTTATTGGCTAACTAAAAAGATTACAATATGCAAGCTTTCGAGGCAACTCAGGCCCCTTCTTCAGGCAAGATGTAAAATGAGAGACTATATGCTGGAAAGGGGGTTTCCAGAATTAGTTGCGCATCGGGAGGGGTGTAAGATACTGTGAGTAGGATTGTCCCAGATTAATGAGAAGAGAACAATGTGAGGAGCACTGTGGCTGTAGTCATGTGTATGTCATGCCCGAAGCAACAGCCAGGTTTATTTAGGTATACCAGTATAACTAGAAAAACAGCTGCACAATCAGGTAGCATACCTCTAGTGTCGTATGCTGTTTCTGTCGCTCTCTCCTTGGTACTTCTTACAATTTTTTAATAAATTTGTCATGGGAATAATTATTGTGACTGTGTAACAAAAAAACATTTACCAGGGACACAAAGAAGGTAAGAGAATCTAACTGAACGCCTATATTTTTTCCCACATTGAAGTAACCAGAAACTTACCCTTCCATAGCGCCCAGACTTTGGAATGACCTCCTGAAATTAATTAGATCTGCTGATTCAATTCACTGTTTAAAAAAAAAACTTAAAACTCATTTGTTCAGAAAGGCGTTTAACTTATCCTGACATTCTGCCCCCTCTTTTAGTCTTCCTCTCTATCCAGATGCTCAGTATAATATGTGTGTGTGTGTTATATCACAGACGGTGTTATTTGCTTGGCTTTTGTTTTAGTATTGAATTTAATATTTTACACTTTTTTATTATCTTTTATTCTGTTTAATGCATTGTGTATTCTGTATCTATCTGTTTTAGTGTTCTATTCAGGAAACATTTGTAGCCAGTATTACATATACTGTACCTGCTGTTTCTTTCTGAGTCTCTGTGAAGCACCTTGAGCATGGGAAAGGTGTCATATAAAAAATTATTATTATTATTATTAATATAACATTTAAAGAGGGACAGACCAACACAATCATCTATATTTCCCAGAATCATCTATATTTCAACAGGAGTCCCATGCAAGAGCAGCAAGATCAAGGAAGCATATAACAATTTATAAGAAAAAAAGAATAGTTACAAGAAAGATAGTAAGTGTAAACTCATTCAAAAATATGCTTTCTTAATTTTTGTTAGGTTGGCAGTAATACAATTTTAAATTTTAAAATCTCTATACTCAGACTAAAATATATTATAATTGCAGCCATCCCTCAAGAGAAGTAACCAAGTTATGTCTTTGCTTTTCAAAACTCTCAGGACATCTGTTTTTACTTTGTTGTCGAATGTACTTGGTATTTTGGTATAGAAATTTAGTTCAGGTCTAAATTTGGGCTCATTACTTCAAATGGTGTTTAAGCAGTTAATGTTGCTCAAATGTAATAATTCCTTACATATTCTTACAGTAACTTGAAAGGATGCTTTGTTTAGAACTAGAAAAAAACCCAAGTATTTTAGCCCACATTTACAACATCATATTTTCTCTGTCTCTCACTGTCTCAAATCTGACTTATTCCTTCTAGTGCTACGCTCAATTAGAATAAGAGTTGAAAATTGCCTTTAAAAGTTTGGATCTCTTTTTAGATCCCTCTGCTGCCCAATCTGGGGCAAAATTTTATCTGTTTAAGTCTGAAAGTATATGCTTCCATTTAGCGGTTAGAAGAGAGAGAGTACAAGCTTCCTGGCAGCCCTCATTAAACTCAGCCTTGAATGTCAGTCTTTCCCCCAGGTAGTGGTCAAATGCTGTGATTTTTTCTTACCCTTTGCCAGTCCTTGTCCACACTTACTTTCTTTCTGGATTTACATTCATGATAGTTGTTGTTCCAGGGCATCTGTGATGTACTCCCTTTTATCGTCAGTGCATTATCACATGGGCAAGTGAATGACCTTTCCTACCACTAGTGAATTTTTGTGTTTTCTTGCAAATTTATTTCAGAACTTTGCCCTGTTTAAATTCAACCACCTAGTAGCATTTCTTGACAGCTGTGGCAGAAGATTGATTCTAAAGGCGCATTCATCCATGGGAACACTAGTATCAACATTTTTTCATAGCACTTTGTGAAAATATTCAAGCTTCAGAAAAATTGATATATGCTTATAGATAATCTAATAAGTAAATAACCAAATAAAATTATGTTCAAAATTCAACAGACAGTGTACTAACCTTCATCAAACTGTAGGTAGATATTATCTCATCACATATTTTGCTCCATTTATTAATACTTAAGTATTAGAATCTACTTACATTCTGATGTTGCCAAAAGTACAGTAGATCTCATCTATATAAATATATATATCTATATTCAGAATTCAATAAATGCCCCTTCCCTTTTAGTAAAAATCAGCGCCTTTCAAAAACAGATGTTAAACATACTGTATTAAGATTCCAGTTAGTGGAAGAAATGTTGCCATTTTTTGAATATCTGAGTATCATTTTCAAAACAATGGTTGTCCAAACCCAGCCACAGGGGATGCACAAACCAGTGTGTTTCTTTGTGCCAGTCCCAAGCCCGGATAAGTGGGGAGGGTTATGTCAGGAAGGGTATCCGGTGTAACATTTTGCCAAATCAATATGCGGACAACAATACAAATTTCCATAAAGGATCGGTCAAGTCCTGGGTTAACAACGATCTCCACCAGTACTGTTAGCCAACAGGATGCTGGCAGAAATTGGGCTACTGTTGGCTGAAGAAGAGGGGGGAGACGTGTCCGGAGGCTGAAGGAGAGGAGGAAGGTAAAGAGAGTGGAACTGAGGGTAGGAACTTTGAATGTTGGCAGTATGACTGGTAAGGGGACCAGGTGGATTTAAATTGTTCTATCATGGTGTGGATGGGAGGAGAAATGGGGTAGGGGTTATTCTGAAGGAACAGTATGTCAAGAGTGTTTTGGAAGTGAAAAGAGTGTCAGACAGAATAATGATTATGAAGCTGGAAATTGGAGGTGTGATGATGAATGTTGTTAGTGCATATGCCCCACAAGTTGGGTGTGTGATGGATGAGAAAGAAGATTTCTGGAGTGAGTTGGATGAAGTGATGAACAGTGTACCCAAGGAACAGAAAGTGGTGATTGGAGCGGATTTCAATGGACATGTTGGTGAAGGGAATAGAGGAGACGAGGAAGTTATAGGTAGGTATGGTCTCAAAGACAGGAATGAAGAAGGTCAGAGGATAGTGGATTTTGCCTAAAGGATGGACATGGCTGTGGTGAATACGCATTTTAAGAAGATGGAGGAACATAGGGTTACGTACAAGAGTGGAGGAAGATGCATACAGATAGATTACATCCTATGCAGAAGAGTCAATCTGAAGGAGATTGAAGACTGCAAAGTGGTAACAGGGGAAAGTGTAGTTAAGCAGCATAGGATGGTGGTCTGTAGGATGACATCGGAGATCAAGAAGAGGAAGAGAGTGACGGCAGAGCCAAGGATCAAATGATGGAAGTTGAAAAAGTAAGACTGCAAGGTTGAGTTTAGGGAGAAGGTGAGACAGGCACTGGGTGGTAGTGAAAAATTACCAGACAGTTGGGAAACTACAGCAGATGTACTAAGGGTGACAACAAGAAGGGTGCTTGGTGTGACATCTGGACAGAGGAAGGAGGAAAAGGAAACCTGATGGTGGAATGGGGAAGTACAGGAGAGTATAGTACAGAGGAAGAGGATGGCAAAGAAGAAATTAGATAGTCAGAGAGATGCAGCAAGTAAACAAGAGTACAAGGAGATAAGGAGCAAGGTGAAGAGAGAGGGGTGAAGGCTAAAGAAAAGGCGTATGATGAGTTGTATGAGAGGTTGGACACTAAGGAGGGAGAAAAGGACCTGTACCAATTGGCTAGACAGAGGGACCGAGCTGTGAAAGATGTGCAGCAGGTTACGGTAATAAAGGAGAAAGATGGTAACGTACTCACAAGCGAGGAGAGTGTGTTGAGCAGATGGAAAGAGTACTTTGAGAGGCTGATGAATGAAGAGAATGAGAGAGAGAGAAGGTTGGATGATGTGGAGGTAGTGAATCAGGAAGTGCAACGGATTAGCAAGGAGGAAGTAAGGACAGCTATGATGAATAATGGAAAGGCTGTTGATCCAGATGATATACCTGTGGAAGCATGGAGGAGTTTAGGAGAGATGGCATTGGAATTTGTAATCAGATTGATTAATGGAATCTTGGAAAGTGAGAGGATGCCTGAGGAGTGGAGAAGAAGTGTACTAGTTCCGATATTTAAGAATAAGGGGGATGTGCAGGATTATTGTAACTACAGGAAGATAAAATTGATGAGCCACAGCATGAAGTTATAGGAAAAAGTAGTGGAAGCTAGGTTAAAAAGTGAGGTGATGATTAGTGAACAGCAGTATGGTTTCATGCCAAGAAAGAACACCACAGATGCGATGTTTGCTTTGAGGGTTTTGATGAAGAGAACTCATATAGAGAAGGCCAGAATGAGTTGCATTGCGTCTTTGTGGACCTGGAGAAAGCATATGACAGGGTGCCTCGAGAGGAGCTGTGGTATTGTATGAGGAAGTCAGGAGTGGCAGAGAAGTATGTAAGAAGTGTGACCATGGTGAGGTGGTCTGCGGTAGGAGTGACGGATGCATTCAAGGTGGAGGTGGGATTACATCAGGGATCGGCTCTGAGCCCTTTCTTATTTGCAGTGGTGATGGACAGGTTGACAGACAAGAGTAGACGGGGTCCCTGTGGACTATGATGTTTGCTGATGACATTGTGATCTGTAGCGATAGTAGGGAGCAGGTTGAGGAGACCCTAGAGAGGTGGAGATATGCTCTAGAGAGGAGAGGAATGAAGGTCAATAGGAACAAGACAGAATACATGTGTGTAAATGAGAGAAAGGTCAGTGGAATGGTGAGGATGCATGGAGTAGAGCGGGTGAAGGTGGATGAGTTTAAATACTTAGGATCAACAGTACAGAGTAATGGGGATTGTGGAAGAGAGGTGAAAAAGAGAGTGCAGGCAGGGTGAAACGGTTGGAGAAGAGTGTCAGGAGTGATTTGTGACAGACGGATATCAGCAAGAGTGAAAGGGACGGTCTACAGGACGGTAGTGAGACCAACTGTGTTATATGGGTTGGAGACGGTGGCACTGACCAGAAGGCAGGAGACAGAGCTGGAGGCAGCAGAGTTAAAGATGTTAAGATTTGCATTGGGTGTGACAAGGATGGACAGGATTAGAAATGAGTACATTAGAGGATCAGCTCAAGTTGGATGGTTGGGAGACAAAGTCAGAGAGGCGAGATTGTGTTGGTTTGGACGTGCAGAGGGGAGATGCTGAGTATATTGGGAAAAGGATGCTAAGGATAGAGCTGCCAAGCAAGAGAAAAAGAGGAAGGCCTAAAAGAAGGTTTATGGATGTGGTGAGACAGGACATGCAGGTGATGGGTGTAACAGAACAAGATTCAGAGGACAGAAATATATGGAAGAAGATGATCCGCTGTGGCGACCCCTAACGGGGGCAGCTGAAAGAAGAAGGTTGTCCAAAACATGTGAACTAATAATGAGACATGAATGCACCTCTCTAGCTTGCCGTAAGAAACTTATGATGCCAAACAGCTAACTTGATATCTTTCAGATAAAAAAGACCAAAAACAAAATCTAAAATAGTACCACCAAATACAATAAGACTGTAAGTTCTCAAGCAATACAATAAGACAAAGTGTGTCAAAAAGTTTGTCTAATATTTAAAAGAAGTCTGCTCACAGCACACACTCAGCAGTAAATCTCATGTGTAGACTGAGTGCAATTGTCACCAGTAAAAGCCAGGCGAAAGTGGTTCAGAAAGATATTGCAAATACTGAGCACATACTGTACTCAGAGAGATACTGCTTCAAAGTGGGAGCTGAAGGATGGACCCATAGTTTGCTTAAGATTTAAAATCAAGATCTACTTTCTTAAAATAGATCTTACTGTTATTTTTTTAATAACATTGTATCATGAAACAATGTATTCAATATTACTAGCATAACTTTTAATTAATAAGGAAATTATTAAATTAATACTTTCTATATTAAATTAATTAAGACATGTGGTGATAAACTTAATGAAATGCTTGTAAAATATATGTTGACATCCCAGTACGAATAGCTGGCAATATTGGACAAGTAGGAGGGTCAGAAAACTGAAGTAAAACTATCCAGAATAAATGGTCAGACTCTGAAGACAGAGTCAAGTGGAACAATTTAAAAATACCTTGGGTTTTACAAGGAGCCAAAGCTAGAAATCCTATTAAATTCACTTAGATTCCCAGAGACAATACTAAGAAAACACTGAAAATCAAGAGTGCATCATGTACCTGTTCAACATTCACAAAAGCTTTTGTTATCATATTTGCATATTTTGGCAAAAATAATGAAGGTTCTGCCTCTGCCATGCGCCAGTTCAGGTAAGACTGAGGAGTTTACAAATAAGTAATGTAAGTAAATGTAACGTTTTACACGTAGGAAGTAAAAATGTTAGGTTTTAATACACAATGGAAAGTGTGAAAATCAATGTACACCTTATGAGAAGAATTTAGGAGTCATAGTGGACTTAACACTACCAACTACAAGCCTGTATTCAGACTTATACCCATAGGGCTTTTTCTAGCAATTTCTGGCTGAATGGAGAACACCAAAATAAAACATTATTCAAAAATAAAATAAGACCAGTCCATTTTCACCAAAAACTGACAGATAACTTCTCAAATATGAATTTGTATTTGTATCCAAATTAAAATTTATTTAACTTATAAACTGCTGTCAAAATAGTATTAAATATAGGTTGACACAGTGGTTTTCTGATTTATGAAACAGTATCTGATGTACAAGCAAAGCATGGTCAGTTTTTTCACCTCTGATGTGTTTGCAGACATGTCAACTGTACCTGTCTACAGTTTCATCATGGTAACACAAAGAAATAAATAGTTACAGCATTTGCACTTTGGGCACTTCTCCCACCTCCAGAACCTTTCCAGACAGGGATAACCAAAATATTAATATAAAAAAACATAACATTTTTATGAAATAATTTAAAATATTTATATTAAATATAAGTAATTCAGTAAACATCATAGTCCAAGGGGACTCTTGTCTAATCTCATCTGTCTACTTGTCCATCACCAGTGCAAATAAGAAAGGGCTCTGAGACAATCCCTGATGTAATCCCACCTCCACGTTGAATGTATCTGACACTCCTACTGCAGACCTCACTCTCCTCCTCTTCTTCTCCAACGTCATTGTACAGACCACCATCCTATGCTGTCTAACTACACTTTCCCCTGCCACCAATTTGCAGTCTTCAATCTCCTTCAGATTGACTCTTCTGCATAGTATATAATCTACCTGTGTGCATCTTCCTTCACTCTTGTATGTTACCCTATGTTCCTCCCTCTTCTTAAAATATGTATTCACTACAGCCATGCCTATCCTTTTCGCAAAATACACTATCATCTGACCTCCTTCATTCCTCTCCTTGACACCATACCTACCCACCACCTCCTCATCTCCTTTGTTCCCTTCACCAACATGTCCATTGAAATCCGCTCCAATCGCCATTTTATGCCTTGTGTACACTGTTTATCACTTCATCCAAATCACTCCAGAAATCTTCTTTCTCATCCATCACACACCCAACTTGCGGGGAATATGCACTAACAACATTCTTCATCACACCTCCAATTTCCAGCTTCATAATCATTGCTCTGTCTGACACTCTTTTCATTTCCAAAACACTCTTGACATACTGTTCCTTCAGGATAACCCCTATCCCATTTCTCCTCCCATCCACACCATGGTAGAACAATTTGAATCTGCCTCAAATTTACCTGGTCTTACTTCCCTTCCATTTAGTCTCTTGCACACACAATATATCAACCTTCTTTCTCTCCATCAAATCAGTTAACTCTCTCCCCTTACCAGTCATACTGCCAACATTCAAAGTTCCTACCCTCAGTTCCACTATATTTACCTTCCTCCTCTCCTTTTTTCCTCTGGACATGTCTTCCCCCTCTTCTTGTCCTTCTTCAGCCAACAGCAGCCCAATTTCCGCCAGCACCCTATTCGCTAACAGTACTGGTAGTGGCTGTTGTTAACCTAAGCCTTGACCGATCCGATATGAAAATTTGTATTGTTGTCCGTATGTTGATCTTCCAAAATTTTACACCGGATGCCCTTCATGACGTAACCCTCCCCATTTATCCGGGCTTGGGACCAGCATGAAGAAACACACTGGTTTGTGCATCCCCTGTGGCTGGGTTATATATATATATATATATATATATGTGTGTGTGTGTGTATGTATACACATACATACTAATTTATTAGTCAATGGTATCAATTCCTTCATCCTCCAGGAACTGCCTGCATACTCTCGCCACATGAGGCCGGGCATTGTCGTGCACCAGGAGGACCCCTGGACCAAATGCACAAGCATAGGGTCTGACAATGGATCCAAGGATTTCATCCCGATACCTTATGGCAGTCAAGGTGCCATTGTCTAGCCTGTAGAGGTCTGTGCCTCCCTCCATGGATATCCCTCCCCAGATCATCACTGGCCCACCACCATACCAGTCATGCTGAATGATGTTAGAAAAAGAT
The DNA here is from genome assembly GCA_026402145.1 of Polypterus bichir lapradei. NCBI lineage: Eukaryota > Metazoa > Chordata > Cladistia > Polypteriformes > Polypteridae > Polypterus > Polypterus bichir. Next base: position 7,723,830 of record JANRMT010062831.1, read on the forward strand.
TTTTTAAAACAGTTTTGAACCCTTGTTAGCCCAGTACCGGGCCACTTAGGGTTTAAGAAGAAGGCTAACTGAATGTTAGGTGATATAGCATGCTGTGTAGAGTACAAGTCCAAGGAGGTTATGGTAATGCACTGGTGAGGCCTCCACTGGAGTACTGTGTACAGTTTTGGCCTCCAAATTACAAAAAGAACATGGCAGCGCTAGAAAACATAAAGAACAGAGTAAATAGACTGATTCCAGGGCTACAGGTGATGATGGAAGATTAAAAGAGTTGAACCTTTTCAGTTTAAGCAAATGAATATTAAGAGGAGACATGATTGAAGTGTTTAACATTATAAAGGTAATTAGTACAGTGGATTGAGACCATTATTTTAAAATGAGTTAATCATAAACACATTACACAGTTGGTAAGTTCTCAAGGATAAATTTCCGACAATCATTAGGAAGTTTTTCTTTACACAGAGAAGCATAGACATATAGAATAAGCTACCAAGTAGTGTGGTAGACAGTAGGACTTTAGGGACTTTCAAAACTATATTTGATGTTATATTAGAAAAATTAAGTAGATAGGACTGGTGATTTTTGTTGTGCTGTCTGGCCTGTTCTTATTTAGATTGTTGTAATATTCTAATGATAACAATGGCTGAGTGAGATGAAATTTGTCATGCTTGCTCTTGATTTAAAACACTCACAGACAGTTCAAGGAACAAAATTTTCAATACCTGTAAATATAATGCAGGCAAATTTAAATATCAGAGAAGTACAACAATCTTGGCTTATAACTTAAGAACAAAACATACCTAATGCCACTGTTAAAAACTCTTAACGTTAAAGAGCAAAATCTGCATCAGACTATAATCCATGTACAGTATGTACAACTCAATTATGTGAATGAAACAAACATCTAAAGCATTAACTGTCATTATTTATTTCAAAATGAATCACTTCAGAGTGCAGGCCTTTAAATTTAGTTGAAGATACAGGGCTGAGAAACATAATTCAGGTCTGACAATTCTTTACATTACTTTCACATGAGAAAATTGTGTCACATATCAAGGATTTATATAAAAGATACAAGTCTTTACAATTTGCAGCTACAGTTGTGCAATCATCACATTCATAGGGGACTGCTGGACATCACTGAACAACCTTGGTTAAACATGCTGTTAATTGCAGGTCATGTTGCAATTAATCACTTTAATAGTTTGACAGCCCTACTATATACAATACACAAAGTGAATTACTTCAAATTGTTACGATCTGTTAACAGCTCAGAAGTTGCAAGTTCCAAATACTCAGGGGCAGAGAGACCTGAAATCACAGTAATGATATTAATCAGATTTGTTAGTTTGATGTTTATAAAAGAGATGGTACCATAACATCTAGCCAACCAGTTAGACATCAAATAAAATACCTGTGTGACCTGAAACCTGCCAAACAATGCCATATACTGTATGTTTCTGACACTCTAAACTGTACCACAGTATACGTTTAAATTAGAAATAAGGGTAGCATGGGTGAAAATGATGTTCTCCCAAGACACAAGAAGGTGAGCAGACCAGCAAGTGCAATATGAATATGGAAATTAGCAAACTACAAATAATTTTAAATGGACAGGAAATCAGCTCTAAAAGTACAGTAAATTAAGACGAATCAATATGAATATTAAGATCAGTCTTTTTTCACTCTTTCTGTTTTTTAACAAAAATTACATGCAGCAGAGAGCTTTAAGCAGCAGAGTGATTCAGACATAAATAAACAGCAGAATTTGTGAGTGCAAAGTATTAACATAAAAACCACAGGAGAAAACCAACACAGCTTAAAAGCAAAATACTTGAGTGAAATAATATAATATAATAATATAAGCATATAAGTAGTTAAACAGACCTCTGCGGTTTCCCTTCATATGAATTGTCTTGAAAACCACTTTGAGTAAGTCAGATAAATATATTAAACTTTTGTTAAAGAAAGAATAAGCACAGGCAATAACATAGTATAAAAGAAAATGATAATCAACAAATCATGCTGCCACTTCTAGTCCTACCTACATGAGTGATTCCCTTCCTAACCACTCAGGTGGCTTATCTACTTGTCCACATTACAATAGACCACTCCCATTAAAACCCCCAAATCTTTTAACAATGAACTCTTACTTACACTAGTTGAATGTTTGTCCATAGTCACCTTCCAACTCCATACTCAGTGAGTAACTGCACAGATCCCATGCTTCAGAAAACACTTCTAGGAACAGTAACAGCCTCCTGTTTGCCCTGACAACACATGCCAGTGGCTCTAGTAGTAGTATCTAAACCCCTATGCCTTCAGTTGCCTTTTAACACACAGGTCTCCAAGGCAGCTTCTTTGCTGTATCAAAGAGACACTGTGAATCCCTACATTCCCTCCTGGGCCCATGCTTCCTTTGTTATCCTTTTTTTTTATTTTTGTTACAAGGAGTTCTAGATATCCCTGCTGGTTTGTGTAACCTCTAGTAGCCCAGGAGAACACTCAATTTTCCTCCCAATTTACCCTTGTCTCTTATATAAATAGACAACCTGAAGAGATGAATAATGGGAGAAGTACAAAAATAACTAATAAGCAGAATTAAAAGCAAACAATAATGACAGTCTTGGACAATCTATATGGGTTTAAGTCTTCATCAGACATGCAAGATGGCTCGCCTGCTTGCCTTCTTCCAAGTACTTTCCACACACTACCTTGTTATCTGTCTCTGCTACCTTAGTTGGTTGGTCTTTAGCACCTCAGAGTCATCAGGTGCACCTACACAACCTGTCCTCTTGGTAGTGTTCTTCATTCAGTGCTGGCATTAGGTCATATGTTGTTAGTTTCAATGCATGTCATCATTCCTCTCATATGACCTTGCTGGTCATTACCTCTGACCTGTGCCACCCTTTCCTGCATGTAATACTGAAGCACCTAAGATAACGGTCCTGTTTCCCTTCCTGTTTACCGTCTACACAGCAGACATCCAGTACAATACCTGCACTTGTCACCTAAAGAAATGTTTCAGATGACTCCTCCGTCATAGCTGCATTAATAATGGAAATGAGTCAGAGTACAGGAAGGTTGTGGAGGACAACAACCTGCAACTCAACATCAGCAGGACAAAAAAGCGGGTGGTGAACTTCCAGTGTGCCAAGAAGCCTCAGAGACAACTCACTTTTCAGTGGGAGGATTTGGAATTGGTGCAGAGCTTCAAGTATCTGGGGGTTCACATAAGCAATAAACTGGATTGGTCTGACAACACCTTGGTGCTATATTAGAAGGGTCAAAGTAGACTGTATTTCCTAAGGAGACTCAGATCTTTTGATGTATGCAGCACACTGCTGGAAATGTTCTATCAATCCATAGTAGTCAATGTGCTGTTCGATGCTGCAGTCTCCTGGGGAAGCAACTTGAATTTAAAAGATTCACATCACCTGAGCAAACATATCAGGAAAGCCTGTTTCAGCACAATGTGAACCCTGGTCACTGGAAGTTGTGAAAAATAGGATGTTATCATGAAAAATCTCCTATAAGAGGCACTTTCTTGGAGCAGTTTTAGCCACAGGCTCATTCCATTATGGTGTTCTAAGAAGCAGTGGGGTCTTTTCTGCCCACTGCTATCAGGCAATTCCATGCTTCCTCTTGATGTACTCTTAAAGTTAATTTTGAAATATCTGCACAATATACACATTTATTTTTATATATGTATCTATCGATTGATTAATTGATTGGCTTTATTTTTGGTACTGTGTTTCTGTATCCTTGTTTTTTTATGTTTCTGCTACTGTATGCATCGGAATTTCCCTATGGGATTAATAAAGTTTATCTAATGTAATCTAATTTCCCAAGTCACCTGGCCACCTATTATAATATGTATATATCTTCAGGTTTCTCAGTAGTCAATTATTCAATACCTACTATCTATTTTTGACCTTGTAGGGAGTGTCAGATTCAGTTTGGCTAAACCCTGCATAAATGTAAATTATCTACCAGTTTAAGAATGTATCATGATAGTGTAAAAACAAAAATATTCTTTGTAAAAATCAATCTTTAACAAAACTGTTTAAAGCAAGTAAGATCTGATTCTATTCCCTGTTGAATTCGGTGCCAGTACATGTTTTCTCCAGTGCTCACACTAATTTGAAGAGAATAAATTTCTATTTTTGACATTATCTCTAAGAAGATAAAGTGTTGTGGCAAAAATGATAACTTCCACAAAAGACCTGAGATTCAAGCAGTTTCTGCTATAGCAACACTTCTCTCCGGGTGAAACAAGACATTTTTAGACACCTTGCTGTATAGCCAATTGACACAATCTTCAAAACCAGTTATACCTGCTGTTATGCAATTTTCAGTATTGAAACAACAAACTATTCAAACACTAAATTACCACTTCCCGAGATCCTTACCAGTCATTTTTGAAAAAAAAAATATCTTCCATGTCTTGTCAGGGACACAGTGTATCACTAGACGTTTTCTTAAAATGATAGTGTCATAACAAATAATAATTATACAGTTATTACAATGCAAATGTTCAATGTCCTCATATGCTGAAAATAAAATACCCCACAATTTTAATATAATCAGTTAAATAACAAAAGATTATAGTATTAAATACAAAGAAACAAGGTTAGAAAGTTTGATGTCACTTTTTGTTAAACATAATAACATTACTTGGTAGTAGATGTGTGTTGAACACATCTGTAGGTTTACATTTGCAATTCAAATGAATGTATAGCAGATGAATGTACTGCATGACTCTACTGAGTCTCAGACATTGTTGTGTATATGTTAACGGCAGACATCAAGAAAAAATAAAGTAGATGCATAATACATTTATCTTATACCTCGGTCATCCCACTAACAAGGTAAAATATGCCAGAGCCTCACACATTCAAGTGCAAAGCAGGGGCCAATCCTGACCCATAGCAAAGCACACTCACACACACAGCCATGCTCACCCACATAGGATCAATTTAGACTTAACAGGTAATATAACATATAATATTAATCATGTGGAAAGAAATCAGATTAAATTAAATATTAGATGAAAAAGTCAGTAGACGGATTGGGAGAGCATGGGGGCTTATGAGGTTGCTGGAAAGGGGTGTGTGGCACTCCCAAAATCTATGCAAAAGAATGAAGGACCAAATCTATAGAGTCCTGGTGCTTCTCGTCTTGCTATATGGTTGTGAGACATGGATGCTATCCAGTGATTTAAGAGAAAGACTGGACTCCTTTGGTAGTGTGTCTCTTCGGAGAATCCTTGGGTGCCACTGGTTTGACTTTGTGTCAAATGAGCAGTTGTTCATTCATTGCTACGTGTATTGTGAGGGAGTGTCAGTGTGGTGCTATTCCCAGAGGGTGATCCGGGTCGCAGGATCCTCATTGTTGAGAACCCAAGTGGCTGGACCAGCCCAAGGTGATGCCTACGTAACACCTGGCTGAGGCAGATAGATTGTCATTTCTGGAGAGTAGGAGTGGACCGTGTGTCTGCCTCGGGGGTTGCCAAAACAGGATCCTAAGCTGTTTCGTCATGTGGTGGGTGCAGCAACACACTGTACCAGTGCATGCTCCCCCAACCTGACCTGACCTGGAGAAAAAAAATATTTAAAAAAATAGGAAATCTAAAGGCAAACTGTAAACCTCTGGTCCAAGACAAATCAAATAAAGTTCCTTTATATTTAAAAGCATAAAAATCCAATAATCGTCAGTCAAAAACAGTACCTTTAATAAGAACAGAGGTAAGGAAATTAAGAAAAATTAAGCAATAAACAATATGAATTAAAACATGCAGGAAAGAGAAACACAGCAATGCAGAAAATACAATTAGAACTGATGCTCTTCATTTAAGCAGCTAGGACCTGGTAGTAAATATCATGGACACAATGAGAACATGCTAGGTCTACACAAAATTACTGTCATTCTTGTTAATCCACTGCAGATATTTTTCATAATTTTCTTATTTTTTGGAACATAGGTGCATGTGTACCCATTAGTAAGTACTTGAAGTCACAGAAAGCTTTATTGCTGGTAAAATGCCACAATACACTGTCACAAGTCATGTTTTTCTAATTTTTTGTCCATTTCATCAGGTTGACCCACTAAAATAAACTTGAACCAGGGCCATAAACCTGACTGAACCATAATATAAAGTCTGGTTACTTTGGTTTACAACATGGAAACAGACAGGCTATCCTTTTTTGCTATCTATCTATCTATCTATCTATCTATCTATCTATCTATCTATCTATCTATCTATCTATCTATCTATCTATCTATCTATCTATCTATCTATCTATCTATCTAATTATTTTTGCCGTTGCCATGGAACCTCTTGCTATCTACTTTTATAAATAACAAAAGATTCAGAAAATTATGGATTGCTAAATTAGCATGTAGAGATATCTCAAAATACATTTTTTTCATCTCCCTTCCAAATTCACTTTTTCAGAGAAGGGTCAAGGGAGCCTATCCCAGCCAGCACTGGGTGCAAGGCAGAAGGAAGCCCAGGATAGGATAATAAAATGGGAAAAGAATGTTCTGTTACTGAAACCTGGAAAAAAAATCACATTAAATTTTCAAAGAACAGTCCTAAACTTTTCCAGAATTTAGCAGACATTTTTGAGAAATTGTGATGTTAATTAAAACAGGCAAATTAAACCGTCACAAATTTAATAAAGTACAAAAATGTGCCATAACTTAAGGCCCCAAAGATTGTATCGTTATTACCAAGGAGAATTTTGTCACTTTCAGCTTTTCAAATAACACAAACTGTTGAGTACACAATGAAAATCTTTCCAAGATCAAGTCAAGTGACTGTTGTCATTCCATCTGTACACAGTATTGCAGCATACAGTGGCATGAAATAACATTTTCCAGGACTGCTGTGTAATGTACAGTATATATACATACAGGACAAGTACAAGGCAGGTAAAGAACTATACTCTAAATAAATAAATAGGTAAGTGAATAGATAGTCATAATTAGAAAGAGATAATACATTAATACATACATAATAACAAATAATAAAAAAACAAGAGTAGTAGCAAATGTAACAAACACAAAGTTTTGGTAATTGGTTAAGGTTCAATTTTTGTTTCAGACAGTTTTTGGTAATGTAGTTTCTTAGAGTTACAGTTCTGTTATGATTGATCAATCATTAATATATTCTAAACAAATTAATACAAGTCACATTTAATGACCTTATATTTATCATGAGAGTGAATCTGTTGATAAATAATTTTTATTTTTTATTATTTTTTTAATGGAAGCATTTTGCCAGCTTTTCTAATCTGGGGCAAAGATTCTTAATTTATTTAATACATCTTGAAAACATTTTACTCAGAAAAATAAACATTAAAATCTATTTACCCTCTGAATATTATCTTGAGGTTAATTCATTCAAAGAGAGAATCAACAAGGTCTGTGTATAGTGGAACATCATATTAAGTGTAAGAGCCATTTACTAGTTATTTAGGTTATGTTAAGTTGATAGAAGCATTTTCTTAGTTATGTTAAATGTTTGCCTATATATTAGTGCATAGTAAATGGGATATAACCCCCACAATCTGAACTGAAAAGGAATATTCTAATTATTTCTTGTCCCTCTGACTACAGATTAGTCTCAGTTGTTGATCTGCCTCACCATAGGTAAGGCATGGAGGACAAACAGTTTCAAACCGTGCCCTGTCGTCTGTAATAAAATGTGCAGCATCATACATATTGAAAATACTGAATGTATTAAGTAAAGCAGAGAGAAATAACCCATCTTTAAATATAGAAAACAACTGAAGGTTAACAAGACAAAGTTAAATTTAAAGAAGAAACATTTTTTCCTTTTTTGTCTTTTATTCTGCATGTGTAATGTTTTCTCTATTTTTGTGAGAATTGTTTGCTTTGAATTTTCACTAAGCCTTTTTTAAAATGAACTTTATTGGACTGAGAAATTTATTTGACTCATGCTTGATCCTGCCTTACCAACACAGCAGCTACACTAAGACTGGTTTAAAATATTCCTTTCAGAAAGAGAATTCTTACATTTTGAAATGATCTTCTATGGGCATATCACTTTTCAGTAGTGCTTACGGTAATAAGCCACCTGTTTCATCTGTCTCTAATAAACATTGTTTAGTTCCTTGAGGTAAACAAATTAAGACAGATCTTAAAATTACTTGGGCTAGAAAATGCACTGATTTACTAAAATCCACAGATACCTATAAACAGATTATGGAAAACAAGCATCACTGGAATACTCATAATTAAGGTAGCAAGAGAGTATAACTCCTCAGCTTAAATTGCTTTACTCAATCTCTGCACATGTACAGTGGCTATTTGCATACGTTTCATGTCTGATCTCTGTTTACAGTGACAATTGTAATTATAACACATTATAGAAAAAAAGGCATTTAGGCAGTAAATTTTGGAAAATTTTTGACTAAGCCCCTTTGGTCTGACATTTAGGTTATTGCTTCTATGATAACTGACCTTTGCATGTTCAAAATGCAATATATTAAACTATCATCTTGCTTATTGTACATCACTTTGCTGTTCACAACTATTAATCATGAACACTGATCGGCTAACTTTATCCATGTTAAAATCGGTCACATTCAAAAGAACAGTGAAGTGCTCTAATAAACAATAAACTTTTACACAACATAAACAGACAGAGTGAAAAAACAAGAAACTTTCACAAATATTCAGTGTGAGTTGATTATTCATTTATTTTTACTTAATTCAGTTTTTAAATGAACAACAGTCATGTGGAGCAAGAATATCAAGGTATTTCTACCTCCTCCCATTTGTGTTTTGTGTCACTTTGAACTTCCTTGAAAGAAAAGAATGAATGGGTAAAAGTGACTTAAACACCTTTCTTCTACTTTCATGTGACCTCATTCTCTTTATTTTACTGTTTAAAATTGGTTTATCATTCAACTCTTGATCACATAGTCCCCTTACTTAAAGCACTGGTGACAAGCAGATTCCAGCCAAGCATATTTAATTCTCACCAAAAATACAATACAAAAAATGAAATATATTTGTCCTCTCCTGATTTCCTCTTATATTGTTAATGTTTTCAGGTATTGAACCAAAATCTAATATTAGAAGAGCAACCAGAGTTAAAACCATTTTATTATTTATCGAATCATTAGAGTTATCTTACATCAACTGGCGCTATAAAAAAGTAATTGCCCCTGTTATATTTAATAACTGGTTACAAAATCCTCAGCTGCAATTACAGCATCCAGATCTCTATATCATAAAAAAAAATCTTGGGAAGAGAGACGAGACGTGACTTTCTCAGGGAGACACTTTCACGTCCCACGAGACGAGAGTTTGTGCCAAGAGATTTAACTACGCCTGGGGATGGGAATAAATGACAAAGAGTAGAGGGCAAAGTAGAACATCGTAAAAAATTCAAAAATGCTGGCACGATACACATGCAGAGCAGGTTAGTGATAATAGAAGTACAAAAATTCGAAAGTCTCAAAAAAAATATTAGTAAATATCGCATTAGCGGAAACAAATGGAGATTATTACTCGGTGAAATAATGGAACAGCGAAAACAGATTGAATATATTGTTTGGATTTAAACTTTAAGTAGGAGACTTGTAGTTCGTCTAATTCGTGTTGCCATCAACGCGAAGTAGTGTTTCTTCCTAATGAAGAGGCTTAAACACGAGAATTAAAAGATTTGTTGTTTGGTGAAAGTGAAATCCCGCGTAAGAAAATTTCAGGACCCATGAGACAAGACTTTATGCGAAGAGATTTGGAAAAGTCCTGCCCGCATCTAAAACATTTACAACCACACACACGGTTTAATCATTGTCATTTGTATGAATGCTACTGTCAGACACAATTTGTGTAGAGAGAAAGAAACAATATTCACTCATGTTGCATTGTCACGATGTAATTCCAAACACGGAATCAAAATTCAATGTGATATTAATGAAAAGGTAAAAGCGAAAAGAGATCGAATATATGGACATTGGTGCTATGACAGAAGTATATAGATATTGTTTGGCTTTTTAAATTTTGTTGGCTTTATAGATTTGTTGTTTGGTGAAAATGAAATCCACATATGTGAGCAGCAGAGACGCGAAGTTGCTGGCCCGTAGCGCAGGCAGGGGGTTTGGCGAGTAAAGTGAGCAGGAGGCGAAGCGCACTAGTGCTTCCTAAAATTCAATATTAATTTTTCATATTTCTTTGGAGGAATTTTAGTCCACTTTACCTTAGCCTAATTCAGTTTGCTACTTTAATTCAGAAACATTGGTTGGTTTTCAAACATGACCTGCTCATTTCATATCCTACTACAGAATCACTGATTGCTACAGTTGTATACTTTTTAGGACTCTAGTGTGTCCATAAAGTTCCAATTTGATTTCATCTCTCTGTAGAACATTCTCTAAAATGGCTTGGGGACCATGCACATACTTCCATGCAAATGAGAAAGAGAAGTATTTATGTTTCTCTTGGTTAGCAGTGGATTTCCACATTACCATATAAAAAAGTACATTTTACCAAGTGTTTTCTGATTGTGGAATCATGAACACAGACAACTGCTGAAGAAAGCGAAGCCTACGGTTGTTTGATTTTTTTCTTCACTGCACTGTTGCTAAGCTGGCCACTCCTGGAAACATTCTAATGTTCTAAATTTTTTCCATTTCAAGGTTTTGGCTCTGACTGTGGTTTGTTGGAATCAAAAAGCTTTAGAAATTACTTGATAGTGTTTTCCATGTTGATAGATATCAATAAGTTTTTTCAGATCATTTCAGAATTTCCTTTGACCATGGTATTACATGCTTGTGTGACATGTAAGGGTATCCCACACCCTAAACAAGGCGTAGTACTGCTACAAAGAGTTTTGGGTCCAAAAGATCACAATACTTCTCATAACAAGGTTTAAATCAATATCAGTACAATATTTATGTTCTTACTTTCTTGTTATCCTTCTAGCCAAACTATGCTCCAAACACCGAATCCGTTAGCTGAAGCAAGTGGAATCCTTTTAAAGTAGGACCCAGGAGTACTTCCAGCATGTCAGAAGCAGTTCAAGATCAGACAGAGGTCCAAGATAGTAGGAGTGCTGCACTTCATTAACTGCCTCCATTAGTTTTGAAGGATCTTAACAGAGATGCCTGTTAAGACTGCATACACTATAGGGTTAAATGTATGCATACATCCCTCCAAATTACTGAGTCCAGTTGTTTCAATCACCCCCATTGTTAACATGTGCATAAAATCAAGCACATAGCCATGCATTCACCATTGCCAAATTGTAAAATGATTTATACTGAAGAGCTCAAAGACTTTAAATATGACATTGTCATGGGATGCCACCTTTGCCACAAGTTAGTAACTAAAATATCTGAACTTCTAAATCTGTCCTTTAACTGTAAATGCTTTTATTGTAAAGTGGAATCATCTAGGAAGAACAGCAGCTCAATCATGAAGTGGTAGACCACGCAAGCATACAGAGTGGTGCCATCAAGTGCAGAAGCAGATAGAATGCAAAAATCACCTAACGTCTGGTCACATCACTCACAACAAACTGCTTCTAGACGTAACATCAGCACATGAACTGTGCATTGGGACCTTAATGAAATAGGTTTCCATAGTCAAGCAGCTGCAACATGCCTAAGATCTCAAAGCACAATGCCAAGTATTGGCTGGAGCGATGTAAACCACAGCTGGCACTGCACTCTGTAGCAGTGGAAACATCACTATTCAACAACAACAATTTATTTCTTGTATAGTCCAAAATCACACAAAAATGCCTCAATGGGCTTTAACAGGCCCTCTTTTTGACAGCTCCCCCAGTCTTGACTCCCTAAGAAGACAAGAAAGAACTCACACAAAAAAAAACTAGTAGAAAAAAAAAATGAAGGAAATTTTGGGAAAGGCAATTTAGAGACAGACCCCCTACAAGTAGGTCGGGCATGCAATGGGTGTCAAAAAAATGGGGTAAATACAGTACATTACACAAAACAAAACACAAGTAATTCTCTTCACAGAGCCAGGTGGCCTATCTATCATTACCACCTTGTAGCGGTGCTACCATTAAGTTAGAACTGCATCTCCCAGCAGTCCCTGCAGGGGCTGTTGGGGTCAAAGGTGGCCAGAGGGGTTTAAAAGGAGGGCAGGTGTCGAGGAGTAAGAAAAGTTTGTTTTGGTCGTTTTGTGCTGGTATTTAACCGTTGAATTGCCTGTCGTGGTCTGCCATATATCATCGTGTCCTGGATTGTATTGT
>JANRMT010062831.1:7785319-7805315 GCA_026402145.1 Polypterus bichir lapradei
AAAAAAATTGTACAATACTAAAAGAGAAAACAAAACTATATTCAAAAACAGAAAACAGTGAATAAAATCAATATACATAAATAAATGGTAAAGAAATCACAGCCAAACTATGACAGTAGCATGACTTTCACATGCAGCCTTTTGAATTTTTCACTTTAGTACAACACATCTCCATTTCTGCTGTCTCTTCCTGTCCATATCCAACTGCTAACACCAGGGTGTCAAGAAACAAAATGAGGGATGCAAATGTTGCAGGTTGCACTGGTACTTTTATTCATTACAACTGCCATTGTCACTATCCGGGCCTTGTTTTGCCAAAAAAATAATAAACTTATAGGATGCCTACAATCAGCGTTTGCACCCCCCTCCTCCCACTCAGCTCCTTTGTCCCACTCCTCTTTATTTGCTTAGATCTTATGCCCTGCCATTCAGCTCTACTGCACTCTGCACAGCTGCTGCTGTCTGTATCCCTGACACTCCTCTTTGCCGCCTCCTCCTGGGAACCCTGGGCTGTGTGCTAAACAGACCAATTATTTGCACTTCTTGAATTGTCCATATTGCAGCCCCCCTGGATTCGGCTGTCTTGCATGTCAGAAGGTGTGAATGCCAAGACAATACAAAACATTTAACCTTTGGATTCTGTAACAGGAAGGGTGTCAAGAAGGACAAATTTATATAAATGGTGTGTTTATTGTACTTGAAACACACAGGAGAGGTACTGTATAAACAAAGCAAGAACATAAAGTGCAAATAAAGACAAGGAAAACAAAAACCTAGCATCCACCCTGAGCCTAACTACAGTAAATGGATCTTGAACCACCTGCTACTTAGGCCTTTGGTGATCTACTACTGAGCCTATAACCAATGTGGTATATCTCATTTAAAGACAGTATAGTGTCTCCTAACAGTTAAGTGAGAGGGAACTATCATTTTACTTGTTCTGCTTGTGGGAGATCAGGGTGTAGTATGTAGATGTTTCCAAAAATGGCCAAAACTCAGGAAGAAGAGAGTGATAGTGCAAGGAACCTTACCAGAAGTGGGTAGTGTTAAGAGCGGTGTCCCTCTCAGGTCATTGCTAGGGCTGCTACTATTTTTAATATACTGTACATAAATGTCCAAGGTAGGAATTTAAACAAGTTGGTTATGTTTACATATGATACCAAGCTAGGTGGATTTGCAGGTAATCTTAAATGAGTTCATTACATGTAGGAAGAAAATATGTTATATATTAATGCACAACTGGGGGTCTGAAATCTGAAAGTACCTCTTATTAGTAGAACCTGGGAGTCATCGTGGAATCATCTCTACCAACCTCCAGGCAGTGTTCAGAAGCCATTTAGAAGGCTGCTATGTTTAGAGTACAAGTCAAAGGAGGATACGCTTGAGCTTTATCACACACTAGTGAGGGGCACCTGGAGTACTACATGCATTTTCTTTCCACCAGGCTACAAAAAAGACATAGCAGCACTACAAAATATCCAGAGAAGTGCGGCAAGGCTGATGGGTTATGAAAAATTAAATGAGTTATGAAGAAAGACTAATAGAGTTGAACCTTTTTAGGTTAAGCAAATGGAGATTAAATGACATGATTGAAGTGTTTAAAATGACAAGGATAAGGAATTAATGCAGTGTATTGCTGCTTTAAAATGAGTATAACAAGAACATGGGGGCACAGTTGGAAAGTTGTTAATGGTAAATTTAACACAATTGTTAGGAATTGTTTCTTCACACAGAGAACTATAGACACATAGAATAAATTACCAAGTGGTGTGGTGTGTAATATGACTTCAGGAATACTGAAAACTGTTCTTGATGCTGTTTTGAAAGAATTTGATGAATTAGATTGGCAAGCTTTGAGGGGCTGACTGGCCAGTGTTTATCAAAATTTTTGTTTATGTACATCCTGTGAACAAGAGGGAATTAAGTGAAAAATGCTTTACTCACTCAAGGTGTAATATCACCCTGTATCTAGAGCATGGCTCAGTGCACTGCATATTCCCAACATGTACAGAAACATATACATAAAATGAAAGAGTTGATTAATTTAAAGTATATTTTTCAACTCATAGGTGTTCACTTTAATAAGCCCTTGACACTGAAGAAGCAAAGCCTTCCAATGCTCCTAGTAACTACTGTGTCTTTAAAATTCCCAAGCAACACTGAGACCTTCTGTGTTATTTGTTTAGAATATGTGTTCAAGTTTGTCCTGCGGCAACATGGAGAGAAAGAACCACCATGTACATGAGAGCCCATGACAAAGCAGAGCAAGCTATTTTACGCTATGGTTCTCCTAAAAGTCCTTCTTCTGAAAGGTCAACTCCCAGCAGACTTGCTATATTTAGAACATTGTTCTCTTGAACTAAAGCTTGTTTTGTCTTAGTAGATTTCCTATCTTTGATATATTTTTTCATCCAATTTGTCATCTGGGAATTTTTTAAATTATTTTTTTAATGAAATCAGAGGCCATTTGTCCTCATAAGTCATAGAATATAGGGATCATCCCATATCATATATTTTAAATACTCACACAATACCTGAACATTTCTCATTTTATTATATGAAGCACTTTTCTAATTTGCTGGCTATGAATCATGTCATGTCAGGTCGGGGAGCATGCATTGGTACAGCACGTTGCCAGACCCACCACATGACAAAACAGCTAGGGGTCCTGGTTCGCAACTCCACAGGCAGACGCGCAGTCCAGTCCCACCCTCCAGAAATGACCATCTATCTGCCGCAGTCAGGTGTTATGTGTGCGTCCAGCCACTCTGGTCCTCAACATTGAGGATCCTGTGAGCCACATCACCCTCTGGGAATCGCAGCACATGGCCATAGTGCTTTAATTGACGCTCCCTAACAATGCAGGTAATGTACCTCATTCTGGACTCTGTGAGCAACCGCTTAATTGACACAAAGTCAAAGCAGCGGTTTCCAAAGATTCTCTGAAGAGACACAGTACTGAAGGAGTCCAGTCTTTTTCTTAGGTCACTGGATAGCATCCATGACTCACAACTATATATCAAGACAGCTAGCCCCAGGACTCTAAAGACTTGGACCTTTGTCCTTTTGCATAGATATCAGGAGAGCCACACACCCCTTTCCAGCGACCTCATGCCCCCACCCCCCCCATGTTCTCCCAATCCATCAACTGACTTCATAGGAAGAGTCACCAGAGACATGACACTCTCTCCGCAAACCGACACACTGCTGAAGGCTGTGCCTAAAAGGTCATTATACGCCTGGATCTTGGTTTTTGTCGAGGACACTCGCAAGCCCAGACACTCAGACTCCTCACTCAGTCTCTCCAGAGCCCTGATCAGAGACTCCATTGGCTTGAATGTAGCTTTAGGTTTCTTTTTCGTTTCTTTCTGAGCCCCTTTCTTACCGGTCATGTTTATATATGCTTGCAAATACTGTAATAGAACCCTTGGGTTGGGTAAATACAGGATACCTCGGGATAATAAGAAATAATAAGTACAGAGTAATGGGGATTGTGGAAGAGAGGTGAAGAGTACAGGCAGGGTGGAATGGGTGGAGAAGAGTGTCAGGAGTAATTTGTGACAGACGGTTATCAGCAAGAATAAAAGGGATGATCTATAGAACGGTAGAGAGACCAGCTATGTTATATGGGTTGGAGATGGTAGCAACGACCACGAAGCAGGAGACAGAGCTGTAGGTGGCAGAGTTAAAGATGCTAAGATTTGCATTGGGTGTGATGAGGATGGACAGGATTAGAAATGAGTACATTGGAGAGTCGGCTTAAGTTGAACGGTTGGGAGACAAAGTCAGAGATGTAAGATTGCGTTAGTTTGGACATGTGCAGAGGAGAGATGCTTGTTATAGGAAAAAGATGTTAAAGATAGAGCTACAAGGTAAGAGAAAAAGAGGAAGGCCTAAGAGAAGGTTTATGGATGTGGTGAGAGAGGGCATGCAGGTGATGGGTGTAACAGAACAAGATGTAGACAACAGTAAAATATGGAAAAAGATGATCCGCTGTGATAACAACTAACGGCAGCAGCCGAAAGAAGAAGAATACTTTGATCATCCAGCTATTTCCCTCACCCACTTATGCAGCCAATCCCAGGAATCATAGGGCACAATACAAGAACAGCATATGGACAGGGTGCCAGTTCATCACAGGTTAAACATACACAGAGAGGGTCAATTTAGCAACACCAATTCACTTGACTTTGAACTGTAAAAGGAAAACTTAGAAACAGCAGGGAGCCCACATGGACATGGGGAGAACATGCAGTTTGCTTGCAGGGCACACCTGGAACACAAACCCTGGTCTCGTTACTGTGAGGAGGCAGGGCTACCACTGTGCCACCATACTTTAATCATGTCACCTCTTTATTAGTGCAACATGAATTTTGGAATCTGTTTCCTATTTTTGAAAATGCATAGGTATATATACCTTGTTGGTGCTGTTATTTTGTGCTCTTGTTCCATGACCTTGGCTATGTTGTTAATGTCAGCAATGTCTGTTGATAGTTTTGTGATTGGAAATTGTGTGATTTCATTGCACACTCACTATTTAAGATTTGTGGCATGACAATAATTTTATAGTTTTTTTGGATTCACTTTGAAATCAACGACAAATATCTTTCTGCTTTAGTTGTGGAGAAAAAAAATCTAGAAGATGCTTTTTTGACTTTCAAATCAGTGTATTTCACATTTGACTATCTTTACTTTTGATTTATCTCTGCTACTTTAACCTTTTTGCCTTGGCCTTGTCTCTGCTATGTACTCAGATCTGCATTTTGTCACGTGCCTTAGCATTACAGGAATCTAAAGAGCACGTCCAAAAATGCTTAAATGTTAGGACCCTGTCATATTCCTTTACTATGATTTTGGTTTGAATTTCTGGACAATCTTGTATTCTCCTCTCCATGTATAAGACTATTGCCTGATACATAAACTTTGATTATTCTTTAGATTTTGATAATTGCCTGTTCTGTTTCATAGCATCTCCCAGTGAGACTGATTTCCTGATACCATAACATTAACTTTTGTTTGTTTGAATCAAAATGTTTCAGCTGCTTCGCTCTTTTCTCATAGCTCATCCCTTCCTCACAGTCCCAGGATCAGCTTAGTTGGTTTTCTTTGACTTTACTCTTGTGCTGCTAAATCTTTTTTTAACATGGATGCCCAAAGTGCCAAGATATTCCAGATGAGGCATAACAAGTGTATTACATAACCTCCCTTGACTTGTGTTTCAAACATTGTGCTATTGTTATGGGCAATGAAGGATGCCCTAAAAAGTATTGTGGGAAAGAAAAGGTGACCACAGAACAGAGTAAACACAACTCAAGGATGTGCTAAAGTCAAAACTAGGAGATCAAAATGAAATCAAAGTGCCAAAAACAGTGGTTAAAACAAGAATGACTGTTGAGGACAAAAAAGGAATAATGATATTTTTGGAATCTACTTGATTCAAAATCTCAGAAAATGTTTGAGACACACTTAATACAAATTTATAATTAAAAATGAAAACAAAAAAAGTGCCAATTATAAAACACTAATCAGAAATATTTTTCTGAAGTTCATGCTAAGTCCTATTGTCCTAAATATTCCAGAAGTTGGCTTAGTATTTGAAATTATACAAAATCTCAGAAACATCACATAGTGGAAAACTTAAATAAAATGATTGTGTAGACATTCCATCCAGGGTGGCAAAGGGGATCACTGATAATGACTGTAGCTGCCGAAGTATAAGGAGAGATCAAGCATGGGTAAAACGCGTACCCAAAGAAATCTCTCAGTCCAAAAGTTCGTTTTGAAAATATTTAGTGAAAGTTAAAAGCAAATAATCCACACAAGAATTAAGAAAAAAGTAGTTACACACGTAGAATAAAAGGCAAAAAAAAAGAAAAATGTATCTTCTCTAAACTTAGGTTTTCTTGAGAAACTTTAGTTATTTCTGTACCTAAAAGTTCTTTACTTCTTCTTCTTCTTCTTTACTTAGAGATTCTTAACTTCTTATATACTTAAAGTTCTTAGTTTCTTCTTCTGTACACTTCAAATGTACGGCTCAACACTTAAATAAGAGCTGTTTTACGAGTTACTTTACACACTCAAAAGGCCCTTAGGCACGAGCATGTGCACAGGCACGGTTTAAAACCATATGCCTTCTATACCTTACACATAGCAAGGCTGGTCACTAACTGAGGAATAAGGTTTAGTCAAAGCAGATAGAAATGGCTAGAACAGGGGTTCTTAAACTCGGTCCTGGGGGACCACTGTGGCTGCAGGTTTTTGTTCCAACCAGATTCCTAATCAGTGACAACACCTGGTAGCACTGATCACTTTTAATTAGCTGGTTTTATTTATATTTTATTCTACATTCAGAAAAGCACAGCAGCATGATTTTTACATTTATAAGAAACATTTCTTATAAATATTTCTGTTTTTGCTATGAATTTAAATGCTTAACTCTCTTTTTATTATATCTCACTCTTTCTCTGTGCAGTTTGCTCCCTTCATTGAATCTTAATAATGACAATTAAAAACAAGCAGAGCAGAAACCCAAGCAAACAACACTCAATCGTGAAAGGCTGCAACTAATTTTGCGTCAGCCCCACAAAGTAGTAAATAACGGATTAATTAAACAATAAGAACACCTAGAATGACAATCAAGATGAAAAAAACTGTTAAAAAGAAACAAATACATATAACTGCTTAGTACATTTTACTACTTTTTCTTTTTTTTACCAAACTTAGTTTTCTAATTTGTATATTTTTTCCCCAAAACAGGGAATCTGGGAAACAACAGTTCAGTTAATTAGCACAGGAGTCCAATTAAAAACAGAGGCTGGTTGGAACAAAAACCTGCAGCCACAGTGGTCCCCCAGGACCGAGTTTAAGAACCCCTGGGCTAGAATATACCAATTTCACTCAACTTATGGGGGTTATAGGAACCTCCCATAGATTATGTTTTGTCATCTAGGAAAATATTTATGAATCTTGTATAACTAGGAAAATGGCTCTTACAATGACTATAGACCATAAAATGACATGGCAGAAAAAAAAATATAAATAAACATAATGTTTAACAGAGTGCAAATAGATAAAACAAATTTGCTTTTCCACTTGAGTTTTAGAACTCTTCTTTCTCATTTTTACACTTATTACTTTTTTTAACAATGTTAAAATATTTTTTTCATTGTAATGGTAACATTATCACAGTGCTTCGACTTTCTTTCTTTCTGTGTGATTTGTGCACATTTTGTTAATGGTTGCTATGTGCCTTTATTACCATGTGATCAGGCTTTGGTTTTATTTAATTATGGTGTCACCTTATTTGAAGCATCCACATATTCTTTCAATGACAAAACATTTTTATTGAATACTTTTTGTATAATTAGTGTCACACACATGCGCTTGGGATTCACCCAAAGGGACCAGAAAATGCCAATTCCACACCAGGCCGGGGGGTGGCGGGTTGCACTAAACCTCTCTCTTTTCCTTCCGCAGACCACATACAAGAAATCCTGCCTGTCCTGGCTGCGAGGACGTCACTTCCTGTCCTGGCCCTGAGGATATCACTTCTTGGGAACCGACTATAAAAACCCCTCATCCTTTATACTTAATCAGTTCTACTTCTGATTCGAATCTGTACACATTGGACTCAACTGAAAGACTTTTGCAGCCAGGGAAACTATAAGGGTGGCTGGCCCAAACCTTTGTTGTGTGTCCAGTCATTTATTTCACATTGGTGTAGTCAGGAGGATGGCCTTCTTCATAAAACAGGAGAGGGGCTTTAGAAGAACCTGGACACTCCAGTCGAATAACCAACCACTGAGGAGATAGGTGGGAGATTACTGGTCCCGCACTCCCGCTGGGTGGTCGGTTTGTGTTGGTGAGGGAATCCAAGGTGCGCTTCAGCCCAAGGGGCTGCTAAAGGACCCGAGGCACATGAATGAGGGGCCTACGGACTAGGGCTGGGCTAACAAAGGAATACATGGGGGACTGATTATGGGCTCCCCGGTGAATGGACCACTCCACATGTCCCCACAAAGGGAAAGACCCTTAATAAATGTGGGAGTACCCCAGGCAGGCAGGCAAGGAGAGTGAAGCAGTGGGAGTTCAGCTCCCAACTTCTGACTGCCTCCCAAGCCACACAATTGTGGACTAAAGTCGGGTGCTGGTTAAGACCAGAAATCAATAACACCTGACAAATAGTTGAGCAGGTGGCGTCTGTGCTACTGCTCAGAGCTCTTCCATCCGACCTCACCCAGGTGGCATGAGGTCAGCTGATTAAGAACATACAGTTATTAATAGTGGGAACCAATCCGGGAGAATCAGAAAAGGAACCCTGTGAACCTTGACATTCTTGTGTCCCTATCTCAATGTTTGGTCGCTACACTATAAAGCAAACCCCAGAACCCTCTGACCCGCAGCAGCCATCTTCTGGCAGGGAGAAAGGGGTCTGTGGAGGCACAGAGACGGGGGATGGCGGTGTGCTCTCACTAACCCTCTGGCTTGTGCACATACAGGGGAGGTGTTATTAAATGGATTTAAAACACCAGCCATATTCGATTCTGGCAGTAACATTTCAATTGTTGCCATGACAATGGCTTAAACCTAAGACCAGTATAACCTGTGAACACGGAGATGTCCGCCAGTATAAGTCTACCTCGTGTTTTGTCAGCTATGACGGGGCGGTAAAGAGACTGGCAGTAGCCATAATGAAAGACCCTCTTTTTCCTGTAATACTCGGGAGAGACTGGTTAAACAGTAAAAGTGGTATAATACTCACCACCCTTAAACAACCGTTGGGTCTAGTGATGGACGGTTAGACGGAGTCCTCGACTGACTCCACGCCAAGTTTACAGCCAGAGGAGAAACGGACCGCAGCCTCTACTAATGACGTGGAAACTCCCAGACTGTCACATGTGCATACATCAAGCACAGATGCCATGGCAAGATGGGTGGAAACCACACCCCTTGAGGTCTGACCCTTTCTACCAACTGCATTTTCAATTCAGGCAGATTCTGGCTTCTTTTAAAAGGGAACAATTGAAAAATTACTCCCTTAAGTTTATAAAAAATGCAGTCATTCTGATAAATGGCCACCGCACTCAGCATCCTATATTACAGGGTCCTCACTTTGTCTTAAATAATGACCTCCTATATCAGGTGATAAACATGAAGGAGAGGTGCGGTCACTGTTGCTAGTTCCACAAACTTACTGGCGACAAGTCTGTGAACTAGCGCATACCCACCTCCTCAGAGCCCATTTGGGGCCCGAAAAGACTCTGGATCGTATCAAGCTCCAATTTTTTTGGCTGGGAATCAATGAAGAGGTCCACCGCTTTTGCGTGTCCTGCCCGGAGTGTCAACTGTGGCAAATTCCCAGAAGAGATCGTGCTCCTCTCATTCCGCTACCCCTGATTAATGTCCCATTTAAACGTGCTGGGGTCAACCTGGTGGGACCTCTAGAACCCTTGGCCAGGGGCCATAAATACATAATGGTCCTGGTGGATTATGCCACCCGATATCCTGAAGCTGTTCTGTTGAGCTCAGCTTCCACTAAAGTTATTGCACGGGAGTTGGTAGGGGTCTTCTCGCTATTTGGCATCCCTAAAGAAATCCTGATGGATCAAGGGACGCCCTTTACCTTGGAAACGTTCAGGGAAACAGCTAAGTTACTGAGGATAAAACATTTAAAAACCTTGGTGTATCATCCTCAAACCGATGGTTTAGTGGAGCAGTTTAATCAGACCCTCAAACAGATGCTTTGTAAAGTGGTCAGTGAGGATGGAAGGAACTGGGATCAGCTCCTCCCCCTTGTTCTTTTTGCATACTGGAAAGTCCCGCAAGCCTCTATGGGGTTTTCACCATTTGAATTATTATACGGACGACAGACCCGGGACACTTTAGACATTGTACAAGAAGGTTGGGAGGAAGAGGATCTCCTTTCCACAAACATATTGGTATATATCACACAGTTACGCAATAGATTCAATAAAATATGACCGTCCTAAAAAAATCACATGGAAAGGGCGCAAGCAGCTCAGGACCGCTGTTACAACCATGGCACATCACTTCGGGAGTTCCGACCAGGCGATCGCATCATAGTCTTTGTTCCTACCTCACATTTTAAATTACTGGCTCATTAGCATGGCCCTTACGAGGTTAAGGAGTGGAAGGGGTTTGTAGACTATTTCGTTAAACAACCAAACCGTCAACTGAGCGAGTGGGTATACTACATAAACCTGCTGAAACCGTGGAAGAACAGGGACTCTGATCCCTCCTCCAGACAACTCCGCTCACTCTTCACTCGTAAATCCGACCTTAACTTTGGTGCTGATTTGACAACCAAGCAATGCTGGGAGCTCGAAGCAGCCATCTCGGCTGTTCCTGAGGTAGTGAATGAAAAACCGGGGAGGACCTCACTGGTTGTGCATAACATAGTGACAGAGGCCGGGGTAATAGTCCGAGGATACCCCTTTTGCCTTCCGGAAGCAAAAAGAACAGAAGTGGAGCTGGAGATCAAACGAATGCTGGCACTAGGTGTAACAGAGGAGAGTCATAGTCCCTGTTCCAGCCCTAATATGGTTGTCAAAAAGCCTGACAGGAGTTGGAGGTTCTGCAATGACTTCCGTTGGCTTAACCAGGTCTTCCAATGCCACGCATGTACAACCTCCTTTACCGGCTAGGGCACTCTAAATTCTTGACCAACCTCAATATGACAAAACGGTACTGGCAGATTCCCTTAACAGATTCCAGAAAGGAGAAGACCGCGTTTAGCACCCCTAGTGGACACTGGCAGTATTGTGTCCTTCCATTTGGGTTATATGGGGCCCCTGCGAACTTCCAGTGTTTGGTGGACAAAGTGCTCTGGCCCTATATCTCATACAGTGCTGCCTACCTGGATCATGTTATCATCTATTCCAGCACATCGAGGGAACATCTACAGCAGGTACAAGTAGTATTCCAGATGCTAAGTGAGCCGGCCTATGATTTAATCCAAAGAAATGTTACTTTGGGTTAACAGAGGCCAAATATTTAGGCTACCTAGTGGACCAGGGTATTGTATGACCATAATGTTTGAAAGTTAATGACATTTTAAAATGGCTTAGTCCGAGAACCAAGCAGCATATCCAAGCCTTTCTTGGATTAGCAGGCTACTATCGTCGGTTTACTCCCCACTTTTCCGAGAGATCGGTTCCCTTGATGAACCTCACGAAGAAGAGGTGCCCAAATCATGTGGTATGGGATGCTAAATCAGAAGCTGCATTTAGTGACTTGAAACAGGCTCTTATGTCAGCTCCAGTATTGAAAACTCCTTACTGTTCTTTACTGTTAAATCTTCCAGATGGACTCTTCGGACACAGATGTTGGTGCCGCGTTGCACCAAAGTGTCAAAGGAGTTGAACACCCTGTCATGTATCTCAGCCAGAAGCAGATATGTGAAACCAGGTATGTGGCAGTGGAGCGGGAAGCCCCAGCTGAGGTACTACCGCTTGGGCCGGGCGTTCACCCTGCTGAAAGACCATGCTCCCTTATACTGGAGGGCCTTGCACAGGGAGTTGAACCCACGGGTCACGAGGTGGTTCTTGGACCTACAGCCATACATGTTTTCGGTTCTTTACCACAGGGGTAACCTGCAGGCCAATGCCGATACCCTTTTGAAGTGTCATGACCTCTCGGCCGATTGGTCTGGGCTGAGGGGGGAGGGCCATGTCACACACGTGCTCTTGGGAGTCAACCAAAGGGACCAGAAAACGGAAATTACACACCAGGCTGGGGGGCGGCAGGTTGCGCTAAACCTCTCTCTTGTCTCTCCGCAGACCACATACAAGAAATCCTGCCTGTCCCGGCCCTGAGGACATTACTTCTCATCCCAGCCCCTAGGATGTCACTTCCTGTCCTGGCCCAAAGGACATCACTTCCTGGTAATCAACTACAACCCCAAATCAGAAAAAGTTGGGACAGTGTGGAAAATGTGAATAAAAAAATAAAGCAGTAATTTACAAATTTTCCTTAACTTTTATTTCATTGCAGACAGTATGAACACAAGATAATTCATGTTTTTTTTGGTCAACATCATTTGATTTGTAAATAAACATCCATTCTTGCCAGTCAGGCTTGCAACACATTCCAAAAAAAGTTGGGATGGGGGCAATTCAGGGGTAGTAATGAGGTATAATAACTAGATAATGATGTGATTTGAAACCAAGTGCGGGCAAAAATCTTTGAAATGATGAAGAAAAACGTTTCTCAAACACAGATAGGAAAAGATTTGGGCATTTCTCCCTCTACAGTGCATAACATAGTGAAAAGAATCAGGGAATCTGGAGAAATTACCGTGCGCAAAGGCCAAGGGCGCAAGCCTAAACTGAATGGCCGTGATCTCCGAGCCCTGAGATGGCACTGCATTAAAAACCGTCATTCATCAATAAATGATATAACTGCGTGGGCTCAGGACTACTTCAGGAAGTCACTCTCAAGCACTACAGTACGTAGTTACATTAGGAAATGTCAGCTAAAAGTGTACTGTGCCAAAAGGAAGCCCTATATAAATAGTGTCCAGAAGCGCCGTCAACTTCTCTGGGCTCGGAGGCATCTGGGATGGTCCATTGTGCAGTGGAAATGTGTATTGTGGTCAGACGAATCAGTTTTTCACATCTTTTTTGGAAGAAATGGACGCCGTGTGCTGTGGAACAAAGAGGAAAAGGACTATCCAGAATGTTACCAGATACAAGTCCAAAAGCCAGGGTCTGTCATGGTATGGGGTTGTGTCAGTGCCTTCGGCAAAGGTAACTTGCACTTCTGCGATGGCACCATCAATGCTGAGAAGTATATATCGGTTTTGGAGGAACAAATGCTGCCTTCAAGACGACGTCTTTTCCAGGGACGCCCATGCTTATTTCAGCAAAACAATGCCAAACCACATACTGCACGCATAACAAAGGCATGGCTGCGTAAGAAGAGGGGGCGGATGCTTGACTGGCTTGCCTGCAGCCCTGATTTGTCTCCTATAGAGAATGTTTGGCGCATTTTGAAACGAAAAATGCGTCAACGAAGAACCCGTACTGTTGCGCACCTAAAACGTTGTTTGCAGGAAGAATGGGACAAACTAACACCTGCAACACTTAGTCACTTGATTTCTTCAATGCCTAAACGTCTTTTAAGTGTTGTTAAAAGACAGGGGAACTGTACAAAGTGGTAAATGCTGTACTGTCCCAACTTTTTTTGAAATGTGTTGTAAGCCTGAATGGCAAGAATAGATATTTATTTACAAATCAAATGATGTTGACAAAAAAAAACATGAATTATTTTGTGTTCATACTGTCTGCAATGAAATAAAATTTGAGAAGAATTTATAACTTTTTTCTTTTTTTATTCACATTTTCCACACTGTCCCAACTTTTTCTGATTTGGGTTTGTATAAAAACCCCTCATCCTTCATACTTAATCAGTTTACTTTGGACTCGAATCTGTACACATTGTACTCAACTGAAAGCCTTTTGCAGCCAGGGAAACTATAAGGATGGCTGCCCCAAACCTTCATTGTGTGTCCAGTCATTTATTTCACACTAGTTAGGTAAAGACTGTAGAATTAGGCAGTAGGTACTTTTTGGCCAGGGTTGACATTTTGAGCTTTTGGTAGTGGTTTTTACTTGTCTTTTTCTTTCAACTCAAAAGGACTTTTTATTGCTAGCATTTTACTCTGCCCAAAAATCAAAACACCTAGTTTGACATCATTTGTAAATTTAACCAATTTGTTATTTATATTCCTGTTAACATCCTTTTTGTCATGTTTAAGAATTTATTAATATGATTGTAAGTCTTTATTCCTCCACTTGAGCTCTTGCTACTCCCCTTGATGAACTGGATCTGATCTACCTCAAAAAATCTCTCTGTATTGTATGTTAGTAACATTATGCTTTTCCTTGGAAATATCATCTCAGACTTTCCCATGTTCTTCCCTAATACTGCTTGTCACTCTTTCATTAGCATCTGTCAGCATTTCTTTCTTTAATTCTCAATTAAAATAAATTGTTAATTTAAATACCCTGGAACATATGTTTGTAAGTTGGTAAACTAACTTCTTATATGTTTTAAAAAGTGTGAGGGTTTCTCTTTCCTCCTGGTCTCCTTAGTGTCTCTTTGTCAATTTAATTTACTATTATTACAATGAATATTGTTCAGCACTAAAATTTTGTCACTGCCACACTTCCCTTTTCCCTCCCGTTAAATATTGGTCTTACATCTGATATTTTTTTTCATGTTATTTTTGGAGTTTAAAAAGACCTTCCATCAAGCAATTCTGGTTTTGGCCTTTAGTTTTCATAGTTTCATTTTCGAGTTTTTGCTTACTGAATTTGGCTTACAAAAAAGACAGTAATCATTTTTCTGGTTAACAAATTAGGTTTGGCAATGACTTACCTTTCATCTTCCGGTCAATTTTCTAACAAGTATAATAAGTAGCAGCAATGACTGGGCAACAAAGAGTCAAAATGGAAATTGAAAGAGTAGTTAAAACTAGCTGTGGGTCAGGTCAGATCAAAACTATCTCACAAATAAAACCAGAATATTGATCAAAATTTAGAGACCAAAAACAGAAAAATAAGGTCCTACCCATGACTGATTCCCTTCACTACATTCACATTGCTTCACATCCTACTAACACACTGAGCTACATAAAACCACAATGAGCTAACATATAATTATTAATTAATTAATTAATTAATTAATTATTATTATTAATCACATAATTATTGTAAAAACGCTTTCACAAAAAGTCACTAACTTTCTAGGTTCTTTTCATTCTGATGGGACAATTTAATACTGGAAATGGCTTAATTATTAGCCTTGGTTTACAAGTACACTCCCCAATGGTTAATACTGGAATCCTTACACTTCAATAACTCTAATCACACATTACAGTGTACTCAACTTAACACATTGGACTTAATTCTCACAGAGGATTATGTTAGCAAGGGTCATAAGCCACCCTGCTCATGAACCACACTCGTCAGTATTCACAGATATGTTGGTCTTCTCTTCAGAATACCTAGGCAAAGGCTAAAAGTCACTTCAAGAGAAGCAGTCCTGCCGGGATTCATAGATGTGGTGCTCCACTCCAAGATATATACCTTTGAAAGGGCTGAACAGATACTCTAACAGACTTCTAGAGCTTGCTTAAAAAGCCTTTCCTTGATGAGTTATGGATATGGCAGTCTGCTCTTGAATTGCAACCCTGAAAGAACTTAGTATAAAGAGCTGTGCTGATTCAAATTAACACTCATCAATCACTGGTAAATGTCAGTAAACAACAAGACAACTTCAGCAAGCTAATCCCTAAACATTATTTCAGTCGTTACTTATGTTTATTTGCAGAACAGTCAAAAATGATATGAAAAGCATACAAACTCGAGTGACACAATTTGGGGTTACACAGGAAACTTCATATCAGATGGCTATAGCTTTAGTTGTTGTAGTCTTTTTTCTTTTTAAGTCAGATGTGATGGCTCATGAGCACCAGAATGGTCTGTATATAGGTTAAATCAGCTTGAGGCATATTCATCTTTCTTTGGCTGTTGTGACGTTTCCTTTCCTTTATAAAGATGCTTTTGATGGCTATTTTTAGTAGGTGATATCGATCAAAGCCAGAGCATTGACAATTTCTCTTCAGCAGTAAAGTTATGTTCACCTGAGTATGAATGTGGACTGTAATGCGTATCAACTGTAATGTTCAAAGTTAACTATTTAACATCTTCTCACAGGCATATACAGTACACAGACACACACATACACACACACACACAGACACTGGTTAGCTTTTCTGAGCTTAAACATATATATAGACAAAATATATTACACTTTTATTATTTACTTTTACATTAGTCTCCATATAATTATTTTTGTTTTGCATGCATTTCAAAGTCTTACCCTATGTTCTGAAAAACATCCTACGAGTCATTGCAGTGAGTATACATGTGCCAAGCACCTGTCTACTAGCTTCATGTTTAAATCCACACAATCAAAATAATTTCACTTATGACATCAAAAATATACAAACAATCTATTCAATTTAAAGCTAAATCTAAATAGTCCTAAATAAAAATACTAAAATAAAACATATACAGTAAATATTATTACTCATGTTTAGCAAACAGTAAATGTTTTAGCATACTATACTATACATTCTACTTACCACACAAAGCACAATTCAGCAACAATATCAAGTTAACTGAATAGTCTAATAGTCCTGCTGAATATCTATGTAGCTGTACAGCAAGGAGCAACTGAACAGTATAGTTCAGGTCTGCCTGTTAGATGAAAGTACAGCTGAAGTACAGCACTGACTAATCCAGTCTCTCAAAATAGAGTTGTCACTAGGGATTCTCCAATCAGTGGCCTCACTTACTGTATAAAGCTCGCATGCACACGAAAAGAGGCTTGAAATGTGCATATGCAAATTCCCACACAAATGTTAAGATTAATAAAAGAAATCTTTACAAGGGGAACATGCGTATATTTATGGTAACACTGACCCTTGTGTATACAACATTTCAGAGAATTTGGGGAATGATGACACTCTTGATCAAGTAGGGACATGCAGCCAAACAAGATAAATGATGACTTGCATGTATAATAATACATATCACTGAGTCGTTATTATAATGTGTGTTTACGTGACAAATATATTACACTTCAAAAGTAATAAATGTATGTGATGTACTGAGTGTATTTTAGTTCCCTTTTAAAAGGGGTATTGCTGCTTACTGAAGAACTTTTTTGGTTTTTTGACAGTTTATATCAGCTACCTGTTGTCATTTCTCATGGAACTGGCCAACAGGTCAGGAAATTCTCTGCCAAGCTTCACTTCATTATGCCTGGTGTGCTGGAAGCTATTAACCAACCAACAAGTCACTACATCCAGTTTTCATATAGTGTGTTTGCACACATGAACATTTTTTTGCCGACTTAAAAAGGTAATTCGCAGCAGTGTATGGTTCTCCTAATGTAACTGGAGCAATTTACTGCACTCATACTACAAGAAGGGCACTTGTTAATAATGAGCAGTGAAATTTCATTAATGGACAAGTCATCTGTGATGCCAAGTTGAGTCTTACAATTGTTGTTGGTCAGTGGCCTTGGTCAACCCGTATTTCATTTATTTTCAGGCAAGGCAGCTTTGACAGATATAATGGTAATTGTATATGGTAGCTGGCTTATTGGTAAGGTAACTGGCTGAACCCCCACGTTTTTCATATGGCATGTACTTATTAAGCATGCTCCATATGGATGTTTGAGGGCAACATTCAAGGCATGTTCACATAAGCAAGTTGACCATGATTTATAAAGGGTAAATTGCATAGAAATGTGTGTATGACAAGTTTAAAAATCTGATCTCTTTTAGAGAAAAGATAAATAAAGCAGATTTGTATTTAATATTATTTACCAAAACAGCTGTATTTCCAATAAAGATCAAATATTTAATAAGCAGCATATTAAACTGCAGGGATGTTTCCGTACTATTTTTTGCTTTAATTTGAAATAAACTACTAATACAGGTACAATTAGTGAAGATTTTATCTCCTCATATTTTATCTTGGTCTAGTTATGCTCTTTATCCTTTGGTTATTCACGTGAATTAGATTTTGCTTCAACACTAAATATACAAGATGCCCCACAACAGGGATTTTGGGTAGCAGCTGCAGGTTAATAACAGGTGAGAAAAACAATATCTTGCGATCTGAGATCACAAGGCTATGGCCTGGATTGTGCTCTGATCAGTTATATCAATATAAATATATATTGTTGTTGTGTCTAAAAAGTTTAAACAACAAGCTGATGAAATTCAGATGTATAAAATGTAAAATAAAGTCTCCAGTTTTTTGCTACTGTCAAGCAGGGTTATCTGTGTTATATGGTTACATTGAAAGTTTCTTTTTCTTCAAAAAAGTGAAGAGATTTGCTTATGACTTAGCCCGGATTAGTGACTTCCTATTGTACCTTTTAAAATCACAAAACCTGTACTGTCACAACTGTGATAGTTGGCTGTGAAACTTTAGTACTGAGGTCCTGGATTTGTTTCTGTTAATTGTTTCTTAATAGTGTTCCTTTTGTTACTTGTTTTTCTTTATTTATTGTTACTGAACTCAGAGGAAGGGGCTTCTTAAATATTTAGGTGAGCTGTTGCTAAAACAATCATCTGATACTCTCTTATTTAAAGGTCTGTCTAGCATCAGCCTTGTCACTCCTTTTTTGTAGACCTGTGGTGCCAGCCAGTCTAGCTGGTGGTTCTTGAATCTTTTGAATTTCAGAAATGGTAGGATCACAAGGAGGGGTTGGGGCAGAGCACAGAATGGTTCCTGACAGTTTGTTTCTATGCAGAAAAATCTTGTTTTGTTATGTTTTTCTCTCCTTCTTAATCTAGAAGGATTCTTTTCGTTTAACACTTAATACTATCAATGATTCACAACTTTACAGTTGTCTAGTTAATATTACACAAGAGCCATCACACCAATACAAAGCTATTAGAAAGGAAGGACAAAAATACATGAAAATAAAGAGTTTGGGTCCATCCAGGAGATCCTATTTAACTGCTAGGTTGTAGGCTGAAAAAAAAAAACATTATAATTGTCACCACATTGAATTATTTCAAGTAATCAGAAGGAGATTGATTTGCTCTCTGTATGATCTGCTACTCAATTGATGATGTCTTTCTGACAAGGTGGACTTTTATACATCCTGCCCAGGAAAGGTGGTGCCAGAGGCGGAGCATAAGTAACACCTGTCCTCTTCCAGGTAGTCTTCTTCCATTCTAGAAATTCTGTGTAGTGTAATCCCTAATAAATTTGGTAAAGCAGAGTGAAATACCATGAAAAAAAGATGCATTTGAAAAGAGATGTGAATGCAGCTACTAATGCTTCTGCATTAAGAGACTATGAATTGTCATAGAATAGGAGCCACACAGCTAAACAGCCATTCCACAAGAGTTGCTTAAGAAAACTTTTCAATAGTGAGATGATCAGCTCACAGATCTTACATGTCTGGGAAGTTAATATGAAATAAGATAAAAGTTAAACTTTGGTATTGGAATCAACAGATGTATAGTCAGTTTCAGAGTATAAAAGATGATAATTAAATATTGTACATGTAATCAGTACAATCAAGCCAGTTATCTGCCTACCATTTTGTTCAATCTTTGTCAGAACATTGGTGGTATAATTTTAACTTTTTTTAATCTGTTAATATTTCAAACAATGAAAAGTGAATTGTAATCTATTGGAATGGTGATGAAGGTGCAGAAAGACATCTTGACTGCTATGTAAATTTAAATTTTAAAACACACAAGTACTGTCAAGCATGATTCCATGACTAGTGATTGCAGATGATGGGAAACACATGTTAGGACTAAAATCTAGCAAGATGAAGTCAAGGTTTTTGATTTGAACTGCACATCCAGCCATATGCTATTCAACTTTGTTCAAATTAAACACTAAAATATTAAAGATAGTCAAGTATACAGTTTATGCCATTTAATCATGCAGTGAGCTTGTATATATATATGCCTCAAGAGGTGTTTTCATATACATTTGGATATAATCTTGAGATAATGTTGAGTATAATCAAGCAGCCCTTTGGCAACTGAAAAGGCTACTGTACCTATTGAAAAAAGAGGACAAAGCACTGGTTCCTGAGCCACATCATAAGAAAGTGACACAGATTGACAGAGGCATTAGCACAGGGCATATATTCCAGTAAGTTCAACATAGTTTATCAGGTGCATTAAAACATTGTTATGGCCAAGGTAGTTAGTGCAGTCTAAAAAAAACAAAGCAGAGGTAAAGCCACCATTATCTGTAAGAATACAGTCATTCACAATACAGTGGTACCTCTGGCCACGACCATAATTCGTTCCAAAACTCTGTACAGGACCCAATTTGGTCGTGACCTGAACTTAATTTCCCCATAAGATTGTATGTAAATACAAAAAATCTGTTCCAGACCGTAAGAACTGTATGTAAAT
>JANRMT010062831.1:7805715-7822565 GCA_026402145.1 Polypterus bichir lapradei
GCGCTAGACCCTTACGAACAACTCGCTGTAAACACTTTTTTTATGAGTTTTAAGCACAGGGAAAAAAAATTAAATGCCACTTCTCTTGCGAAACTTTGCAAACCATCCTCTACTGACTTTAAATTCCTCACCTTCGCCACTCGAAGAAGGATTTTTTTTCAGCAAATTGCCATGAATCTTCCTGGCTTTCTCACACATGATCACCTCACTTACGCTATCCCCTGCAAGGTGCTTCTCATTCAACCACACTAGCAACAGTTTTTCTACCTCTTCCAGCACTTGAGGCCTCTGCTTGGTTAACAATGTAACTCCTTTTGCAACATCAGCTGCTTTGTTAGGCCCTGTATACGCAAACAAAAGAAAATGGAAAACAGAGAATGGGAAATCATTGGCGCTTACGAATGCGTGTAGGGAAACTGGCCGCCAGTGTTTTTGTTCGCCACCAGAGCGTGTGGTCATGAACAGACGCAAAATTTTGGCAAACATTTTGATCATAACCCGATTTGTACATGTTCGGAAACATTTGTGACCAGAGGTTCTACTGTATGTAGAAGTGTGGTTTCTGTGTTGGAGTGACACAAAATTCCTTAGAGGAAATAATGAAACATGTGGTTTTCTACTATGGGCCGAGTTTAAATTTGTCAAAATACAACTGTCTTTTGTTAAGTTCCTCAAGCTTAAAAGCTTGAATGAAGTAGGAAAAGATATCCTAAAACAAAAGGTAAAAAAGATCTATTTTAAAAACCCCAGAGCTTTGCTTAACAGCCAATTAAATTGCACGTTTATGTCACATGATTTAAACAGTGGAAACTTCAAGAAGGGTTGTCCACTTTCAGACATGCTTTTGTTAATCATTTGTTAACTAAATTATTGTCATTATCACTGTAAGAGCCCATCTTAGAAAGTTAAAGCTTTTTAAGTTAAACTCATATTAGTGTTTGTTTAGGTAGAAGAGAATACAGTTTTATTTCATAGCTATAGAATATGGTACAGGTAGTCCCCAAGTTACAGACATCCAATATACGACTTACAAACGGGGCCGCAGCTGCTCCATCTTTCTGGGGGATGCAATGCAGGCTCCTCAGTAACTGCTGTTCTGTCATCTTCAGCCTGGGGACACTGCAAGCAGTGGCTGGACAGCGGTGATTTCGCTGCTCGCGCAGTGTAGTGTCCCTTGATTGGCTCCGGCTAATGAATGGGGCGGTGGGGGCCGCACCCCATTCATTTTCAGTGGGCGGCTGGGTGCGCGGCAAGCTGTGACCCGGGGTCCATATTCACAGGGACCACAGCTACTGCTCGTGTGCAGGACGGAGGCTGGATGGGGCAGTTCGCTGCCCGCCCACCACGCCGCTGCAGCTACTGCTCCTGACTGGACGGTGGCTGGATGGGGCAGAGGGGGGCGTTTCAATGCCCGCCCACCACACAGCCTTGCAGTGTTCCTCAAACAGCTGCCCCGTTCGTTCTCGGTGGGCGGCTGGTGATGCTACAAGTGGAGACCCGGTTGTGGCTGAACAGAGGCCATTGAGGGTGAATGGGGCGGAGGGGGGCAGCATTGTAGTGTGCCTCGGGTGGCTGCCTGTTGAATGGGGGTAGTGGTGGGCGAATTACTACCCGTCTTTGGCAGCACCTTGTTCGCTCTCGTGGGCTGACGCTGCAGGCAGCATACTGTATGCAAGTGGAGGTGACTGTGTGGTGTGTGGGTGGTGAACCGTCCCTCGCTGCCTCCAGTTATTTTTAATAGGAAGCCTGCTTGTACTGTTACGTATATAGCAGGAAGCTGTCTCTCATCAGTATACCAGACATGCTGACAAGGGATGCCTTCCTACTGTGATAGCGTGTACAGTGCTGTGCAGTAGAGCTCATCTTAACCTTTTTGTCTTCACCCTTCAACAATGTCTCTGAAACACAAATCTGATGCAAGTGCTGGTGATAGAGTAAAGAAGAGAAAAACCATCACCATGGAAAATAAAGTAGAAATAATAAAAAGGTCAGAGAGAGAGTGAAACTTCATCATTCATTGGCAGATCACTTGTTTACAGTCGGTCAACAATAGCATTTATTAAAATAATGTACCTGTTCCGACTTACATACAAATTCAACTTAAGAACAAACCTACAGTCCCTATCTCGTACCTAACCCAGGGACAGCCTGTATAGCCTTTACCCCCCATTTGAGTTAATACGAGATGGAACTTTCTTAGCTATATCTGTAATACAGTGTGTTAATTAAGTCAGTGTGTTTTGGAATAGGCTCATATTTAGCATGGACAGAAACACCCATTTGCAGTTTGTAAATGGGATAGACATTCAGTTTTATGACTTTTTAGAAATGGTTCAACTGTATGAGTAAACTTAAAGAATGAAACAAGATATATAAGCATTAAACAGATCTTTTCTTTTCCTTGCTATATCAATTTTTTTCTATTTTAATTTGAACTCTTTTACCTTGAATTTTTCCTAAAGCTTTTAAAAACAAAGATATTTTGTCTGTGGAATCATTTCAACACATCAAGCTATTGCCAGAATCCCATTAAGCAAACTAAAGCTGCAGAAATGGAAAAAATGAATGAATGACTTACAACTACTAGCAGACTACAGTGTGAACAGATGCATCAAACCGCACAGTTTGAAACCATAAAGTCAGCACAAATGCACCATTATGCAGATGCCAGTGAAGATGGGTATGGCACTGTCACATATCTTCTCTTGACTAATGAAGAAGTAAAAAAACAATGTTCATTCTTGATAGGCAAGTCAAGAATTGCACCATTGAAGGAGGTCATAATTTCAAGATTGGAGTTGACAGCAGCCGTTGTGGCAGTCAAAATGGACAAAATGCTAAAAGGTAAACTTCTAATACATCTACATGAATCTACATTTTGGACTGACACCACCTCAGTGCTAAAATACATTTTGAATGAAAACACTTAATTCAAGACCTTTGTTGCCCACAGAATCTCAGTAATCAGAGATCATTCACAACCTTCGCAGTGGAAGTAAGTTACATCTGCCAAAAATCCAATAGATCAAGCATCCAGAGGGCTAAGGATAGAAAGCTTTCGCAAAGGCAGCACATAGTCACAAGTTCTGGTTTCAGTAAGAAACTCGGTTCATGAGTGGCCAAAAAGACCAGATAAACTGAATGATTCTCTTTCTGAAGATGATCCAGAGATTAAAATGTGTGCAGTCAGAAGAGTTTGTGTGCAAACCAAAACCAGCACACTGGACAGACCTGTGAATAAACTATGCCTAATTCAAGAAAAATTCAAGAAAAGTCTGAAATAAGAAATTTTTAAATGTTTGTTTGTGGTTTTATTACTAATAAATTGAAAACAATAGTGTAAAAGCAAAGTTTGTGGCTCTATTGAAGTAAAATATGGTAATTGTCCCTGGTCCTACTTAAACAATTAGTTGCCGGAAATGTAAGAGCCAATCTTATAAAGATAAGGCTTTAAGTTAAACTCATATTAGTGTTTGCTTAAGTAGAACAGAATACAATTTTCTTTCATAGCTATAGAATATGGTTTAGCCTTTACACTCTGCTAGTTAATACAAGATGGAACTTTCTTAGCTGTGTCTCTAATACAGTGTGTTAATTAAGTCAGTGTGTTTTGGATTAGGCTCATAGTTAGCATGGACTGAAAGACCCATTTGCAGTTTGTAAACGGGATAGACATACACTTTTCTGACCGTTTAGAAATGGCTCAACTGTATGAGTAAACTTAAACAATGAAACAAGATATAAAAGCGTTAAGCAGAATGTTTCTTAAACAATGACTTTTATTTTCCTTGCTATGTCATTTTTTTCTCTATTTTTCTGTGAACTGTTTTTCTTTTAATTTTTACTAAAGCTTTTAAAAATGAAGATATTTTGTCTGTGAAATCATTTCTATGCATCAAGCTATTGCCAGAATCCCATGAAGCAAACTAAAGTTGCAGAACTTTGGTAATTTTGGGTAAACACAGCTAAACACATTTCTTTTAGAATAACTTTGAGATACAGTGCATCTGGAAAGTATTTACAGCCAGAATGGATTAAATTCATTTTTTTCCTCAGAATTCTACACACAAAACCCCATAATGACAACGTGAAAAAGTTTACTTGAGGTTTTTGCAAATTTATTAAAAATAAAAAAACTGAGAAATCACATGTACATAAGTATTCACAGCCATTGCTCAATACTTTGTTGATGCACCTTTGGCAGCAATTACAGCCTCAAGTCTTTTTGAATATAAAGCCACAAGCTTGGCACACCTATCCTTGGCCAGTTTCGCCCATTCCTCTTTGCAGCGCCTCTCAAGCTCCATCAGTATGGATGGGAAGCATTGGTGCACAGCCATTTTAAGATCTCTCCAGAGATGTTCAATCGGATTCAAGTCTGGGTTCTGGCTGGGCCACTCAAGGACATTCACAGAGTTGTCCTGAAGCCACTCCATTTATATCTTGGCAGTGTGCTTAGGGTCGATGTCTGCTGAAAGACGAACCTTTGCCCCAGTCTGATTTCTAGAGTGCTGAAAAACATCCGCACAGCATGATGCTGCCACCACCATGCTTCACTGTAGGGATGGCATTGTCCTGGTGATGAGCGGTGCCTGGTTTCCTACGAAAGTGACGCCTGGAATTAGCACCAAAGAGTTCAATCTTTGTCTCATCAGGCCAGAGAATTTTGTTTTTCATGGTCTGGGAGTCCTTCAGGTGCCTTTTGGCAAACTCCAGGCGGGCTGCCATGTGCCTTTTACTAAGGAGTGGCTTCCGTCTGGCCACTCTACCATACAGGCCTAATTGGTGGATTGCTGCAGAGATGGTTGTCCTTCTGGAAGGTTCTCCTATCTCCATAGAAGACCTCTGGAGCTCTGACAGAGTGACTATCGCGTTCTTGGTCATCTCCCTGACTAAGGCCCTTCTCCCCCGATCACTCAGTTTAGATGGCCGGCCAGCTTTAGGAAGAGTCCTGGTGGTTTCGAACTTCTTCAACTTACGGATGATGGAGGCCACTGTGCTCATTGGGACCTTCAAAGCAGCAGAAATTGTTCTGTAACCTTCCCCAGATTTGTGCCTCGAGACAATCCTGTCTCGGAGGTCTACAGACAATTCCTTTGACTTCATGCTTAGTTTAGATAGATAGATAGATAGATAGATACTCTATTAATCCCAAGGGGAAATTCACATAATCCAGCAGCTGTATACTGATACAAAAAAACAATATTAAATTAAAGAGTAATAAAAATGCATGTACAAACAGACAATAACTTTGAATAATGTTAGCGTTTAACCCCCCGGGTGGAACTGAAGAGTCGCATAGTGTGAGGGAGGAACGATCTCCTCAGTCTGTCAGTGGAGCAGGACAGTGACAGCAGTCTGTCACTGAAGCTACTCCTCTGCCTGGAGATGACACTGTTCAGCGGATGCAGTGGATTCTCCATGATTGACAGGAGCTTGCTTAGTACCCATCGCTCTGCCACAGATGTTAAACTGTCCAGCTTCATTCCTACAATACAGCCTGCCTTCCTAACAAGTTTGTCCAAGTGTGAGGCGTCCTTCATCTTTATGCTGCCTCCATAGCACACCACCGCGTAGAAGAGGGCACTCGCCACAACCGTCTGGTAGAACATCTGCAGCATCTTATTGCAGATGTTGAAGGACGCCAACTTTCTAAGGAAGTATAGTCGGCTCTGACCTTTCTTACACAGTGCATCAGTATTGGCAGTCCAGTCCAATTTGTCATCCAGCTGCACTCCCTAGTATTTATAGGTTTGCACCCTCTGCACACAGTCTCCTCTGATGATCACGGGGTCCATGAGGGGCCTGGGCCTCCTAAAATCCACTACCAGTTCCTTGGTCTTGCAGGTGTTCAGGTGTAAGTGGTTTGAGTCACACCATTTAACAAAGTCTTTGATTAGCTTTCTATACTCCTCCTCCTGCCCACTCCTAATGCAGCCCACAATAGCAGTGTCATCAGCGAACTTTTGCACGTGGCAGGACTCCGAGTCATATTGGAAGTCTGATGTATATAGACTGAACAGGACCAGAGAAAGTACAGTCCCTTGCGGTGCTCCTGTGTTGCTGACCACAATGTCAGATCTGCAGTTTCTGAGACGCACATACTGAGGTCTGTCTGTATGATAGTCCACGATCCATGCCACCAGGTGTGAATCTACTCCCATCTCTGTCAGCTTGTCCCTAAGGAGCAGAGGTTGGATGGTGCTGAAGGCTCTAGAGAAGTCCAAAAACATAATCCTAACAGCACCACTGCCTCTGTCCAAGTGGGAGAGGAACCGGTGTGGCATATAGATGATGGCATCCTCTGCTCCCACCTTCTCCTGGTATGCGAACTGCAGAGGATCAAGGGCGTGGCGGACCTGTGGCCCCAGGTGGTGAAGCAACAGCCGCTCCATGGTCTTCATCACGTGTGACGTCAGAGTAACAGGCCGGAAGTCATTCAGCTCACTAGGATGTGGTACCTTTGGGACTGGGGTGATATAAGATGTTTTCCAAAGCCTCAGGACTCTCCCCTGTTCCAGGCTCAGGTTGAAGATGCGCTGTAGAGGACTCCCCAGTTCCTGCGCAGAGGCCTTCAGCAGTCATGGGGATACTCTATCTAAACCCGCTGCTTTGGTGGCACGAAGTCTCCTCAGCTCTCTGCTCACCTGCGCTGCTGTAATTGTGGGTGGGGATGTCTCTACTATGCTGGTATCAGCAGAAGGATGGTTGGAGGATGCAGTACTCCGAGGTGAGAGTGGGTTAGGGTGGTCAAACCTGTTAAAGAATTTGTTCATTTGGTTTGCTCTCTCCACGTCTCTCTCAATGGTGGCACCCCGCTTCGAGCTGCAGCCAGTGATGATCTTCATCCCATCCCACACTTCCTTCATGCTGTTATTCTGCAACTTCTGCTCCAGCTCTCTCCTGTACTGCTCCTTCGCCTGTTCCTTCTGCACGCGCTTGAGCTCATGCTGATCACCGCCTTTAAAAGCCCTTTTCTTCTGGTTCAAAAGGCCCTTGATGTCACTTGTAATCCATGGCTTGTTGTTAGCATAGCAGCGTACTGTTCTTACTGGAACTACAATGTCCATAAAGAAGTTGATGTAATCAGTTGTGCAGTCAACAGCCTCTTCAATATTCTCACTATGTGACCCCTGCAGGATATCCCAGTCAGTGGTTCCAAAGCAGTCTCTCAGAGCCTGCTCTGCCTCAGGGGACCACTTCCTGAATGATCGTGTGGTTGTAGGTAGCGCCTTCACTCTTGGTTTATAGTGAGGCTGAAGCTATGATCTGCTTTCCCAAGCGCAGGCAACGGAGTGGCGCTGTATGTGTCTTTAACATTTGCATACAGTAGGTCGATAGTCCTATTTCCCTGGGTGCTACAGTCCACATACTGGGAGAAGGCAGGTAATGTTTTGTCCAGCGTCACTTGGTTAAAGTCACCAGCGATTAGCACAAGCGCCTTGAGGTGCTGCGTTTGTAACTTAGCGAGAATAATAGAGTAAAAAGATAAAGTCATGCATGGAGCTGCTGGAATGGCTGCCACTCTCGGCGGCGCCGAATGTATATATTGTATATTAGTGTTCTGACATGAACTGTCAACTGTGGGACCTTATATAAACAGGTGTGTGCCTTTCCAAATCATGTCCAATCAACTGAATTTACCACAGGTGGACTCCAATTAAGCTGCAGAAACATCTCAAGGATGATCAGGGGAAACAGGATGCAGCTGAGCTCAATTTTGAACTTCATGGAGAGGGCTGTAAATACTTATGTACATGTGCTTTCTCAGTTTTTTTATTTTTAATAAATTTGCAAAAATCTCAAGTAAACTTTTTTCACATTGTCATTATGGGGTGTTGTGTGTAAAATTCTGAGGAAAAAAATGAATTTAATCCATTTTGGAATAAGGCTGTAACATAACAAAATGTGGAAAAAGTAATGCGCTATGAATACTTTCCTGATGCACTGTAAATACTGTACAAATTAAAGATGTGGCATGGACAAAACTGGTGGCACTCATGATGTTAAATCTACAAAAACAATACAAGACTCTAGAATTCAAGCATTTTAATATAAACAAGTAGGCTATGTAGTTTAGTTTTAGGCATAAATAATCCACAGAGATTAAGAGACTAGTTTTAAAAACCCACAGTCAATTGCTGCAAGTGTAATCAAATTCACACAATAATTAGCAAAATGTCCATGTACCCAATTATTTTGACAATACTAACATAAACACTGGGTGAAAGGCAGTAGTCTGACCTGGAAATGACATTTACATGAAACACAGAAAAAATATCCTTGAACACAATAACAATCAAATCAATATTAAGTAGTGAGTAGAACATGAAGTACATCTTTGGACTACATGGCCACAAAGAAACATGAAAAACAACCTGTCACTATTCAGTCTCATAAGATCTTCACTATTGATCAAAATTGCTGTGGGGCTGAAAAATTAGAAGAAAATGATTCATTGTATTCTACTGTGATTTATTTATTAAAACAATTACATATTTGTTCAGTTGAATTTATTTGTATTGACACAGTTCTCATTGAACAGGCTCAGGACCCTGTACACATTTGCATTATGCAATTAAAAAAAAACTAAAACATCATGTAACGTGTATATGTAACCACCTGATAGTGTGCATAGGAACTGGGGGCTGGGAGAGACCTCGGCCAGATGTCACTTACATGGAAGTGCACTGCTTGCAACTTTGAAGCTAGTTCTCCTATTACTCTTTGCAGAAGTAGCATGTGGCTGTGGCAGACACTACAGAGTGAATTCTTGGACTAACACAATACACAAATATACACAGTAACTGAGGTCCATTGACATCGACAATTTACTTTTTTGTCCTGTTTACTGTTGAACATTCTACATACAGTCCTTGTGGTGTTGATGTAAAAGAGATTGCAGCACAACTTTGTATTAAAGGACATAACCAGATCAGGATAGTTAGTAA
Organism: Polypterus bichir lapradei; assembly: GCA_026402145.1. Lineage (NCBI taxonomy): Eukaryota > Metazoa > Chordata > Cladistia > Polypteriformes > Polypteridae > Polypterus > Polypterus bichir. The sequence goes on from JANRMT010062831.1 coordinate 7,814,667, forward strand.
TGTTACAAAGGTCATTTAAAGTTGATTTATTCAAAGCCAAAAACTGCTAAAAATCTTGACTCTCCAATAGCATGAAAGCCTAAAATTAGCATGCCTTAGTATACAATGGAGTTGAATACATATCTTCCAAAAAAAAGCTAATTACCTTTACCTATCCAAAAGCACCTTTTTGCCAGTATTACCATCAGCTATAGAAAAAAATGACAATTGATTCTGTTCAAATGAGTCTTTTTGGGGTTTTTTTATCTCTTTTTTTACTTCAAAAAGTCCTCAATGCAGATTGGTTTTACAAACTTCATGACAATATACAGATGTACAACAGGTTTTTTTTTCAAAAGGGCAAGGCTATGCATTGAAAAAACAGTAGTATAATCAGTTTATCTCAGATTTATTGTCACTTATAATGGACAAAGTAAAATTAAGTGCATGCATGGTCAAGTGTATCATGCCCCCACTGTCTGGCTGCCCAAATCTCATAGATTATGGCAAATATGGCATCACAATATTTAACGATAATTGAAACAGCAGTGTTCCATTGTGAAAATGTTATGTTTCTTATGCAAGTTTGCAATAGCAGGTATTTCTGTTTCTGAGTTTTTGAGCGAGGTGTAGAAAAAAGAGAAATCTATGTTTTTAAGGTTTTGGCAACACATTTCTCAGAGGAAGTCTCTTTTATAAATGCAACATGTCAAAACACAATGCAAGATGAGACAAAAAGATGTACTCTAAGATAAACTCTATAAGCCAGTGAAACTTAGAAATTGTTATTCCAAAGTGGTTGATAAAAAAAATAAGAGAGACTTGCTGCATTTGGTGATGCTGCTATTTGAGCGCTGATGAAATCAGCTGGAGAAGCTCACTGGCTGATAGAGTAGTAGTCCTGGGGGGAGGGGTGATATATATTCTTTTTTCGGCTGCTATCATTTAGAGGTCGCCACAACGGATCATCCATCTCCATCTATCCTCGTCTTTTTACATCATTTTCTGCTACGCTTACTGCTTCCATGTCCTCCCTCACCCACTTGTCTTTTCATCAGTGCCACCATCTTCAAACCATACAATGTATTTGGTCTCACTATATTTTTAAAGACCTTTACATTTACTATTGCAGATACAACAGACACAAATCACTCTTGTCACTTTTCTCCACCCAGTCCACCCTGCCTGCACTCTTCTTTATCTCTCTGCTCTGTTGCTTTAGACTCTTGAACCCAAGTATTTAAAATTTGTCTACCTTAACCACCTCTGCTCCTTGCAGTCAAACCCTTCCACCACCTTCTCTCTCATTTACGTACATGTACTCCATCTTACTACTACTGATTCTCATTCCTCTCTTCTCCAGAACATACCTCACGACTCTAGGTTTGCCTCAACCTGCTGTCTACTCTCACTATAGATCAACAGGTCATCTGCAAACATTATAGTCAATGGAGACTCCTGTCTGACCTCATCTGTCAACCTGTCCATCACCTCTGCAAGCAGGAAAGAACTCAGAGTTGATCCTTGATATAATCCCACTCTCACCTTAAATCAGGCTGTCTTTCCTGACTCAGAAGGAAAAAAGGAAAGTTGAATTTGTGAGTAAACCAGGAGAAGCGGCAAAAGGACAAAACAAAAGAAATAAAAAATAAACCATAGTGACTGTAACCCAGATGAGAGGAAAGATAGCAGGCAATAAGACGCAACCAGACAATACAAGTAAGAACACAAAATCAAAATAAAAGTGAGGAATTCTATCTACAGATCGGATAAGGTGCCTAAAGAAGGCTGACCTTTATGCCGGTACCCAAATGGCTTCTTTTAAAGAAACTGGCTAAGAAGCATTATTTAAAAGCCTAAATCATGACATTGCTATTCCAACCAAACACCTCACAGCAGTCACACTGTCCTCGTACATATCCTGTACCACCCTCACATACTTTTCTACTGCTACTTCTGACTTCCTCATACAGTACTGTAACTCTTCTTTTGGCACTCTAGTCTTATGCTTTCTCTAAGTTCACAGACACACAATGTAATTCCTTCTGACCTTCTCTGTACTTCTCCATGAACACTCTTAATGCAAACATTGCATGTGTAGTACTCTTTCATGACATGAAACTGTATTGCTGCTCCCAGATCAATACCGCTCCTCTCAGCCTCGTATCCATCACTCCTCCCGATATCTTCATGGTGTGGCTGATCAGCTTTAAAGCCCTGTACTTACTGCATCTATGCATATCTCCCTTATTCTTGAAAACTGGTACTAAAATACTTCTTATCCACACCTTAAGCATTTTGTCACTTTTCAGGATTCTGCTAAACCTATCAGATTCCAATGAAGTTGGGACATTGTGTAAAACGTAAATAAAAACAGAATACAATGATTTGCAAATCCTTTTCAACCTATATTCAATTGAATACACTAGAAAAACAAGATATCTAATGTTCAAACTGATAAACTTTATTGTTGTTTTGCAAATCTTCACTCATTTTGAATTTGATGCCTGCAACACGTTCCAAAAAAGCTGGGACAGGGGCAGCAAAAGACTGGAAAAGATGAGGAATGTTCAAAAAACATCTGTTTTGAACATTCCACAGGTGAACAGGTTAATTGGAAACAGGTGTTTGTCATGATTGGGTATAAAAGGAGCATCCCCAAAAGGCTCAGTCGTTCACAAGCAAGGATGGGGTGAGGTTCACCACTTTGTGAACAATTGTGTGGGCAAATAGTCCAGCAGTTTAAGAACAACATTTCTTAACGTACAATTGCAAGGAATCTAGGGATTTCATCATCTACTGTCCATAATATCATCAAAAGATCCAGAGAATCTGGAGAAATCTCTGCACGTAGGTGGCAAGGCCAAATACCAACACTGGATGCCCGTGATCTTCGATCCCTCAGGCGGCACTGCATTAAAAACCGACATCATTCTGTACAGGATATTACCACATGGGCTCAGGAATACTTCAGAAAACCATTGTCAGTTAACACAGTTCGTTGCTAGATCTACAAGTGCAAGTTAAAACTCTACCATGCAAAGTGAAAGCCATATATCAACAACACCCAGAAACGCCACCGGCTTCTCTGGGCCCAAGCTCATCTGAGATGGACTGACGCAAAGTGGAAAAGTGTGCTGTGGTCTGACGAGTCCACATTTCAAATTCTTTTTGGAAATCATGGACGTCGTGTCCTTCGGGCCAAAGAGGAAAAGGACCATCCGGATTGTTACCAGCGCAAAGTTCAAAAGCTAGCATCTGTGATGGTATGGGGGTGTGTTAGTGCCCATGACATGGGTAACTTGCACATCTGTAAAGGCACCATTAATGCTGAAAGGTACATACAGGTTTGGAGCAACATATGCTACCATCCAAGCGACGTCTTTTTCAGGGACGTCCCTGCTTATTTCAGCAGGACAATGTGAAGCCACATTCTGCATGTGTTACAACAGCGTGGCTTCGTAGTAAAAGAGTGCGGGTACTAGACTGGCCTGCCTGCAGTCCAGACCTGTCTCCTATTGAAAATGTGTGGTGCATTATGAAGCGCAAAATACGACAATGGAGACCCCGTACTGTTGAGCAACTGAAATTGTACATCAAGCAAGAATGGGAAAGAATTCCACCTAAACAGCTTCAACAATAGTGTCCTCAGTTCCCAAACGCTTATTGAGTTTTGTTAAAAGGAAAGGTGATGTAACACAGTGGTAAACATGCCCCGTCCCAGCTTTTTTGGAACATGTTGCAGGTATCAAATTCAAAATGAGTGAAGATTTGCAAAACAACAATAAAGTTTATCAGTTTAAACATTTGATATCTTGTCTTTGTAGTGTATTCAATTGAATATAGGTTGAAAAGTATTTGCAAATCATTGTATTCTGTTTTTATTTACGTTTTACACAACGTCCCAACTTCATTGGAATTGGGGTTGTAGTTAGACACTCTTCACCTTCAAAATACTCCTAACATACTCTTCCTTTACAATTCCTCCTATCCCATTTTTTCCTTTCCATTTACACCATGATAGAACAGTTTGTACCCACCTCTGATGCTTCTGGCCTTACTCCCTTTTCCACTTGGTCTTCTGTACACATAGTACATCTGCCTTTCTCTGCTCTATCATATTGGCCAGCTCTCTCCTTTTACCAGTCAAAATGCCAACATTCAAAGTTCCAACTCAGAACTCTTTCCTTTCCTTCTTTCCTATTGTCTTTGAACCTGTTTTGCCCCTCTTGTTTTCCTTCGCCTTCTTTTCCCAGCAGTAGCATAGTTTCAGCCAATACCTTTCTGCACAGTAGCATCAGTGCCTGTCGTTGGTAACCCAGGCCTCAACCGATCCAGTATGGACATTCCGTTTCTCATCTGCATGTTTGATTTGGCACAGGCTTTATGCTGGATGCTGGTGCAGCCCTCCTCACTTTAACTGGACTTGGGATCGGCACTAAGATCACATACTGGCTTGTGTGACCCCGGTGGTTGGGTTAAAACCCCTGGGAAGTTGAGAGGGGTAATATATATTAAATACCGTTGTGCAAAATTAACCATGCTCACAACCACAGCTCCCAGCTAGTGCTTGAGCTTTATAGTGCGCTTGAAAAATGACTCTTCAAGCTTTGCCAAATTTTGTTCCTTTCACTTCCCTTTGGCAGACAGCTTACATTTTCATAAACCAGCACACCCTGTTTCTTCATGCAATTGCTGTCTGCATGTGTGGCAAAAACACAGTGCAGTGTATTTTCTTGTTGGACACCTTACTGCCTTAGAGGTACCATCCTGCCAAATTTCAAGTTTTTAGCTAAATAGGAAGTAGTGCTTTAGTTGAATGATATATGAGTCAACTTTACATATTCATATATGTACACATGAATCTACAGTGATTATTTTCTTGCAGTCTTCCAGGTTAAAATGACTACAAAATTCCAACTGAAAGGAAAATACTTTGTAACCTTCAAAATAAATATATCAAATCCTCACAGTCACAATGAGTAGAAGGTAAATACTGTAAATATTTAATTAGGTTTAATGGTCATGAACACAACAAATAAATAAACAAGTAAATAAATAAATAAATACTATAGTTTAAAAGAATGATTCTAGCCCTCATATTTTTCTCACATAGTCATCTCTTTCTGGCACACTAAAAATCACAATGATGAACATCTCTGCTTTCTGTGTGGAGTGAGGATAATGGCTCTTGGCAACTATAATTAATTGTTACTAAAAAACAACTTCTAGAGGAATCTGAATGGTTCAACAAGTGGTATGCGTACTGGCATGTCAATTAAAACACTCAGATAACATAATTCCAGCTAAACATTTAATAATTAATTATTAAAGTTACTGTAATCCACAATATATCAGTGGCAGAGTGGTGGTTCTGAGCCTAAGGATCTGAGTTGGTATCTGGAAGGTTGACAGTTCAAATTCTGATACTAGGATCCTATTCTGATGGGTCCTTGGGCAAGGCTGTTACCCTGAAAATTATTCCAAGGACATTGTACAATGGCTGGCTTTGATCTCAAAAAGGTAATGGGAAAGGACAGTTTCCCCTGGGGATTAATAAAGTGTATCTAAACCATATCACAATCTGCATCTTCTCCTTAGGCATTTAAACAGGTGGATTTATATTTTGTTAGTGTGGTCTACGATAAAAGAAGTAAGGTTATCATAATGTATTTAAATTACAGTATTCACAAATGAAATATAAATACCATATTTTTTTTACTCTTTATACACTTTAAGTCAATCACTTGTAATACTTTAAATAGTTGCGAGACCACACTATTACTATAGAATTGCACTGTTTACAGTAATAGAAGACTGACTGTAAGATTAAGAAATAAACTAACATAACAAAATATAAACAAAACATATGTTATAAATAATATAATAAATGCTTAATACTTTTGTTGAAATTAGTTTATGAAGTAGACACAAATATATTGCAAAAATCTTCCCATTATTTTTCAGTTACATAACTTCAACAGAGAGCTGGCTCAACAACACTAAAGTAAACTTAAGTTTTCAAAATTTTACAAAGCCAAATTAGAACATGCAAATGAGAACTTACTTTGCTTCATTGGACGCACACTATTAGTAGAATTATATTACTAATTTAATAAACTTAAAAAATAAAAAAAATAATACATTAATCACAGAGGTATAAGTGCACTATCTGTCCTCATCCCTACTAGACCCCACCATGCCTTGCACTGTTGATGGTGGCATCTGACTCAGTCCTTCTCTTGGCTTGATTGTGACTTTCAGAGACTTGTGACCTTTAATATGCAGTGGGTATTTGCTCCTTGAAAGACAGAGCCATTCTTAGTGTTTGGTGGCTATATTATCAGAGTCATCTTCAGGATTGTCAGAAAGAGAAATAAGGAGGGCTACAGATCCATCGTATACGAGTAGGTAATCTTGAACTTAACCTCTGCCAATCTGACCTGTCCAGTTGCCCCAGGAAACATTTTGATGACTCAGTTACAATTAGTCAGCATGGTCTTGGAAGTTGGAGATAGCCAGCATTGCTACATGATAAGCTCTTGGTTGAAGCATACCAGTTGTTCCGTCTCTGGAGACCTGGTAAATAGATGTGTGCAAAATGAAATCAGAAATGAATGGCTAAAATCTGGCTATGGTTTCATTCCCTTTGTCCTGAAACTGTGTTTTGGGATAGAAGATTTGTGGAGCAGAACTGTCATCATTCACCATTAAAAGAAGATTTGATTTGACTGGGTCCAGGTCTACAATGTCACTGGGTATATATCCTATGGGCTGGCTGTTTAACATTCCTTCTATTTCAATCAAGACTGTCCTAATTACCTCTCTGTTGACAGCCTGGAATCCTACAGCTATGCAAGGTGTACACAAAGGAATTTAGGGCTCTTGACGTGAGAACCCTAAATCCAAAGAGGACTGTTTCATTTATGTTAGGTAGAATGCCCAGAGGGAACTGGGCGGTCTCATGGTCTGGAATCCCTACAGATTTTATTTTTTTTCTCCAGCCGTCTGGAGTTTTTTTTTTTTGTTTTTTCTGTCCCCCCTGGCCATTGCACCTTACTCTTATTCGATGTTAATTAATGTTGATTTATTTTGTTTTCTTATTGTGTCTTTTATTTTTCTATTCTTTATTATGTAAAGCACTTTGAGCTACATTAATTGTATGAAAATGTGCTATATAAATACTGTAAATGTTGTTGTTGGATCGTCTCTCATGACTGCCTTTTCCCTTCTTCAACCTTGTTTTGTTCTATCTTCTCTTTGTTCCTTCCCCCTATCTTGCCGGCCCATAAATATACATCTTCGTGGGCACGGCACCTAAATCACCCGCCGCAGGAAGCCGATGAAGTAACTGAGAATGATCGCAACAGCACGTGCAGGTGTGACTTGCCCAATTACCTCATCATCTCCCCACGGTCATGCAATCGCGCCCATGGAGACGGACACGGTTAACTTGATTTAAAAACTGGCCATATTGTTTTTTGAAGCCGCGAACCCGCTATACCACAAATAGCATTATAAATGCAAGTTGCACTTTTATTATTTATGTATATAGCTTAGCTTGAAGCAAGGTCCATATTAATGCAATTTGCCTTAATGATGGTTCAGTTGGTAAAGATGTCATCACCAAGTTGCACTTATTTTATTTTATTTTATTTTTATTTGGTGAATACTGTGTAAAGTACCTGGGCTTGAAGCCTTGAAGTAATAGTATTATTACTGGAAGTTACACTATTATTTATTTTATTGTTATTATTTATTAGTTTAAATATTATGCAGTTTAATGATGGTAAAATTGTTTAAAAAGTCCCTTTATTGTGTCAGTGGACAGAGATTGTTAACATTAACAGAAAGCGTAGTTGGTTTACAAAAAATCTTTACTATTTATTCCTTTTCTAAAGATAGGTTCAGTGCAATACA
>JANRMT010062831.1:7857418-7943614 GCA_026402145.1 Polypterus bichir lapradei
TAGATAGATAGATAGATAGATAGATAGATAGATAGATAGATAGATAGATAGATAGATAGATAGATAGATAGATAGAAGTTTATTTGTTCCAAGAGGGAAATTTGCCTTTTTATATAAGCTCTTTAAAAAAATAGGTAGATAAGTAAATAAATAAACATACAAACACACACACACACTTTGGTGTGACTATAAATCAAGAAAATTCAAAAGAAAGAAATAGTGAGGTATTATTCAGACATATTACTGTTGGTATAAAGGAGCTCCAGTTGTGTTTCTTGACACAGTTCTGCTGAATAATTTTTTGGCTGAAAGTATTCATATTAGTGTGTCAAAAAGAGGATGTGCTGCATTATTCATAATGGCACTCAGGTTTTTTTGAATTCTCTCCTTCACTGTGACCTCTAAACAGTCCAGAATTTGTCCTATAACTGAGATTACCCTTTTAATTAGCTTGTTAAATTGGTGGGCCTCTCCTGAATTAATGTTACCAGCCCAGCACACCACAGTATAGAAAATCACACTGGCCATCACAGAATTATAGAAGATGTGAAGAATGTCACTTCCCACATTAAAGGAAAGCATTCTCCTAAGGAAAAAGAGCCAGCTCTTCCCTATCTTATGTAGTTCTGAGACCAGTCCAACCTGTCATTAATGTGGAAAACCAAGTACTTGTAAGACTGGAACACCTCTACCTACACTCCTTGAATAGTTACCAGATATAAAGGCTCTTTGGTGTTGAGAAAGTCAATAACGAGGTCCTTGGTTTTGCTGATATTAAGATACTGACAATTCTCTTTGCACCAAGAAGCAAACTTTTCCAAATGACTCCTATACTCTGTCTCATCCCCTTTACCATAAATGCAGAATAATCTGAGAATTTGTGCAAGTGAAATGACCTGGTGTTATATTTATAGTTTAAGGTGTACAGAGTAAAAAGAAAAGGAGAAAGGACTGTTCATTGTGGTGCACCAGTGTGGTTCACATCCAGGTCAGAAATACAGTCCTTGCATCTCACAAACTGTGGTATGCCTGATAGTCTGCATATCTCTGAGCTTACCCCTTAACAGGGATGGCTAGATGGTATTGAAGGCACTGGACAAATCAAAAAACACAATTCTCACAGTGCTGTCAGCTTTGTCCAGTTGAGAATAAACCTGGCGGTGCAGATAGATAATTGCCTCCTCCATTCCAATCTTTATCCAATAGGAAAACTGCAGCGGGTTCAGGTAGTCTACCACAACATGACTTACATAGTCGAGGACAACTATCTGAAAGGTCTTCATGATGTGAGATGTAAGTGCCACTGGTCTGTAGTCATTAGATGAAGAGGCACCTGCCTTCTTTGGAGTAGCAACAATGCAGGATGTTTTCCACAGCTGAGGCACTTTTTGAAGCCTTAGGAACAGAATGAACAGATGACAGTGTTGTTGGTCACTGATGGTCATTCCAGTTGACATGATAGGAGTTGCTGATGTAGTAGGGTTGGTGTGGATAGACTGGTCATTGAAAGAAGGTGGTGGTGAGAGGAGCAATCTATTAAAAAATTGGTTCAGGGTATTTGCTTTGCCCACAACCCCTTCTAGCACCTGAGCCCTGGATTTCTTGAGTCTGGTAATTATGCCTAATCCATTCCAGACATCCTTCACCTTACTCTGAGCAAGTTTGTTTTCCATTTTAGCTTTGTAATCTTCCTTTGCTTCACTCAGCTTTTCCTTTAGCACACGATGTACATCCTTCAGAGCCACTTTGTCACTGGATTTGAATGTTCTCTTTTTCTCATTCAGGAGACCTTTTAGCTTCTCAGTAAACCAGGGATTGTTTTTTAGAAAGCAACACCGTCTTTGTGGGTACCACTGTATTGACGCAGAAGTTAATACAATGCAGTCACAGAGTCCATCAATATTTTCACAATGTGGCTGGCACATTATTTCCCAGTCTGTCATTTGCAAGAAGTCATTCAGAGCCATTTCAAACTCCAGGCTCCACTTCTACACTATTCTGGTGGTAACAGGTTACTATCTAATAACAGGCTTGTAGCTGGGAATAAGAGGAATAAGGTTATGGTCAGGTTTGTCTAATGCAGCCAGTAGATTACACTTAATGGCATCTTTAACATTTGATTACAGTAGGTCCAGCTTGTTACTTCCTCGAGTGTAACATGTCACTACTGATAGAAATTTGTCGTTGTTTGTTACAAAGTCAGACAGATGAAGTCACCACATATTACAACTGCTGGGTCGAAGTGAGTCTTCATTAAAATACTGGTGACAGAATGAATAATTTCCATTGCACAGTCCCCATTTGCTGAGGCAGGAATATAAACATTAATAAGGATTATGTCATTTATCTCAAAGGGCATATAACGTATAACGACTAATATCAACAGTCAGAATTGCAATGTCTGAATTACAAACTGTAGTTTTAACTTTAATATGTTCCCTTTTACACAATTCTTCATTCACACTGACTAGTCCACCTCCTTTTTTTTCCATGCCGCACTGGGTCCCTGTCTGCTCAGACTGTGAACTCTTCTAATATTTTTTTTATTTTCTTTTCATTTCAGTTTGTTATTCTCTTTGTGTTATGACTTAAAATTTTTGTTCTGTAAACTACTCACTGGTTCCTTTATCTATCTCCATATCACTATCCTCCTTGATCTAAGTGTGGCATTTGATACTATTTGTCATACCACTCTCCTTAATAGATTATCTTTGATTGGAATTACCCACACTCCACTAGATCAGATCCTACCTCTCAGGCCACACTCACTTTATTCAGCTTAAAACTTTCACATCAAAACCCACCGCTGTTACTTCAGGTTTGCCCCGGGGCTCTGTCCTGGGGCCTCTTCTTTTTATTATTTACCTTCTTCCACTTGGCAAAATCTTTCGTAAATATAACATTAATTTTCACTGTTATGCTGATGACACCCAGCTCTTCCTTGCTAGTAAACCCACCTCTTCTTTTACACCATCTTCACTTATTGACTGCATTGCTGAAATTAAATCCTGGTTTTCTTCAAATATTCTTAAATTAAACAGTGACAAAACTGAGTTTATCCTCATTGGTTCAAAATCATCATTATCCAAAGCTGATAATCTTTCACTTGCTATTGATAACTCCTTTGTTTCCCCATCACCTCAGGTCAAGAGTCTGGGTGTCATCCTTGATAGTACTGTTATCTTTCCAATCTCACATTAATAACATTACCTGGTCTGCTTACTTCCATCTACGTAATATTAATCGCATCCGTCCCTTCCTCACTCCCCATACCACTGCCATTCTTGTTCACAGTCTTGTTACTTCTCGTCTGGACTATTGCATCTTGCTTCTCTTTGGTCTCCCTAATAAATCTCTCCATAAGCTTCAGCTAGTCAAGAATTCTGCTGCTCGCATCATTACTCAAACCCTGTCTATTCACCATATTACTCCGGTCTTGCAGCAGCTTCATTTGTTTCCCAATTAAGTTTCGAATAGATTTTAAAATTCTGCTGTTAACATTTAAGCCCATTCATAACCTTGCCCCTCCATATCTGTCTGACCTTCTTCATATTCCCTACCATAACCTTAGATCCTCTTCCTCCATCTACCTGACTGTCCCTCTCACCTGTCTAACCACCATGGGGAGCAGAGCTTTCAGCCGTTCTGCTCCCAAGCTCTGGAACTCACTACCTACTGAGCTTAGAAATATTGAATCATTTTCAACTTTCAAATGTAAACTTAAAACCAATCTGCTTAAAATGGCCTTTTCTTTATGATTACAGTGGCTTTGTTTGGTTTTAATTTTTATATTTTCTGTATTTTCTGATGTTTTAAGTTTTGTTTATAAAGTGCTTGTTTATTTGTTTGTTAGGTGTCCTTGAGCACTTAGAAAGGTGCCTTGCATAAAATAAATGTATTATTATTATTATTACTACTAAATTCCTTGATGACTCAGCAGCCTACTTTGTTCCTCTATACAGTATATATTTTAATTTGATATTTTTACATGCTAGTTGGTCATTACAGAAGTCCTGCACTTTCTGTTCATAAGGTTTGCTACTGTATAGAAAACATTAATGACATAAACTTAAATCTCCAAATAACAGATAACAAAATGGTGGAAACCATGATCAAAAACAACATACAAAATGAGTGAAAATGTCATAAACATAACAAAACATTCCTTTCATAATCAAAGAAGTGAATGTCCAAAGTGAGGACAAAAATCATGAAACAAACATCTCCTAGGTCAGTGTTTCCCAACCTTTTTTGAGCCACAGCACATATTTTACATTAGAAAAATCCCATGGCGCACCACCAAACAAAAATGTCATAAAAAGTATATGTAATGAAATAAAATGATTTTCTAGTTTCAATTTACTCACAATTTACTTACTTAGTGTGAAACCTGGGCCTGTTTAGTTGAACACAACACTGATATACACACAGGAATGAAAGACACACACGAAGATCTTCTTCAACAGCTCTAGTGTCTCTCTCTTATTTTAGTTTTTATAGCAGTCATGCTTGAAAAGCCAAGCTCGCATAGGTAGGTTGTGGAAAATGGGATCAGGGCTGAAATAGCTCTGCTTGCCAGAATGGGGAACTCCTTGGCAGCAGTCAGCCAAAAACTGTCCAAAGGTAGATCAGCAAAGCTCAGCTTTAAACCATGATTTTTCTCTCAGTACAGTTATTTCCCCCTGCTCCTACAAAGTCATGTCCTTTCCAACTGCAGTTGAGCTATATGGGTTCCTAACCCAGTCAAGGCAATCAGTGGAAACTGAAGGGAAATAGTTCAGGTGCATATAGGAGTGGAGGAGAGAGTCAGCCTGACACAGCACAGACATGGAAGCATAGCACTTGCAGTTCAGAAGCTGTCTCATCCACAGAGCACACATAATCTTCTTCTATTACTGAATAAGATGAGAGAACTTCTGTATAGCCAGAAAGTGTTTATGTCATATGCTTAAGAGTTCCAAAGCACGTAAGTCCTGAACAGCTCCAAAATACCCACTAGTTGGGGAAATAACAACAAAACCCTTGTTTAGTAACCCAGAAGGCCATGTAGAAGCTTTATAAATAAAAAGATTTATTAATATGAAAATGTTCCAAACCAAAAACAATGAGACGACCCCAAACAGGAATGGTTTAACAGGTGGAGGCCACTGACATTTTCCCTCCTCATCTTTTCTGACTGTTTTTCACTAGTTTTGCATTTGGCTATGGTCATTGTCACTAATGGTAGCATGAGGCGATACTTGGACCCTAAAGAGGTTGCACAGGTAGTTCAACTTCTCCAGGATGGCACAGTAATACATACCATTGCCAGAAGTTTTGCTGTGTCTTCCAGCACAGTCTCAAAGGCATGGAGGAGATTTAAGGAGACAGGCAGTTTCTCTAGGAGAGCTGGAAAGGGCCATAGAAAGTCCTTAACCCATCTGCAGGACCGGTATCTGCTCCTTTGGGCAAAAAGGAACAGTATGAGCACTGCCAGAGCCCTACAGAATGACCTCCAGCAGGCCACTGGTGTGAATGTCTCTGACCAAACAATCAGAAACAGACTTCATGAGGATGGCCTGAGGGCCTGACGTCCTCTAGTGGGCCCTGTGCTCACTGCCTGGCATTGTGGAGCTCGACTGGAATTTGCCATTGAATACCAGAATTGGCAGGTCCACCACTGGTGTCCTGTGCTCTTCACACATGAGAGCTGGTTCACCCTGAGCACATGTGACAGACGTGAATGGGTCTGGAGAAGCTGTGGTGAACGTTATGCTGCCTGTAACATCATTCAGCATGACCAGTTTGGTGGTGGGTCAGTGATGCTCTGAGGGGTGGCATATCCATGGAGGGACGCACAGACCTCTACAGGCTAGAAAACAGAACCTTGACTGCCATTAGGTATCTGGATGAAATTCTTGGACCCATTGTCAGACCCTATGCTGGTGCAGTGGGTCCTGGCTTCCTCCTGGTGCACGTCAATGGCCCGCTTCGTGTGGCGAGAGTTTGCAGGCAGTTCCTGGATGATGAAGGAATTGATACGATTCACTGGCCCCCCACTCTCACCTGACCTAAATCCAATAGAACACCTCTGGGATATTATGTTTCGGTCCACCCGATACCACCAGGTTGCACTTCAGACTGTCCAGGAGCTCAGTGATGCCCTGGTCCAGATCTGAGAGGAGATCTGCCAGGACACCATCCGTCATCTCATTAGGAGAATGTCCCGACCTTGTCAGGCAAGCATACAAGCATGTGGGGGTCATATAAACTACTGAGTATGATTTAGAGTTGCTGCGATGAAATTCTGGCAAAATGGACAAGCCGTATCATTTTTTTACTTTGATTTTTGGGCTTTCTTTGAATTCAGCCCTCTGTAGGTTGATAATTTTCATTTCCATCAAATTATGTGGCATCCTTTCATTCCTAACACATTACCCAGTCCATATCAATATAGATATCCAGCATGATGTTTTATCCCATTGAGATCTGATGAGTTTTCAAAGTGTTCCTGTAATTTTTTTAAGCAACTTATACATTTGCCAAACCAATAATAAACCACTAGTTAAGCGGAAGTACAAACTGCATATGATTGCTAGTCCTTAGCAACCAGTCTACATTCACATTGGTAACCATGGAATGATGGGTTACACTTTTAAGGGGAAAGGTATAAAGATAATATTTTATAAACTTAAAGTTATTATGCATATAGGACAGATGCCAGTCTAATAAAATTCCATAACATAAAATATGCCATGTATCAAAGATCAGCACAATGGACTGAACAGAAACAAAGAATTAACAAGTAAAATCACCACCAGATGGAAGCTCCATCTGCACAGCTTATGGAACATGGGGAAGAAGATATTATATTTAACCATAAGAAATAGTGTAAAGAAAAGTGTTCACAGATAAAATTAAAAAGTCTTTAATTCACTTTGCCAAGTAGTATTATTGAAATCCCTAGTTTTTTTTCAATAACTTAAAATGAATTTTAAAAGTTAATAATGCAAGACCAAATGCGAGAAATTCTGCCTGGTTCCCATGAAGACATCACTTCCAGTTCCACTCCACAAGACTTCACTTCCGGTTTCCGCCATGTTTATTGACCTGTGCAGTTCTGCTTTGCACTCTTGTCTGTAAAGACCATTTTCTGAAAGTTTTTTTGCATTTTGCAGCCAATTCTCAAGTATACGGAAGGCTGCCCCAAACCTCCTTGTGTTTCAAGGCTTGATTATTTACCACAATACTTGCTCTCACCTTTCTTATCTGTTCAGCTCCATCAGCTCCATCAACATTCAATCCCCGGTCCCAGTTTTGAAAAATGACCCCACTCCCATTCCTGCTCATTGATTGTAATGCTTAAAACATTAACGAAGAATTGCAAAACCCCCCAAACCATTTTTCTGATTATGGTGCTACAAACTCCAATGGAGAAATGTCAGTCTTGGAACATGGTACTTCAATTTCTAATGTGGAAGCCACAGAAACTGCATTGCAATGCTCGAAGCTAAAGCTCCATAATCCTTGCTCTTCATGGTAATACATCAGTGTAACACATTGGGGTTGCGAAATTTCTGTATATCCACTTCAAGCACTGCTTTGCATACTCTTTCACATCGGCAGAGTTTAAAGAGAGAGTACATATAGCTGACAAAAAACATGAAACAGAATACTGTACTTGAGTAAATCACATAAACAACTGAAACATCTAATAATGATAATATATACTCAAATTTTACATTAACCCTTAATTATTACCTATTTTGATTCAAAAGAATTTACTTTTCTGTAAAAGTGAGTTTGGCAATGATCATCAACAAAAGCCAAGTCGCTAGGCAAAACAAAAAAAAAGCAGGAATTGATCTAATACAAGAATGTTTCACTTTTGGACAATTGTGAATGCTATGTTCAACAGTAAGCAGCCCCAATGTCCTAATAACAATATTTTTATTATTTGACTGATATCTTCATCTAAGGTAACTTACAACATTTTAAAATGATTTTTTACATTTCTTTTTTTCCAAATGGAGCACAGCCAGGTGAAGTGACTTGTTTATGGTCACACAATTTGGATACACCTATTTAACCAATGACACTATAACTGATGCCAAATATCTAACAAAATGTCAAACTATACTTCAGAAATCAAGAAACTGAGCATATTACCTTTTAAGTAAGACTACAGGATATAGGGCTATGTAGTTAACAACAATAGGAGTATTGTCTCCGTTCATGACATTCTACTAGAATTTCAGCCATTAAACTTTATTAATGAGATATTCCATACTTCTGGTGTACTGTCCCAGAATTTCCTGTAAGTGTTCAAGGGCACTAAATTGTGGTGAAAACAATTGTCATAGCTTATATTTTATACTGTTCTTCAAAATATTCCTTGACCACTAAGGCCCCATAGATGAGGGACTTGTCAACAAGTATGATCTTACCATCAGGATGGATACACATGAATTAATAGAATTGCTTTGTATTTAAAGCAAAGAAAAGCAAGTTTATTTATATAGCACATGTTATACCATTAGGCAAAATAAA
This sequence comes from Polypterus bichir lapradei, assembly GCA_026402145.1. NCBI lineage: Eukaryota > Metazoa > Chordata > Cladistia > Polypteriformes > Polypteridae > Polypterus > Polypterus bichir. Next base: position 7,865,948 of record JANRMT010062831.1, read on the forward strand.
GTGCTTTACATAATAAGAATAAAATACAATAAAAAGATACAATGAAATGATAATTAGAAAGATAGTAAAATGACAGAAATTTAAAACAATACATAATATTAAGAAAATAAAATAGTGACACAGCAGTGTTACAATTCAATAAGTAATCAAATGCACAATACATAATCAATCAAATGCACAGGTATGTAAAAATGTTTTTAAATTTTGATTTGAATGCTTCTATTGTTGGGGTATCTCTAACATATTTAGGCAGATTGTTCCATTTTTGTGTTTTATAATGGCTAAAAGCCATTTCAGTATGTTTCGTTCTCACTCTATGCATAACCAGATGTCCAGCTCCTAAGGATCTAAGAGGTCTATTGGATCTATAAACAGCATCTCTGTGATGTATTCTGGTTCTGAGCCATTTAGCGACTTATATACTAACACCTGTATCTTAAAATCAATCCTGTAGCTAATTGGAAGGCAATGTAGTGATCTTAGTACTATTGTGTTCCTTTTTCTTAATTTTAGTAAGCATTCTGGCAGCAGCATTATGAAGAAGTTGCAAAATTTTAGTAGTCTTTTTGGGGAGACCAGAGAAAACTGCATTGCGGTAATCTACTCCGCTGAAAATAAAGGCATGACAAAATTTCTCCAAGTCTATTTTTGACATCAACCCTTTTATAAATGGTTTTTCAGATGATAGAATGTACATATAGTTACTGCTTTAATAGGATTATTGAAACTGGGAACTGCATCCAGAAGTACCCCAATATTTTTGACTTGGTTTTCAGTCTTTGTGCCTTGAACTCTAAATACAAAGCAATTTTAAGTATTTCCTGTTTATTTTCAAATAGTATAATTTCAGTTTTATCTTTGTTTGATTGAAGAAAAATTTGCTGCATCCAGATGTCAATGAGCTATAGGTTATCACACAGTGAACCAACAGAACTGAAATAATTTCAAGAAAGATGCAAGTAAATCTGGGTATCATCTGTGTAGCTGTGGTAATTAAGCTTGCTGTCTTGTAACAATCTATCAAACTGGAGCCTGTCAAGATTAAATAAAAACAATGGGCCACAAAAGATCCTTGTGTTATTCCACATGTTATTTCTGCCTGCTCAGATTGATACTTACCAATTTCAAAAAAGTAACCCCTGCCTTTTAAATATGACCTAAACCAGCTGAGAGCTACTTCAGGTAATCCTGCCGTCTTCAAGCCTTTCTAAAAATATTCCATGGTTGACAGTATCAAAGGCAGCACTGAGATCTAGCAATTCCAGAACTGTTATTTTTCAAGAGTTTGTAAATACATCAATATCATTTAAAACTTTAATAAGTGCTGTCTTAGTGCTATGATGTTGGTGGAAAGCAGACTGTAATTCATCAAGGCAGCCACTGGAGTTTAAAAATTTGTTGAGTTGTAAGAAGACAGCTTTTTCAATAATCTTACCTATAACAGAAACATTTGAGATGGGTCGATAGTTATTAAGTACTGTAACATCCAGGTTGATCTTCTTTGAAATGGGCTTAATAATAGCAGTCTTCAATACTTTAGGAAGTATTCCAGTTTTAATTGATGCATGTACTATTTGCAGTAAGTCTGCTGCTTTACTACCAAAAACAATTTTTAAAAAGTCTGTAGGCAAAATACCGACAGTGCAGGTAGAGGATTTCAAGCATTGCGTAATATCTTCAAGAGTATTGATGTCAATATCTTCAAACTTGGACAAAATGGGAATATTTATCCTAATTGGTGCTACAGTCATAGGATAATCTGTGTTCATCTGATTTGAATTTATCGCTGATCTAACATTTCCAATTTTTTGGTAGAAAAATAATGCTGTATATATTGTTGAACAGCGATTTGTTGGTCTAAGTTTGATTGAAAAATAATTAAACATTTGACAGACAGGTACAGTATTGCTGGGTTTTTATACAGTATCCAAAATGGCTTCCCGAGGTGATGTGGCAGGAAGTGACGTCATCATCAGGGGACCGGAAGTGACGTCATTCACATCGGATGGAAGTGACGTCGTCATCATGGGCCCGGAAGTGACATCGTTTGAATTGGACGGAAGTGACATCGTCTTCATGAGACTGGAAGTGATGTTATTTGGTTCAGATGGAAGTGATGTCATCATTGGAAGACCGGAAGTGTGATTTGTAGTTCTGTTGTTTTCCAGGATATGGTTTGTTGATGATAATGGTTTATTTATCTTCTTTTGTTCTATAAGATCAGAGAGAGAGGCATTATTACCACAAAACATCCCCCCGTCCGATGATATTTCACTCACCTCAGGGCTTGTTGACTGTCTCCTAAGCGCACATGTGTGACACTACATAACATAAGCAGATCTGTTTTGAATATCAGGACAAAATGATATCTCAAAGAAAATACAAAAGTGGTCTGACAGGGCCAAGTCCTTAATATTATCAGTAGGGATACAAAGACCCTTACTAATAACCTAATTCAATGTGTACCCTTGTGAATGAGTAGAACCATTCAAATGATGTACTAGATCAAAAGTGTCAAACAGTGAAAATAATGCTTTAGCAAAACTGTCATTTGGATCATAAATAAGGACGTTGAAATCACCTATGATAACAAAGTGGTCAAAATCTGTAGCAATAAATGACAAGAGTTCTGAGAAATTGTTAATAAAATCCCCAGAAATATTTGGAGACCTATAAACAGTTAGCCCTGCTGTGGGCTGGCACCCTGCCCGGGGTTTGTTCCTGCCTTGTGCCCTGTGCTGGCTGGGATTGGTTCCAGCAGACCCCCGTGACCCTGTGTTAGGATATAGCGGGTTGGACAATGACTGACTGCCTGACTGACTAAACAGTTAGCAGTAAGATTAGGGGAGAGTGCTTCATTACTGCACAAAGATACTCAAAGGAATGAAAATCACCAAATGACACCTGAAAAGTATCCCATAATAAAAATGCTACACCACCACCTCTACTGTTAGATTGAGAAACATTTAAGAAATTAAAATTGGGTGGCACAGTTACCACATGAACAGCTGCACTGTTATCTAACCATGTTTTAATTAAAAACATAAAATCAAGCCAATAAACTGCAATAAGATCATTTACTAAAACTTATTCATTTGCAAGAGATCCAACATTGTAGACAGCTAACTTTGTAGAATTTCCTGCAGGAGTAAATGCTAGAAAAGGTTGTGGCAAAACATACAACTAATTGGATAAGTTAGCTGCATCAACAGAGTGAATTCTATTTTTTCTGTTGCCAACCAAAACTGGAATTTAAAAAACAGATGTAATAAGAATAAGAACCTGTGGGTTCACAGAGTGAGTAGAAGGTAACTTTAGATGTCTAATACTGATTAAAATAGAAATTAAATAATGTAGTGGAACAGAACAGTTAATTATAGATAGTCATGTGGATAGTTAACGACCGAGTGTAAAATATAACTTGACAGCATACATGAGCCTAATCTGCTGGGATGAATCCTGTCATTTATAAAAAATGAGGTGTGTTGCAAAAAAGATTAAAATTGTCAATAAAACCAAAATTCATCACTTTTTCTCAAAAGCCTTTCATCCAAACTAAGTAGCCCTACTTAAACGACCATACCCACAACACAGCATGGGAATGGAACCTGAAATGAAAACATCTTTATCAGTCATTCTCAGAAATTCAACAAGAGAGGTAAAATCATCTTTCAAAATCTCTGATTGTTACCGGAGAGTGTTGTTTGTTCCTACATGAACGACAACCTTTCTAAAATATCATATATACTCGCAGATAAGTTTTCCTGCGGATTAATCGGGATATGATTTTACCATATCATTTCTGGTATTTTATAATGTCGGTAGTATTAGTCGAATGCATAAAAATCACACTATTGGTCCAAGAGATTATTATATGCTAACGCCCACCTGAGAGAGTAACCACAGAGCACACAGCCTTTTTTTTTCTATGTATTGTGTCTACGTGATCACACGGTAATACACAAACTATTCTGAAACAACGTTTGCACTGATTTGTGTTTTTTGTATCTCACACCCTCATACACCTTTATCGTAAGAGCATCCCTTATCTACTGTCACAAACTTGACTCTGACTCATAGAAAGGTTTGGGGCAGCCACCCGTATAATTGATTTCCTGGCTACAAAGTTGCTCAAATGAATACAGCACTGATGTGCGCAAAACCAAGTCCAAAAAAGAACTGAGGGAATAGGGAAAAGGTGGAGGCTTTTAAAGGGGGAGACAGGAAGTGAGATCAAAGGGGCCAGGCTCAGGAAGGTCTTCAGCCATAGGTTCGAGCCCAGACCTGACATCACAGGGGCCAGAGCCGACAAGGTCTCCTTCCATAGGCTCGGTCCCGGAAGTGGGGATCTCTTGGGATCTCCCATGAATGGTCTACACGAAAGGGAGAAAAAGAGTCGGAATTGCCCTAACTCAGGTCCTTTAGCTGCCTCCCATGCGCATGTGTGTGACACTATGATGGAGCGTTTGATCAGAAGAAAATATGAAGCTGGTTTTAAATTAAACGGCGTTGAAGTAGCGAATGAAATTGTTAACTGCAAAGCTGCAACAAAATTTGATGCGTCTGAGAAACCGATGCAAGATTGGAGGAGGCAAGAAGATGTAAAAAAAAAATGTAAGTGTCGCATTTTTGAACAGGCGTATAAGTCGGGGTCAGATTTTATGATAGATTTTTCGGGTTTCAAGACCCGACTTATACGTGAGCATATAAGGTATGCATTTTCAGCAAACAAATCTGGAAGTTTGGATATAATTTCATTAACTTTGAAACTGGGAAAAAAACAGTAACCCACTATTTTGACTTCCCTTCTCTAATTATGGAGTTACTGATTATCATCATTGTTGAAAGACGAGTAGAAGACTGGGAAGACTGTGGTAGTGCCGTTGCCCAGCTAGTATCCTGAGAAGGACACAGCACAGATGTCTGTTGAATTGGAGTACCTGCTTGCTGTCTCAAGTGGCCTATAGATGCTGATGGTATTGAAGGCCTCGCTGCCATTGACTGTGGAATTATGAGAGTACTTGCTTGCTGTCTTGAGTGGCCTGTAGATGCCAATGGTATTGAAGGCCTTGCTCCCCTTGACTGAATCTTGGTTGGTGCAGCAGCAGGTGGGGGAGGATGAGGAGAGCAAGCAAGCACATGATTTTTATTCACTAAAGACACACAATCTGTTTTCCAGTTGAATTTCTGGCAGATGTGAAGCAGTGTAGCATTTATTCTGTCCTACTACCATTCACAGAGTAGAGCTAGTTAATTCCTTGAGCTTAGATCCCAGTTTGGACCAGGGCTACCTCAGAGCACAGGGCTGCTTCTGGGTAAGGAGTGGTGGAATTTGACCCAAGCCAGGGAACGGTGAAGTCTTGCTCTCTGCTGGCAGTTGCAGTGGCAGCAACTATGGAATCAAGGAATTGCTCACTGTCCCTGATCTGATGGAGTAGGGATATTCTTTCATCTAGATTGTCGAATCTTCCATTCATAGCAAAGGTAATACTCACAAACTGGAGAAATAAGAGGAGTCATGGATTTCAAACTGTAGTCAAGACTCAGATCAAAGTCTTTGGTCAAAGTTTTGGTGCCGGTACTGAGGTTTGTAAGCTGGTTTCAATACTGGAGTCAAAATTTTTGTACCAATGTAGCACCAGTGGAAACATGAAGAGCAGATGAAGAGTTTACAAAGAGCATAAAGAGTTTATTCAGTAATTCTCCAGCAAAAAATAAACAACAAAGATGGTAAATCTTTTGTCATCACCATCAGGGTTCTGGCTCTCAGGGAGCATTTAGTTTTCATCCTTTAGTTATTAATATTTACCTAGTCTTTGTGCAATGTATTTTCCCAATTATTAACAGCAAAATAAAGGATGACTCATCTAATCATATTACTACCCCCCCATTCATTAAAATGTATTTTTATGTGTATTAAGCAGTTTATCCACCAGCACCTGACCATACTATTCTTCCAAATGAAGTTCTTTACAGGCTTGTCTTTGTCAACTTACAAATAATCCAAGAAAAAGTATTGCCAGCCCCAACCAATTTTCATTTGCCTTCATATGGGAATCGGGTTTTGCTGATAGCCTCAATACTGAATCGTTACAGTTCTCTTGCCACCAGAGTTCTTCTTCTTTGGGGGCCATTGGAGTTCATGTCCTTTTTGTCAATAAGAGTCTGAATATTTCATGCTGCAAAAATTAGGGGAGTTTTAAACAACTTCAAGGAAAGTGTAAAGCATACCAAGCTAGATGAAGCAGATGATTTTTCAGGCTACCTTTTCTAAACCTTTCCTTATGCAAGCTGAGCAACACTATGTCTAAATAGACCTGCTGAGTCATTGAGGTCAGATATGAAGATCTGGTACTACCTCAGTTCATCAGCTCAACAACCATCATCTCTATGCTGCCAGAATGCAGGATTGGTGATAGGGAATCTCTCTTCTCCCACTTACTTATGTCTCCCCATGGGCTTTCAGAATGAATAACCGAAGGAAGCAAACAGGTTACGGACACCATATCTGTGAATTGGTGAGCTGGAAATTCATTCCAGGACCACATAAATTTTGTACGTTCTGAGTCCATGGCACAGAATGATCCAAGGCAATGGAGAATAGCCACAACTGGAGTGAGCCGCTGACAGTCCTGGAACAGAAGCATGTTGCCACTTCGTAGCCAGCCTACATACATAAGTGTCAAAAAGACTCATTTGTATGATACACCATTGGAGACTTCCGGATTACACTTAGGTTTGGTCCTTCACCCTTACCTTACCACCTTGAGTGACCCTGATTGAAGTACAGGGTTTCTGGCAGTATTGTTTCGGACTTCACTGAACAAATGCTAGCTCTTTCGACATACTAAGGCATCAATTCCTGGAGGGGCAAGGTGAGCATGAAGATAATGATTATCACAAAGAAAAGACTGTAAATGTTTTGGTTACAATATTACCCTACATTCCTCTTGCTGCATTTCCAGTCCCAGCCAGCTTATGATTGTAATCACTGCCATGCAACAGCCCCGAAGAGGACGGGCCTTGGGGCAAAACATGAGTGAAAGAAAGGGCTAAGTGTGGTGACCCAACCTATAACTGACAAAGATTATTTGGCCATGCTTAAAAATAAATGCTGTAATTAATAATAATGAAAAGTAATAAAATAACTTGAACCAGCAGAAAAAAATAATTTTTCTATATTGTTTATTTAAAAAACACATTCATTTTGTAATTTTTGTAAGCAGTTTTAATATTTTGTTGAAGTATAACTATAGCTGTTTCCAAAACTCTACACCAACTGGAAAAGTTTATACATCAAGTATTACAAGTACAAAAAATCCAGTCTTCATTGTAAATGTTTCTGTGAAATTCAAAGCAAAAACAGTTCATAAAGAATGAAGAGAAAAACTAATAATGCAAAAAATAAATAATTGCTGATGATGTTTCTCTTTAAAAGGTTAAATCCTTGTTTTTTTAAGATACTACATTACCATTACATACATTAGTACATAAATAAATATGTACGCTAATGCATACAATTATAAAACTTATTGCTTATGCACCTTTGAATTTGCAAAATCTTTCTATCCTATCTAAAATGTTACATCAGAAATACAACAGAATATTAAGAACTTCTATTAGCATACTAAGTTACACAGGTTAAAACAGAATCTCCCATTACCTGTAAGTATTAAAACTTACATTCCCTTATAATTAGACAAACAGTTATGTGAATTTCACATTAACATTAACTTTCTAGCACTGGCTCTTATAATAACCACAGATCAGTGTTAAAGAAAACCACACATAAATTTCAGGGACATCTTGGGAAAGATGCAACAAGTTTTTCACACCTGGATTTGGGGATCCTCTGCCATTCCTCCTTGCAGATCCTCTCCAGTTCTGTCAGGTTGGATGGTAAACGTTGGTGGACAGCCATTTTTAGGTCTCTCCAGAGATGCTCAATTGGGTTTAAGTCAGGGCTCTGGCTGGGCCATTCAAGAACAGTCACAGAGTTGTTGTGAAGCCACTCCTTCGTTATTTTAGCTGTGTGCTTAGGGTCATTGTCTTGTTGGAAGGTAAACCTTCGGCCCAGTCTGAGGTCCTTAGCACTCTGGAGAAGGTTTTTGTCCAGGATATCCCTGTACTTGGCCGCATTCATCTTTCCCTCGATTGCAACCAGTCGTTCTGTCCCTTCAGCTGAAAAACACCCCCACAGCATGACACTGCCACCACCATGCTTCACTGTGGGGACTGTATTGGACAAGTGATGAGCAGTGCCTGGTTGATAGAACTTTTTGGCCTTAATTCTAAGCGGTATGTGTGGAGACAACCAGGCACTGCTCATGAAATCAATCTCAGCTCCCCTTCCCTACAGAATGCAGAGCACTAACAGACAATCTAATATAAAGAAGTCTCATCATTTGGGGTCAGAACCGTAACGAGAATGGTATTTGAGGCCCCCAAAAGGCTTCATTGACCAGGCCAGGCCTGCTATTCCTGCTGTGGAAGCAAAATTACACTTAGGGGCCACATAGTCATTTAAGATAAAGTTTTTTGATATTCTTTCAACATTAAAATTTAACATCTATCTTAGAAGTATAAAAAGGTTAATAAATGTCAAAAACCTGTTCAGGGCATATCAGGAAACAAAAGAAAGGTTAAGTGAACAACAAAGACAAGAATGTACCAGGAGCAGGTTGATGTAATATACCAAATGCATGATTAAGAGATTAGCAGGTGTCCTGTAAACAATAAAAGTGGGCAGTTGTTTCATACACAGAGATTTTAAGGGTAATATCTAAACTAAGAAATATTGAAGAACAAGTATATAATGGAGAAAGACATTTATTTAGACAGGTTGTGTTCTATGCTAAGCACATTATGTCTTTTAACCAATCAGAGTATGATATGTAAGCATTAATCAGCACTCTTATGTAAATTTAGTTATCAATATGCTTGAGCTTCTGCTTTTATTCTGTGATCATTCTATAACTGATTGTTGCGAAGGATACTCCCTCTTCAGTATGGCGCTTCAAGAGAACAAATGATGCAATGAACAGATTTTCTCCTGCCTGATTACTGACTGAAAAGATTTTTTATCAGACGTAATTTGTTAAAGGATACATTTCTTTCTTTAATTAAGATTTTGATTTCTTCCACATTGTCTGGAAAAGTTCTCACCCTATTGGGCCCAATCCAATCTCTACAGGCCTACCTCAGACCTTGCAGAACCAAAAGTGGTTTAAGCCTCAAAAATATACTTAAAATGTCCCAGACATACATCAAAAGCGTATGCTCAGAAGGACAACAAAGATTTTTTTTAATTGAAAAGTGTTCATTTTCAAAAAAATAAAAAAATAAAAGACAACCTCATGAAAGCAGAAAAGAGGTGCATGGGAGTTGCCAGAAAACAATACAAAGTTCCAATTCACAAATCCAATAACAGAATGCAAAAAGTAGACCAAAAAAACTCAAAAAACTGAAATTCAGATAAGAAACACAGTACTTACTAAAACTCCAACAGACTTCAATGCACTATGTCTGAGCTCTCCTCTCCATGGTTCTGTCAAAGTGGCCCTGCCTCTTAGGGCACCACCCAGAAAGAACATGGAAAAAGTAACTTTAAAGCAACAGTACATAATTATGAACATAACAGAAAATGTGTTAAAATAAAACACATCATAAACCAGAAACAACAAAAACAACAATAAAATACATAAACAATCACATATAAGAGAATTGTTAAGAAATGCTTGAAATTTTACATTAGAATAGCATTAATAAATTATTGCCAAATTTTTAGAAAGCTTTGGATTGTTTTTTTATTTTTTTATTTGTAATTTTAAGTTATAAGATATTTTTATACTTTATGGAGGGTGGAATATGATTCTCTGTACTGAATAAGATAAGATAACAGGCAAACAGTGTGGTGTAAGATATCACAATAAGGCTTTGTGACAGATTATGACAAATAATGCTATTACAGGATCTGAGCTAATTGTAAATCTAGACTGAGAAATAAGCAAAGATGTTTCCAAATAGGATTTAAGTGTTGGACTTCTTAAAGCAAATGATTTAAAAAGGTAAGTGCCTGATGACATTGTTCACAAAACGGGTCTTGTCATGAATATATTGAAAGTGTTTGATGAAATGTGTGTATGGGTTGTACTATTCCTGGCTGAATTACACCATGGTCTGCATAAATCGATGGAGTGCTTCTTGACGATGGCAACATTTCTTTCATCACATGAAATTCTAATTAGATGGTTCCATTGATGTTTTAATTGACTTGATTAGCATCTTAACCAGATGTGTTTGCATGACTTAATGTTTTTCTGCTGGAGTTAGGTGAATTCAAAATGATGAGCTATGTTGGGCTGAAAAGCCAGTTCTCCTAATTGTTTTAATGTTTTAATTTTGACAAACTTTAGAAAGTTTTTATTCATACAGAAAAGAACTGACTTTGAATGCATTTACAAATGTTATGGCTCTATAAATCTCGATTTAGATCATCGTTTTAAAATCAATGACCCTTGTATAAAAAATGTGTCTGGTGGTTTGATGTAAGAGGTTTTTTCACTGTGTCAAATAAATGGCTTAATCCAAACAGTGTTGCTTTAATTTAGGAGGACCAGAGGAGGGCTTGTGCCTCCTCCAGACCGCGAGGGGGCGTCCGTCCTGGCTATGTTGGGGGCCTCGGGTAAAGGGCTTGGAAGCCCAGCCCTGTAGGGACCCGTGGCCACCGCCAGGCGGCGCCCCGATGCTGGTATATCCCGTGTGGTCCCCGACCGGGACGCCCAGGAGGACCAGAGGAGGGCTGTTGCCCTTCTCCAGACCGAGAGGGGGTGTCCGTCCTGGTTATGCTGGAGGCCTCGGGTAGAGGGCTTGGAAGCCCAGCCCTGTAGGGACCCGTGGCCACTGCCAGGCGGCGCCCCAGTGCCTGATTATCCCGGGAGCCCGGCACTTCCGCCACACCAGGAAGTGCCGGGGGGAAGACGACAGGGGACACCCGGACGGCTTCCAGATGCGCAGCCGGCACTTCCGCCACACGGGGGTGTGTCCGCGGGAGATGGCCGGGAAGCAGCTGGAGCCCATCCGGGTTCCTATAAAAGGGGCCGCCTCCCTCCAGTCATTGGCGAGAGTCGGGTGGAAGAGGACGGAGCTGAGAAAGAGGACGAGAGGCGGCCAGGAGAAAGGCATTGGACTTGTGAGGCCTGGACAGTTGGGGGAATCGGTGCAAGAGGCACTGGGGTTTGAGCATGTGAGCACTACTTGTGTAAATAGAGTGTAAATAAACAAGTGTGTGGTGGAACCAACGATGTCCGTCTGCCTGTGTCCCGGTTCAAGTTCACACAACATAAAAAGAAACGTTCAAGAATTTAGGAATCTTTAAAAGTTTTATATAGTTCAATGATATTCCCATGGTAGTACATCACAAGAATATATATTTTGTTTTTCAGTCATATACTCTCACAGGAATTAAAATTAACCAGCTTGATAGCATCAACAAAACGGGTGGACTTATCCAGGTTAGGTATTTTAATTTCAAATGGCAAAACATCTCTATCAAAGAACAAAGCATCATGAACTTGAAACTCCAAACAATATAATATGTAGTGTTGATATGGCTCAAAAGTCATAAAAGCCATTTTAAACTCAAAGCCACAAACGAGCAGCAAGTAAAACAATGCTAAATCATCTTTGGTGTTTAAACAGCAAAAGCACGAGTACTGAGCAACTGTAGATGTTATGTGGTGTAATATACAGGATCATTCCAATACTTTAGCAAAAGAATTTATTTACATCAATGACATTGTTGAATATATGAGAAACTAACGGTATAATTACAGTTTCTTTGCAGTGTCCAAATGTTTTTTTTTTCTTTTTACAATACGGTTATTTTTTTTCCAATATAATATCCAGCGCTGTTTTTGACCCCTTCTTTGGATGTAATGGAACATACCTTTCCTTGAGCATGCGTAAACCTGTTCCCTGTGAAGCGTCCTTAGCTTTCCCGCGCATCAGACGTTACATTTCGAAATATCCTCACCATAAGGTTATTAACAACGTTACAATCATTACATAGATAGCTAAAATACTGCTTTGCTCTTCTCAGCTGACAAGAAACATATTTCTGCATATAAAACAATGAATTCACTTGACGAAGTCACACTGGAAATATTAAAAGGTAAGTTTCTAATTGACATTTACTGTTGCTGCAGTGCATTCCGTTTTTTATGAATCCACATGAATTCACCTGTCCACATTGATACCTATAATCATTACAACACAAAACAGAAGTAGTGGGGCAAGCTAGTTTTGTGTAACCATTACATAAAATGTTATAAATAAATGCAGGTGTTTATGTTATAAATATTTATTTTTTCATCTCTAGTTTCACTTGTGCAATTTATCCAGCAAACACTGGCCTGAATTATAACTTCCACTGCATGCAGTTCTTGCATTCGAATATATTGGTACATTTAGTGCTTCTCTTGCCATTTTAGGCATTACTGAGTGGTTTGAGGCAGCACAGCAACAACAGGCTCTTTTTATCACCATCATTCTTAGATTTCATATATATAGAGAGTTATTATGAAATAAATGTTGGTTAAATGTCATTGATTTATTTACTTGTTACAGTGATTTATGATAAAAGTTGTCAAAGACGTTCTGATACAGACTTTTGCTTGCTTACAAATAAATTGAAATGTATCTTTTAAAAATGTGCTAAGTTCTAACTGCATTGCACGTGCTTCACGCTATACCGGTAGTAAAAGCGAACACGAACCAAATCAGTTTTTCCTGAGCCTACGAGAAAATTCGTAAATCCGGCCCACCTTAAATCCATTTGCACATCTCTGCTAGCGTCTTCTGTCCTGTAAATGTGCCAATTAAGACAAGCAGCAAGCACCCGGCTATTCCATCCCCCACCGTCGCAGAACGTTCTCTAAGTTTTCCCAGTTCACGCCTTGTTTGATTATCTGGGAGTGAGTGAACTGCTGGAGTTTTAGAGTGGAAATAATAGATCATTATTTGGAACTCATGCATTTCATGTGTGTTCTGTTTCTACAGTAATCTGTGTAAACACATTGTTAAAACAGAAGCTTTTTCATAATTTAGTAATAAATGTTACAAAATGTAGGCCTCAAAACACTACTCACATCTACAGTTTTTCCCAGTTTCAAATAAAAACTAATAGTGTCAGATACCTAGGGCGGTAGTATGTATCGTGATCGTGAGAGAATAAAAGTGAAAAAAAAAGGGAACTTTTACAAGTACAGTACTATAAATGTACACGGTCTGTTACAGACGCAAACCAAATGTATGGATTTACTGTATAATATTAACAATAAGAGCAGCGCACTACTGAAAACAGCAAATATAGGAGGCAATGGGGATCGAGCCGGTGGCCCCTTGATTACAAGTCAGCAAATCTTACTGCTACACCACGGAAGCTGTTGTATCGAACTTGAACCTTTTGTGAAAGTGTTTATTTGATCTTTGGACTTCAGGCTTCACACATTCCATAGTTTATGCCTACATTTTGTAACATTACTAAAATTTGAAAAAGTTTAATAATGTGTTTACACAGATTACTGTAGAAACGGAACACACATGAAATGCATGAGTTCCAAATAACAATTTATTATTTCCACTCTAAAACTCCAGCATTTCAGTCATTCCCAGATTATCAAACAAAGCATGAGCTGGGAAAACTTAGTGAACGTTCTGTGACGGTGGGGGATTAAATAGCTAGCTGCTTGCTGCTCGTCTTAATCGGCATATTTACATGATAAAAGACGCTGGCAGAGAGATGCGAATGGATTTAAGTTGGGCCGGATTTACAAGTTTTCTCGTAGGTTCTGCTAATTCTAGTGTTAAAGAAAAACTTTAAAATTTAGAGGCCAGTATTTTAAAATTATTATCGATTTTAAGGTATTCACAATTGTAAGCTCATTGCTCGAATATAAAAAGATCGCTGCACTTGAAACTGCAAGGGGGGCACCCATCCCCCTTAACTTCGATATCAATACCATACATGAGTGCTTCAGAAGCACAAATTGGGGACCTCCAAGAGTTCCCCACTCACACTTAAATTTTCTATAAAAAAATCAAAGGTTGCTCGACTTGTACAGCTTTGCTTATATTCTAGAGCCAGCACTGACAGAGACAGTGCTCTTTATTACTTTAATGGCATAGGTAAAGGCCCCAGTCTGAGTGAAATGTTAATGTCCTGCTAATTTTATACACTCACAAATTAAGTTAGTAAGTCGTATGTATCGTGTCCTTGATCAGGCAACACAGTAAATATACCTCTGTAGGATATCTCTACTTGCCTAAAACGTCAGTATGATATACTTGTTCAGAAAAGAAACAAAATATAAAACATTTTTAAAAAGGTATCATGATTTGCACTTATACCATCTTAAGAAACTCTCAAACTTATCAAAATATGTAAACTTAGCACTTAAAGCCTAAAAGCTGAGTTGGAAATGACTGCCGGTAATTGTGCAGATGACATCCAAATATAAATGAATTACTGGTCTTCTCTGTTGCTTTCAAGTTGCAAATGTTACAGAAGATCTTCTAGGGACTCTTTCACTTGAAGATCTGAACATTTCCTTCGAAGAAAACCCTCATGGCCAGCAGTACATCAAGAAGTCAGCATTATTTGATTTTTTTTTTTTTTAAGAAATATTGTTGAGCAAACAATGTAGTTATTATCACTTTTGCTATGTTCTTTTAGTTGAGATTAAAGACTCCTGTAACAACTTTTATGTCAGAAGTGTCCATGTCCTGATGATATTTGAGATCAAGCAGGGAAGAAATATAAACAATAATAGGGAAAAGGAGGAGGTTACTGATATGAAAGTGATGACAACATAAATATATATTTATAGATGTGGAAATTTGAAGAGTAGAAACTTGGGCTTGGTCCTTCTCATTTAAAATTTTCCATAATTCAATAAAAGCAGTTTGAAATGTCACATCTGAGCACAGGATAGCTCATGCATCCATTAAGGCTGTTGCCCCAACATGTTCACCTCACCATATGAATCTTTGTGTAAACACATATTTATGTATGTTTGTAATTTATGCAAAGTCTATATTAATTTACAAACATTCTTATAAACTTTATCATGGAGCCAGAGAATGATAGTGTGTTACATGTTAATTAGCACACAGAAGTAAGAATTTCACAGTACTCATGTAGCACTTATTTAGTTAAATAGCGTAAAT
The DNA here is from genome assembly GCA_026402145.1 of Polypterus bichir lapradei. Lineage (NCBI taxonomy): Eukaryota > Metazoa > Chordata > Cladistia > Polypteriformes > Polypteridae > Polypterus > Polypterus bichir. The sequence goes on from JANRMT010062831.1 coordinate 7,881,176, forward strand.
AGTGTGAAAATACTCCGTATCAATAGATAACTGAGCACATATTGTTTCTGTGTTTTATCAGGAAGTAAAGAAGATGACTACTATCTTGTTTTTAGTTACCTAAAAATTTAACAATGAAAATATGAGCGGTCAGATATCTGAGCAATGCTGTCTTTGATTACTAATTTCATTTATGTTTAATAAAAGTAAATATTTCCATTTATGTCAGGTGCCATCAAAGTGCATAATTCATAAACAGTTTATTGATAACTGGTGACTATTTTAAATGTCCTTTTCCTGTATTTTTTTTAATAGGAACTACAGTTTTCTGTGCAGCAAGATAACTTACAAGACAGCTGTACATCTCCCTCCTCTTCTGAATGCAATACTCTAAAAAAATGCCAGTCTTTCACCTACCCCTCAATCCAGTGAGCAAGTGAGCAAATCATTCAACTACCAAGCCCCGAATACATACTTCATAGTGACAGTGAGTTGAAGCAGGTCAGTAAACATTACTTTGAACTGTAGCACATAGGGAAAGAGGAGCATTGTATTCTTTCAAAGGATCTTCGCTGTAGATTAATTAGAAATACAGTGACCAACATAGTGCCCATACTAAGGGCAACAACAAGGGAAGACAAATATACCTCCAAACATGAGGTTTCTTCAATGGCAAAACGTATAGTCAAGTATTATCCAATGCTACATGCAACTGAAGATCAAAATTCATGGGTGAGTGTAAATAACTAGTTTTTTTAGGGGTTTTAGACTGAGCAGTCTCATCTTGTATTCACCTGCACACCTTTTAAAAGACTGAATCTCATTACAGGAACCTGTGTTTAAACAACTCCTGAAAAGGCTATAGAATATCCACACAACTCAGAAGCAACAGGGCTCTATGCCTCAAATAAATAAAGAGATGTCTCGACGTCACCACTGACAATCCTGATGCTGCTGAAGTCGAGAATTCAGGCGAGGCAGATTCCACCACATCATCGGGGAATTCTATTGCTTCGGCGACACTTGTTAACGTGTCACCTTCTAGTCGCAGTCTAGTCGTACCCAAGAAGTTGCAGCAGAGCCATCTGGTAAGTGCACAATAGAGATGGTCATATCCCATCTTAGTTCAGACTTTAGAAAACACATCTGATTTGATTATTCATTTATATGTGCTTGCAGCTGTTGACACAATAGTTGACAGCCATTAAATACAGGCCAGGATCTACAAAACACTACAGGACCTTTACAAGAAGCCAAAGCCAAATAAATTTGCAGTTACCCAGCTCCTTGATCATGAATTTAATGCACAAAGGTCATTTATAGATTCTATTGGAGGCTTACCTATGTTTTAAAGAACTGGATTATGTAAGTACATAAAACACAGGCATCTGACTGAAATATTTTTTGAAAATGGTTTCTTAAAACAAAATATGTGCTGACTTTGAAGAGTGTGCTTATTTTATAGGTAATGGATGAAATGCATTGTATTCTTTGTTGGAATAATCTTAGCTGCATCACAGAAGCTAAGAACAGATGGACCAGTTTTTATGGAAAAGCACAGTTTTATGGTGTAATGAAGAAGATCCTGAAGCCTCCACATATGCACGATGGGGGTAAAATTTGTCATGCATATTTTATTCAAACATTGTATAGTTTGTTATGCACTTTACTCAGTGTTGCAGCATGATAGGCCTTAATGAAAGAAAAATTGAAGTTGTTTAAAGTTATGATATTTTGCAGTTGATGCTTAAAGGGTTGCACTTTTTTATGCCATTTTTTTCCATAAAGACCTAGTCAAATTAAAGTAAGCCAAACTTTGAGAAATATCCATGCAAAATATTATTGCTGCTCTTTTTGCCAGTAACTGTTGATTTGTGAATTCTAGGTTCCCTTTTCTTCATTGTATTAGAAAGTTGTACTGTGTTATTCTGAAATAAATTTTTCCCTTTAATTATGTTTTTAAAAAGACATTTATTAGCATTGTAAATAGTTTTGTCTAGCATCTTTTTAAGACACAACAGAATAATAAACTGACTGACGCTATCATTTGTTATATAAATAATGAAGGAATATTTTAAAGAATACTTAAAACTTTAAATATGATCTATGTAAGGTTCATTTCAACTGTTCCTTCATGTTCTATCATATTAGTAGGTAAAAATAATACCAGACATCATATAATATTTGGTATAAATCATTCTTAATTTAAAGCTTGCTGTATGTTGTTGTTTTCATTAAAAGGAGAATGTTCAAGTTATATTAGAACATAATTCAAAAGATATTTAATAAGAATTATGTTATTTTCTTTTTTTTTCATTAGTGAAAAATGCCATTGCCATGTTTAGAGCTCTGCCATCCATGTTTCCTTCACTTTCTCTACCCCCAAAAAATTGGGAAACAAAACATGAGGCATTAGTTCATGTCCTTAAGGTAAAATTTTGCATTTTTACTTTTTTAAAGTAAAAATAAAGACAGTTGCTGCAATTCTATCCATCTGTGACTGGCAGCAATTTTCAGGGTTGTTTTTAATGTTAGCTACAGGAATGACATTATACATTAAACGGTTTGAACAAAAGGGCTCAACAGAATATAACAATCTTCAGTTTTAGTGATTTCTCTGTTATTTCAATTACAAGCTGTGTATAACTGCTTCTGTTAAAATTAGCACATTAATTCAGTATTATAAATACGTAAATGTATAATAAATCTGTATAGGACAACAGAGGATAAAATAAATTCAGCCTGTTTTCTTTGTTGGTTTTTATTTGTCTTGAAGACCTCCGAGAATCCTGATGCATTTCTACAGCAAAGACAACTGTCTAACCGCGTCCTTATTGTGGACCAAGATAACTGCATGCTGGCTATTGGACGTGAGCCTGTGACAACTTTCCCTCAAGAAATGTTGCAGGAAGGTATCATGTACCTTAGGGCATACTATTATGCACTACATCTAGCATATCCTAAGTGCATTGCCACTGTCCTCTCTGTAATTCAAACTGAAATATTACTGGACACAATTCATGAGAAGGATGTAACTGTGTCATACAGGAAAGCCTTAGCTGAATGGAAACAGTTTATTGGTCAGTAATCACTGAGACACTACTTAAGCCTGGCCAACATAATTAACTTGATACATTTTGAAGCAAAATGATTGGTTAAGTGTAACTGTAAATTAGGTAAAGTGTGATTTAGAAACCATTAATAGAAATTGTACATACATTCAAAATAATCTGAAGGGAAAATACAAATATGCTAGAAGAAAAATTGTGTGAGCCAAATGTAGAACAGGAAATGCATGTCTATGATGTACTGTATATAATTACCATATCTGAAAATCAATTAGATAAATTAATTATAAATAATTAGATTTTTTGTGGATTTTAACATGTTAGGTTGTACTATTTTCTTTGTCCTGTTTTCTGGCAAAGTTACCACTGTTAAAATTTTGCAACTTTGTGTTATGCATTTGTGACTGTGAGTTGTGATGAGATGAGACAGTCCTGAACTACAATGTACAATAATGATATGGATATGACTTTTGTGTTATATACAAGGTAATCTTCCTGTGTCAACTAATTTTCATATGTTTATGTTTTTCTCTGTTTCTGTATTGTAAACACAGCGGTAGTGCTGTTAAATATATTGATTTAATACTTAAATAAAGAGCAGTGCTAATGCTTATGTCTTTATTGTAAGTTATTTTATGTATTCAGGAAGCCAACATATATCAGGAAATTATATCTTAAATATGTGTCATGAATGTAGCAATGAATTCTTAATTCAAACCTCTGCTAAAATATTTGGTTTTAATTTGAAATGAAGACCATACTAAAATGATTAGCACTGTGCTACTTTTACCTTATTCTTTTGTAGGTGGACTGAAATTTGTTGTAGATATCATGCAAATATAGCTTAGTACGTTTTGAAATTAACTAATATCAGGAATATTTAAAAATCCAACTCAATAAATCTCACCCCATTGGCATATAATTTTGCCTGTTTCAAGCATTTATTTCTTAATAATCATATTTTTTTTCTTATTGTGCAATTTTTTTTAAATAATTTTCCTGTTTTAAGATATATGCTCTGTGATTAAATATTGGACTACCTATTTCAAGATGAGCTAACTTGTTTCAAGTGACAAGACTTTAATTCCCCACTGGTATTAAGAATTTTCCACTTATATTAGTGATTTATTCTCTTGTTCCTTGGCCTTCATTTTTCAGTATGCTAAAATTAAGAATGCAAAATAACTGAATTAAAAATTATTTTCTAACATTCAGTATTTCCACTGTAGAAAGTTTAATCTCAAGTAATTTGTTCTAAAAAACAGCATTTTCTACTTATTTCAAACCTTTGAACACCTATCAGAGCTTTCTTATTTCTAGACTGGAACTAACTTATTTTAAGATGTCTTGGCAAGTAAAAATATCTTGCTGCATGGACTGATAATTTCACTAATATTAAGTGATTTTCTCCTGAAATTCAGTGTTTATCTTATTTCTTAGCTACGTTTTTTGCAGTGAACAGAGAGCTCTCTGAGGGTCAGAACACTGAGTAAATTCCATGAATTACACACTGTTGGGGTTATTGATGGTGAGATATGATTATTGGGAGAAACTGATAGTAGCATCTCAGCCTTAAAGTGTTAATTGAAGTAGCACCACCGAATTACAATTTTGCAAGTCTTTACTCAAGCTGATTAAAATGTAAAGATGACGATTTAAATACTTTCATGTCTTTCGAGTATCTTGCCATGATTATTCAAGGAGTGTCACAGAGTCTCACATTGGACACTTATAGACCTCTAAAATATAATATTTCTTTGACCGACGAATTCTTAGGCAATTTCAGTTTTAATGTGGATAACCAGTGTGACCTGAAAGTAAGAGAATTCATGAATTTACTGCACTCTTTTAATCTTAGTCAGCATGGTAGCCTGTACACACATAAAGAAGGACACACTCTGGATTTAGTTATTTCAAAAGGATTAAAAGCTGACGTGAGGCAGATCGTGGATATTGGTATATCTGACAATATTTGCATATTATTTGATGTAGAAATAAAAGATAACTTGAAATAATGAGAAGAATATTGTTGAAAAATATTATTTTAATACATCTGCAGCTTCAGTGTTTGCTAATAATTCTGAACAATCAGTCCAAATGTAGTGCAAACCATAATAAAGCTAGAAGTGTAACCAGTAAAGTGGAAAATTTTAATCTTAAGGTGGGGGCTTAATATTCTGTGCTAGAGAGTTAACTGGAAAAAGCACAAACTGATCAATTATTCAAATTGATTTTGAGTCCTGCTATGTTTTGAAATTCTGCTAGTGCATTAAGAACTACTGGTAAAGATATTCATGGATTTAATATACAGTACCATATCATCTGTGTATAGTGATATTTTCTGTTCAAGTTCTTCTCTGACAATCCCCATTTTCTCTAATGGATTTCAAAAGTGAATGGCCAATGGCTTAATAGTAATTGCAAAATTCAAAGGCAATGGAGGGACACCCTTGTCGAGTACCACATTATAGTTTGAATTAGTTTCAGATCATGTTGTTAATACAGGCAGATGCTTCTGGACTGGTAGAAAACAGTTTTACCTCTCCGCGTATATTTGGGCCAAACCCAAATTTGGAAAAATATGGTAAATAGGTAGTCCCTTTCAACTCTGTCAAATGCTTTTTCTATGTCTAAATATAATAAGATCTCTGGTGTATTAGATTTTATGGGCGAGTTTATTACATTAAACAGACGTCAAAGGTTTGAAGTTAAGTGTCTGCGTTTAATAAGTCCAGTTTGGTCTTATGATATTACAGATCAAAGCAGTTTCTCAATCCTTCTACTAGAACTTTGGAGAGTATCTTTACATCATTATTTAAAAGAGAAATTGTTCTGTATGATGCACATTGTAATAAGTCCTTATAAGTCTTTATTTTTCTTAGAAAAAATGGTAATCAGTGCTTGGCAAAAAGTTTAAGGAAATAATTTGTTGGCTGTAGCGTCTGTAAACATTACTAATAATAGTGGAGGTAACTTAGTTGAAATTTTATTTTTATAAAATTCCACTGGGTAGCCACCAGGGCCTGGGGCCTCATGCATAAACGTTGTGTATGCTCAAAAATGTTGCATACTCCCCTTTCGACGCTCAAATCATGATGTATAAAACATAAACTTGGCGTACAGCCACACACATTTTCACGGTAACTAAATGCTTCGCGTACGCAAGTCCCCTGCTCAGTTTTGCAAACTGGCGGCACCCAGCGTCAAAGCAGTGCTACTGTTCCAGTGTGGTTTCCCTTTCTTTTTTAGATCCACATCCCTGATGCGGCTTTATAAATACGCTGAAATTAACCTCATATTGTTTATTAGTTTAATGCATCTGATTGCAATTAACCTGTAACAATATAATGGTCCATAGAATAGTCAAACTATTCCAAATACCATAGCTGCTTTAGAGTTGTTACTCTCACTGCACCTTCTTCTTCTTCTTCTTCTTCTTTCAGCTGCTCTCATTAGGGGTTGCCACAGCAGATCATCTTTTTCCATATTACTTTCACTGCACCACTCGGAGTATTTATATCACTGTATCTGAGTGGGGAATCGCAGCTTTACAGCAGCTGATTGGAAAGAGAATTATTGGTATACAGCATCAAGCACACGCTGCCTCAGCCATGCTGTCTATTGAACTGCTCTAAAACGGCAAACGCTTCAGAGCCTATCCTCATGGTTCAGAAACAGTTTCATCCTTAGAACTATAAACGCATTCAATCAATCCATTTAAGTGCTCCTTGTAAAACGATATGTACTTATAAGTACAATTACCTCACTGAAAAACTTGCGATACAGTTATAATATTGCACAACCTGAGCCACTTTATAAAGCACATATTTATATGATTATGATATCATTTTTAAGATGAAATGTAGCAAAATATGTTTATTATATTATACAGATAAAACTTTAACTTCATTTAAATAATCTATATTGTTAATAATTAAACATGTGAGGACTCGGTGTCGCTGCGCTAGCAAGGAGCTGGCGCTCCGTTCATGGATTGTTCCTGCCTCGCGCTGTATTCTTGCTGGGGCTGGCACAACACTGGAAGGACAGAATAATTAAACATGTTCTATGAAGATATTTCAATGTTCCTTAAATGTTTTGAAGAATTGGTGTTCTAAGCTTACAGATGGCTTAATGTCTATTACAGAGCTGATTGTGTGGCGATTGGGTACTTGGAGAAAGAAAAGGAAGGACAGGAATTGGTATGTTAGTATGTTTGAAAGAGACAGTACTGCTGCAATAAATTATTACATTGCAGCAAGCATCTTCAGGCATGAACAAGCACTGCACCACCATGTTCCCATGTTTAATAACATGCTTTAACTCCTATCATCATGAAAATATCAAGTATACATCTCAGTGTTTTAATTATTCAGAGAGCCGTAATATCACGAATGTAAAGGATTATGTGTCCTGTCAGGGGAAGAGAAAGCCCGCTTAAGAAGCACGTAGTGATTCACACACATAGAGCACACAGAAGATCAAACACAAAACAAAGCATTTAAAGTGTTACTTTAGTAACGATGGTATTTGAGAAACTAGTAAATGAAACAATTTTTAGATGAAGTTTATGATGTTCTACTTTAATGACAAAGGAAACTAAATGATTAAGGTTGAAATTTAGAGATTAAAGTTGATATTTCGTGCTTTTTTCATACTGTGTGCTTATTTTTTTCTCTGCACCCTAATAAGCTTTCATATGACACTCAGATGGTGGTCTACGACTCGCCTTTTCATTTGATATCTGACAACTTCTTTTTTATTTCGGGCACTGTGCGACTTTGTGAATTTGCACTTTCGAGTTTCTCCGACACTCTATGTTACTCGATCAACTTCATTTCGTTGTTTATATCACTTTTTAAACCAACAAATAGTACGTTTTTCTTTGCCTCCAAGTGGTAGTCGCTGAAATTCTTCTATTTCCCCCTGTGCTTTTGCCATTGCCTTTTCACAGAACGCTGAGCTTAAGGGCTATTTATATTGATTTGCATATTCAAAGGGGTGTAATTCTAGGAGGAGTTTGGGGAATGGAAGCAGGCGCGTGCACGTGTGTTACTTTTCATGCTGACCGGGATTTATGGAACAGAAGCACGTGGAAGATGGCGAACGCAGAGATTTATGCATCTGGATTTTTTTGTGCGTACGAACATTTCTGCTTTTGTCCTTACATCACGTTTTAATGTGAATTCTAAGCATGTCGTTATGCATGGGGCCCCTGTTGATTTCCCACTTTTGAGTGAGTTTATAGGGTCAAGTAGTTCTGAGTGTGTCAGAAGTTTATCCTGTTCCTCTTCACTAAGAGTATCTAGTTGTGGTATTTATATTTCATCCAAAACTCATTAGATTGTGCATTATCTTCTGTAAACTGAGTAGAATTTAAGGACTTATAATACTCCCTAAATGTGTGGTAATGTCTGTTATTGGGTTGCAAACTTCCTGATTGTGGAACTGGATTGTTGAGCTAAGATCTTATTAACCTGCTCTCTGTGTTCACAGAATGATGTCACAATTTAAAGTTGAAGTGTTGCATTTCTTTTGGTATCAAGAGATTAAATTATAATTGTTGATCCAGTTTTTTCCTATAAAGATACTCATTTGTAGATCCAGTATTCTTGATCTCTTCTGGTAATTTTGCTGATTAATTCTGATGCCTTCTTGGTTTCAAATTTATTTTTATGGGAAATGTATAAAATAATATAGCCTCTTAAAAACATCTTTAGAGTTTCACAGAGTATTCCAGCAAAGACTTCTGAGGATTTGTCTGTAAAAAATTATAAAGGTTTTTGAGGTAAATTCTGTAAAGTTCACATCTACTAATGACCGGGCAAAGACCCCCCCTATGATATAAGTGTAATTGAAGCTCCAAGATCAGACAGGCATGATCGGAAATAATAGCATTGTACTGATATGATTTTAATAGTGGGCAATAAATTATTACCAATAAAAAAATAATCAATTCTTGAGTAACTATAATGTACCAGCGAGAAAAAGGAACATTCTCTTGAGTTTGGAGTTAAGAAACACCATGGATCCTTTAACTCGTGATCCAGTTCAAACTGTGTGATTGTCGTTGTGGTATTAGATGTTATCACCACTGTAGCTGATGATGTATCTGGGTCTGGATTTAAAACACAATTAGTCTCCAGCCATTATAATTTTACGAGTATTCATATTGGGAATTGATGCAAATATGTTTTAAAATCTCTGTCATCTACAATAGGTGCATAAATATTCACCAAAATTACTTTAGATCTGAATACATTACTGATAACCATGTCCTAGCACCCTTCAGGATCAGATACTACGTCTGATGCTATGAATGAGTTTTTTATGTATTTAGATTCCCGCACCTCTAGTTCACCTTGTATAACTGGAGTGAAAATTTTGCCAAATCCAATCTCTTTGTAATTAAAATTGATGCTTATTTAAGTTATTCTCCTGTAAAAATACTATCTTAGCCATTAGGTCTGTTACATGGGAGAATACATTTTTTCTTTAGATCATGATTGAGAGTTTTGACATTCCAGCTTACAACGTGCACTGCTTGGCCAGAGAGATACTGCTTCTGAACATTTAAAGACATTTTGTAATCTTAAGTAAAAGTAGTGTGTTGTTTTATAAATTAGCATTAACCTTGATTTTATATTATTGCCAGGTATAACAGATAAGGTTCGTATAATTCATTGTGGTGGGAGTAAAAAATATAAATATGAAGTAACTTGCTCTCTTTCTCTTTTTTACCCATCCCTCCCCCATTTTGCCTCAACAAGTGATTACCTGAATAAACATTCTTTTCTTGACAAGTTTCACTCAGGTTTTAGAACAAATCATACTACAGAAACTGCACTGGTTAAAGTAGTAAATGATTTGCAGGTTAACACTAGAATCCCAGAAGCCAACGAAAAAAGTCATACTGCTGGGGCACCTTAAATTCCTTTGCACTTCTTTATCAACATCTTTTTGCAAATGTGTCAATCGGCACTGGCAGCAGGTAGCCTGCTATCCCATCCCCCTCCAACGCAGCTGACGTTGGACACATAGTTCTCTCAGCTCAAGTCCTTTTATCTGGGTATGAGGTGTCTGGAATTGCATAGGGTAAATAATATGTTGTTACTATATACATTTCATGTGTGTTTTACCTACACCGATCTGGGTAAATGTAGGATGACATGAAATGTGAGGCAAGAAATATTGAACATTTTCTTAAATTGGTTTCAGTCTTATTTAAAAGGTAGAAAATTCTTTTGTTAGTTGTGGTGATTGTACTTCAGAGATCCATGATATTGTACATGGTGAACCACAAGGATCTATTCTGGGTCCGCTGCTTTTTTCAGTCTACATGTTTTTATTACACTAGATTTTTTTCGAAACACAAGGTGAGCTCCCACAGCTATGCAGATGACACACAGCTTCATTTACTGAAAGCGTCTGATGACACTGATGCTCTTGGTACACTGATCCAATGTCTCACCAGTATTTCCGAATGGACGAGTAGTAACTTTATCAAACTAAATAAGTAAAAAACAAAAATCTTAGTAATTGGCAAATATGAAAATAGTGAGGGTATTTGAAATAAACTTGATCCCTTATGTTTAAAAGTCAAGGCGGTGGTAAAGAATTTAGGGGTAATCACAGACTCTGACCTAAACTTAAAAAACATATTAACCAGATTGCTAGGACTACATATTTTCACTTAAGTAATCTAGCAAAAGTTAGACCTCTTATAACATTACATGACACTGAAAAATTAATATATGCTTTTGTTTTTAGGAGGCTAGATTAGTGTAATGCACTCCTAACAGGATTACCTAAGAAAGACATCAATTGGTTGCAATTAGTGCTGAATGCAACAAGCAAGAATCTTAACCAGAAAAAGAAAATCTGAGCATATCTCACATGTTTTAGCATTTGTTACCCATGTCATTTAGAATTGACATAAAAATACTACTTCTTATTTTTCTTTTTCCGTCTGTTTCCGTTAAGGGTTGCCACAGAGGATCATCTTTTTCCATATCTTACTATCCTTTGCATCTTGCTCTGTTACACACATCACCTGCATGTCCTCTCTCACCACATCCATAAACTTTCTCTTAGGCCTTCCTGTTTTTCTCTTGCCTGGCAGCTCAATCCTTAACATCCTTTTTCCAATATATCCAGCATCTCTCCTCTGCACATGTCCAAACCAACACAATCTCGCCTCTCTGACTTTGTCTCTAAACCGTTCAACCTGAGCTGATCCTTTAATGTACTCGTTCCTAATCCTATCCATCTTTGTCACAGCCAATGCAAATCTTTGCATCTTTACCTCTGCCAACTCCAGCTCTGTCTCCTGTTTTTCGATCAGTGCCACTGTCTCCAACTCATGTAACATAGCTGGTCTCACTACTGTCCTGTAGATCTGCTGTAGTTGCTCAGCTGTCTGGTAACTCTTCACTGACACCCAGTGCCTGTCTTACCTCCTCCCTGAACTCCACCTTACAGTCTTCCTTTTTCAACTTCCACCATTTCATCCTTGGCTCTGTCCTCACTCACCTCCTTTTCTTGATCTCCAATGTCATCCTACAGGCCATCATTCTATGCTGCCTAACTACACTTTCCCCTGCCACACTTTGCAGTCTTCAATCTCCTTCAAATTGACCCTCTTGCATAGGATATAATCTACCTGTGTGCATCTTCCACCACTCTTGTAATTCACCCTATGTTCCTTCTTCTTCTTAAAATATGTACTCACCACAGCCATTTCCATCCTTTTTGCAAAATCCACTATCATCTGACCTCCTTCATTCCACTCCTTGACACCTTACCTACCCATTACCTCCTCATCTTCTCTGTTCCCTTCACCAACATGTCCAATGAAATCTGCTCCAATCACCACTCTCTGTCTCTTGGGTACACTGTCCATCACTTTAAACAACTCACTCCAGAAAATTTCTTTCTCACCCATTACACACCCAACTTGAAGGGCACTAACAATATTTATCATCAAACCTTCAATTTCCAGCTTCATAATCATCACTGTCTGACACTCTTTTCACCACCAAAACATTCTTGTTATACTGTACCTTAAGAATGACCCCCACCCCATTTCTCCTCCTATCCACACCATGATAGAACAACAGTAGCCCAATTTTCCCCAGCACCCTGTTGGCTAGCAGTACTGGTGGTGGCTGTTGTTAACCTGGACCTCGACTGATCTGGTATGGAAATATATATTGTTGTCCGCATATTGGTCTAGCAAAATTTTCTCCGCAAACAGACACACTACTGATGGCTGTGCCCAAGAGGTCATTAAAGGCCTGGATCTTGGTTTTTATCCAGGACACTCGCAAGCCCAAACACTCAGACTCCTCACTCAGTCTCTCAAGCGCCCTGATCAGTGCCTCCTTTGACTATGCAAAAATCAGAGCATTGTCAGCAAAGTCAAGGTCCGTGAATCTTTCTTCACCAACAGATGCCCCACAGCCACTGGACCACACAACCTTGCCGAACCAGTCCATACAAGCATTAAAAAGCGAATATCGGCAGAGTTTCTTTGCAGCCTTTGTCGATTTTCGTAAAGCGTTCGACTCAGTTGATCAAGCTGCCCTGTGGGACATCCTGAGGGTTCGCGGGATCCCCTCGAGGTTGCTAGATATCATGGCTGGCCTGTACACTGGTGCTGTGAATGCTGTGCAGAATGGAGGCAGGACCTCTGCATTTTTCCCAGTTGATTCTGGGGTTTGTCAGGGGTGTGTTCTTGCTCTTACTACTTTTATATTGTGCTAGTAATTTATGCATCTGCTCCAATCAGCTTTTTTTTCAACTATTTTTATTACCTGGAAATGGGAAAGAAGTACTCCACAGAACTTGTTTCCTGTAAACACACAGATGCCATAGGACTAGAAATTACTGAATTTGTTTAATTAATTTAAACTGAATTGGGAAAGGAAGGAGTGTGGAAGTACTTAAAAGATCAAACACTTTGATCAGAGTCATTTGTCAACAACCCCACGTAGGCATTTTAACCTAAATATGGCTTATTTGATGGAAGAGAAGAAGAAAAAGAGAAGGAAAACAATGACAGAAGGGTTGTGTCAGATCGAGTCTGATTTGGATGTTAGAAAACATAACTATGAATAATACCAACTGCTAAAACAAAAGCCACCCAGAACATACTCTCCTTGCCACTTCTGATTTTCAGTAAGCTTTCCTAGGACTGTTTATATCTAAATTTTGCTATCTATATTTTCGAGTACATTTTCTTCTATTTGGTATTGTTTTACATTAGTAAATATCATATCAATTTTATATTTTCTATACCTCAAATTTAACCATAATACAATAGGCAAATCTTTCAAATGCCAAATTTAAGAACTATGTTGTGCACAAGTCCCATAGGTACTCATATTTTATGAGTCAGTATAAAGTGTTTCTCTTTTTTTTTCCAAGTTACTGCTGCAACTGTATAATTTCAGAAAATACAAATATGGATGGAGACCTTCTACTGTTCAATATTAATCTCATCTCTTTTCTATTTTTTCCACCTGACATTCCCTGGGGAAAAGCTGCAATACCTTATTCTGTAGCCGATTTGCATCTTTCAATGTTATACTTGTGTACTGCCTAATACTGTATATACAGATTATGATACCTAAAATTGAAGAACAAATGTATTTGTATGTTTTTTTGTAATTTACCAATTGGAATTTCATGGGACATTATCACAAGGTGAAACTGCACTAATTTTCATAATCTCAAAAATAATCTATGAATGTATGTTTATATATTGGATCAATTTGCACTTCAGTAATTCTTTTAGAATGCTAAAGAAATGGGAGGAACAGATGTTCCATTCTAACTTTAAGTCCAATACTTGGGGAGTGGGAATAGAAATAGAGAAATGAGTTCCTTTGTAGCATCCCGGGAGACAGCTGATCTCAGAGGCTGATATGTATTTTTAATTGGAAGATTTAATTAAATTTGGTTGATTGTGGCAAACTTATAACTGGAATGACAATGAATTCTATCTAAGGTTTCTGTTCTCTTACAACCTTATACTATATAGTAATTTAAATTTCTCCTTAGCCCCGGCACTGATCTGCCATCTTTAACATCATCCTTTCTTTTCAACACTCCTCTAATATATTAAGACTTTTAAAACCCTAAAAATATCTCATACATAGAGATTTTTTCTTTAATTTTAAAATGACAGTGTTTTATCGTCTGACCAGTGAATCATGCTCATTAACTATTTCTTTTTTGTTACTTAAGATACTGTCATTGGTACATTGAATCCATCATGAAGACATTGTAATTTTGGATAGAATTCCACCTATTATAGAACTAGCAATTACAGAGTTTAAGATGCAACATTCCCTCTACTGTGCCACACTGCCTGTCTCTAAAATTTTACTGCAATACATAAGATTGACGTTTCTAATCTAGTACTAAAATGAACATTATTTCATAAGCTCAGACTCTTCCAAGGCTTGTTACAAATATACTGAAACATCCATTGACACTATCAGAAAATTTTAGTATAGAGTCCAAATAGTTTTTTTTTAATTGTCAAATATCTTTAATCCTGTAGAAGAAATGCAAATTGCATTAATAAACTACATTTTATATAACTTACAAACTGCAATAAATCTCTGCATGTTCAGTTAGTCTTACAATAATTAAACCAACAATATTTATACTGCTTTTGTTTGCACTACACCTACAGTCTTCTTTGGAAAATGTTTGTATTTATTTATTGGTATTGTCAATCTTTATTGCCATATTAGCATCTTATTGCACTGTCAATACTAAGAAAATTTTTTTATTACTAAGTGAAAGGCAGAAGACAATAAAGAGGCATAGTGTTTAGCACACCAGTTTCACAATGAGGAGATGAGGTTTACCTTTCTTCCGAGGCACTGTCCTTGTACAGATTTGCACATTGTCCCTGTTTGTTTTGGAGTTTTACCCAAGTATCTCTGTCTTTCTCCCACATTCCAAAGACATATATGTTTGGTTGATTGGTAACTCTTAAATTAGATAGATAGATACTTTATTAATCCCAAGGGGAAATTCACATAATCCAGCAGCAGTATACTGATACAAAGAAATAAACAATATTAAATTAAATAGTAATAAAAATGAAAAAAAAAAATTGTATATTGTATATTGTGGAAGTGTGCATGAACATTGCAGTTTCCATTTTTTTGCAACCCTGACTGCAAAGAAGGGATGGTTGGATTAATGGACAATATATACTCAGAAAATGTATATTTAAAATTATTTTAAAAGCTTTGATTTTTGTGGTTAATCACCATGTCATTAAGTACCAACCTTCCTGCAAAACATGCAAGGACCAATATAATGTGGTGCTAATTTGCGAGAAAGAATCCTCAGGCAGATGTCTTACATCACGTTGTAAGCCCCACTTTCCTCCTGATCTTGAAGGTGGGTGCCTTTTTATGCCTCAAAAAGTTCCATTGTAGTAGCTTCCACGTGATTCACTGGTAATTTAACAGACAAGGAAACAGAGGAAGAGCAAGAAAGTACATCCAAAAGATCAGGTTGAAACCTGTAAAGGCATTCAAATGGGGACATGTACAATGCCGAATGTGTCAAGACATTGCTAGTGAAAGTATCAATGGCTAAAAATCACTCCAGCAGTCCTGATTAGAATCTTTTAAACAACTGGTGAAATTTTTCAAGTCTTTGTTAACAGTTTGGTGTTGGCCTCTGGGTGATAACCAGATGTCAGACTGATGGTACAGTTCTGTTCTCACAGAGGTTTCTCCAAAATCTGGTAATTAACTGAAGATCATGTTCAGATGTAAATAATAAGGGAAAGCTATGCAAATATGCAATATAATAATTCTGTCAGTTCCACAGTAGAAGGTAAATTCTTAAATGGGATAAAATGTGCATACTTAAAAAAATTGTCTACCACCACAGTAAAAGCAGTTTTTCTTTAATTCAGTATTGCCTTTCTTGCAAAGTAACATTTTTTTCCCTAATTCCATGAGTTCAAATTAGTGAGTTTGGAAAATTAATCCCTCTCAGTTCTTTGTTCAATCCTACACTCCACCAGTCTGGTTCCAATGTTTTGTAGCACATCTCTTAATTTGTCTACAGTTGGCCTGATATCATGACTAATGTTGATCAGTGAATTTCACCAAACTGTTATTTGCAGGAAATTTGCTGCAGTCGTACTTATTTGCCAAATTATTTACTGATCCGTTAGTTTCTTTAGAAGAACTTTTTTCAACTGCACCCCATAATGCTTTGCAAGGCCAGCGTGATATCTCCCAGAGCTGTAACAGCCAACATTGGATGGGACTGCATTCCTGGTATATAATGCTGATCATTTGCATTAAAGATTCTTTGGGACTTAGTGGTAGAACAGATAAGTAACTAATGCAGGCTCTCAATTTTTTTTTTTTATGAAACATATACAGCATAAGTAATGAGTTATCTCTGCTTGTCACCAAATGTGCAGGTCGATCTTTAGGTTCCACGTCTGTATAAGAGAAGGAGGTGCAAGCCCTTTGTATACATAATAAACCATGTGGAGATAAAAAAAACACATCTTGAAGGATCGTGACGTGCCCCTAATAACACAGGGGAACTCTAGGATATAAAAATAATAATCAAAAATGTATTACTATTTAAAATACTTTTCTTTTTGATAGAAGAAAAAGTACAAAGCATCAGCACAGACAGTTTGTAGAACCTTCAGCGAGACTTCCAAAAAAACAGAATGAGCCACCAGCTTCAATCATGACACACCACTTTGAATTTTCTTCCTTTAAAAGACCTACATATTTTTTTCTGACTTTTGACTACAATTTTGGCATTTCTACTGTGTTTTGATGAAATATATGATTGTGCATCTCTGACTAGGTTCTTTCTTCTTTGATTTCACAGAAGCATGGGGGTGCAGTGGTTGGCAAAACTGCCACACAGCTCGGGCTACTTTTTTGGCTACAATAATTGGTTCAGTATAGTTGACTAATGTTTCCCTAACCCTCATGAACACTTTAAAGATGACAGCACCAATATAATCCAGTCAAATCTAGTTCAGTTAATCCTTTCCTTTTGACTTCCGTGCATTTTGCTGAGTTTGGCGATATTCACGAATACTTCTGTGATTTCTCTGAACTTGAGGTGAAGCGAACAATGTGGAGTTAACTAATCATTAAGCGTGACTAGTGAGGTCATATTTTTGTTTCAGTTTGATAAACTTTTTTAAATAAAGAAATTAAGGCTTCTTCCTCCAAACCTACTTATGCAGCAAGAATGCGAAAAATCATGACATATTCATTAATAGGCTTAGATCCCATATAAAACTCAAGTAGACAAATGACTATTATCTTTCAGAGGCCCATAATATCAAGAGTTGCAACATGGGTTGGTGGTATCAAACATGGTAGGTGCCTACGGTAGAGGCTAATCATCACACAGAGATATTATATCCAAAATTTTAGCACTATCATTAAGAAATAGAGAAGGCAGGGTGTCAAACATTGTGCAAAATTGATTTAAGAAGCATCTACATTTTTTCAGGTCTCCTGAATAACATACCAGGTGAAGAATAGATGGTTCTTTAGTGTGGCAAATGCTAATTGTGGTAGCATCAGGAGAAGACTTATGTTTAAGTTACTGGTTTTAATTATTCACTGCATTGACTATCTAATGCAGAGAAGCCATTGTAATAATTTTCTTTTTTATTTCTTTTACTTCGTCCTACAAGACACAAATGTTGCAGTATACATGGTGCATCTCAGGATCACTCACACTGGCAATCTCAGTTTTTAAATTGATATATTTTATATTGGGAGACACTAATAGGGATGAATATGACCAGGAGATGCATGAGTCAAAAACAATCTGAGATCAAAGCCAAAGGTCAGAACAATCTGTCGTTAGAGCCAAAATGTTATCAAAATTCAAAGTTAGGAACAAAAGCAATATTTTGTAAAAAGGGGAATTTCAAAAATAAATGTTAATAGAGTTGCAAATTGAAGGGTATCATTTGCAAAATTGGATTCACCAGAATTGATTAATTAATTAATTAATTTATTAATATTGTGGTTTTAATGACATCATATGTGTGCGCACTTCAGGAAATTCTGGTTAAATTACTGTAGAACTCACTGATGCAACTGATCTAAAATATGCAGTTGATAAATGCAAGGAAGCCCACTATAGGCACAGGCAAAGACAAAAATCACTATTTTAGAATAACAATAGACTATCTCACAAAAATAAATGTCATAGGTTAATATGTAGAAAAAATACTTACAAATTAATAATAAACACAATACAATAATTACATAAAATAACATTCTCCAATATTGCATGGCATTTGGTCCCCAAATTTTCTAAGACAGAGCTGATTTTAGATTCCTAACATTAAGTTAAACACATTTAAGTTTTTAAAATGTTTGAAATCTGTAACTCTAACTTTATAGTCAAATTTATTGTTTGGCCAATCATTTTATTGCAGCCCGATGCAAAAATAGGTCAAGAGCTTCAATTAATGCTCACATCAAATGCCAAAGTGGGGAAAAAATGTGATCTCAGTGATTTTGACTGCGGCATGATTGTTGGTGCCAGACAGACTGGTTTGAATATTTCTGTAATTGCTGAATAGTATGAAAAGAAAAAAAAAACATCCACTGAGTGTCAGTTCTAAGGACAAAACAAATTTGTGGGATATCAGAAGAGATTGGCCAGACTTATTTGTGTTGACAGAAAGGCTGTGGTAATTCAGACAACTTTGAAGAGCAGAAAAGCATCTCAGAATGCACAACATGTTGAACCTTGAGACAGATGGGCTACAACAGCAGAAGACCTCATCGGGTTTCATTCCTGTCAGCCAAGAACAAAAAGCTGAGGCTACACACTGAGCACAGGCTCACCAAAACTGGACAGTTGAGAACTGGAAAAACATAATTTGGTCTGATGAATCTTTATTTCTGCTAAGGCACACAGATGACAGGATCAGAATTTCACATCAACAGTATGAATCCATGTTCCTAATAATTTCCTTTACACAGAGATCCATAAACAAATCATGGAATAAATGACCACACAGTGTCATAAAATTAACTAGAGCATACAGTGCTTTTCAAAAACGTGCAGTCCCATTGCAAGTTTCCAAAGGTTGCTTCACTAAAAATGACACTAGTGCATGTATTTCTTTAATCTGAATTTTTATTGCATTCTACATATTGAACAAGAAAAAATAGTTAATAAAATTATTTATTTGCTAGCAGTGGTCTTAAACAAACATGTATTAATTTTTTATTGATCTTCTTCCAAAAGATGAAAGATCAGAGCTTATTACATTTTTCAAATATTGTTAGTACAATTTTTATCTAGTGCAACATCCCCTTTTAGTTTCCATTGTTGGACCCAAAAGAAAAAATGAAGAAAAGCATTGTATTACTTGGGAAGTAAGGTTAGTAAAAGACTAAAATTTGCACCTACTAAATGAGAGCTACTATTAGGTTTAAGACTGCTGGTTAATGACTGCATTAACAAAGGGCTGTAAAAGAGGGAATCATTTTTGTATGCTTTTTCCAGTAAATGATTTTAGTTGTGAAGGTGACATATATCAACCATAATTGTCTTGGTGTTGGTATCTATCAGTTTTGCACAGAAGTTAATAGTAAATTTTGCCTAATCCTCCTAGTCGATTTAATCAGCTTGCTCAAATTTATATACCGGCACTTCTAGACCACTATGCTGAAAATTCTTGAATGAGCTCAGGTCAGGACTTTGGCTAGATCACTAGATCATTATCATGCTAAATGGTGGAATCTTCCATCAAGTTTTAGTTTTTCAACACACCGAAACAAGGTCCTTTGCACTATTTTCTGTTCTGTACTACATCTATTTTCGTTACACTGTGACACATTGTCTGGGTGCTGCCAATGTTTCTGCTGATACATTACTTCATTTAAATGTTTCAAATGGCATCGGTATTATTAAAATTTCAGCACACACACTGTAGCCCCATAGATTTTTTAGCCAAAACCAGTCCAAAGGCCTTTTCTAAAGCTTAAATGGTTCATTCATGTTCTTTCTGAAAAACTGCATGATTGATTAAGATGATTGTTTCTGATCAGCCTAGCATTATGCAGAAATCTTGATGTAATTTACCTTTGATTAGTATACTATTCTCTTAGTCTATGCATTTTATCTCTTCTTTTCTGACTTAGAATGTGATATAGTTAACATTTTTGTTTTTTACTTTTCCTTGAGCTTCATGGGAGCTGAGTAATTACTAAAAACAAGAATTTTTATCTGGAGAATATAGTAGCAATTTCAGTGGTTCACCAGAAAAGGCCAATGAGGAGCCAATTATATTGTACATTTATCCTTGTTGAGATAAGCAGAGCTACCAGAGAATAAGGTCTAAATGTTGTAACATAACATGATCTTCTGAAATTAGCTTATTTTAGTGCAAGTCCATCCCAACAAGATTGTATGTATCGAGCAGCATTAAGGTTTTTTCATTAAGCCATCATAACTAAAAAAAGGAGCAACTACACTATATGGCTATAAGTTTGTGATCACTTAACTATCACACCTATATGTTCATTCCAAAATAATGAACATTGATATGCAGTTGGTCAAACATTTATAACTACAACAACCACTATTCTCCTGCTTTTGACAAAATTTTGGAATAAGGCTGCAAAGTGTGAAGTGCACAATTGTCTAAAATGACTTTTTAAACTGTAGTATTAATTGCATACTTCACTGGAACCAAGGGACCTAGCCCAAACCCTGAAAAACAGCCCCAGATCATTACCACTCCTTCATCAAACAGAAGGCACTATACACTTTGGATGGTAGCATTCCCTTAGCATGTGCAAAACCCTGTTTTGTCCATCAGACTACGAGATTAATCAAGTGTGATTCATCACTCCAGTGAACACGTTTCCACTGCTTCAGAGACCAAAGTGCTTTACACCACCCCAGCTGATGCTTGGCATTATGCATGGTGGTCTTAGTAATCTTTCATGAAGCTCCCAATGCACAGTTCCTGTATTGTTGTTGTTTCCAGAGGTCTTCTGAAACTTTGTTGTGAGTGATGCAACAGAAGACAGGTAACCTGCTGTGCGCTTCAGCACCTGCCAGCCCCTCTCCAGGCTAAGCTGTTGTTGCTCCTAGATGCTTTCATTTCACAATAATGGCACTTTAATAGCACATACAGTTCACAGAAGAAGATCTAACCTAGGAGAAATTTCACATACTGACTTGTACCAAAAGTGGCATCTTGTGACTGAGCACTGTGTAAAGCCACTGAGCTCTTCAGTTGGGCAAATTCTTCAGCTAATGTTTGTCAATTGAGATTGCATGGCTTTGTACTAGATTATATGTACTTGTTTACATTTCATGTGGTTGAAACTCAATAATTTGGACGGGTGTCCACATACTTTTGGCCAAATAGTATATGTTGGTCTAGCAGTTTTATGGTATTGCTTAAAGTGGATTATCCTGGAAAGTAACCCTAAGAAACACATATGTGACAGATGCTAAGTGTATATGTACAGCAG
This sequence comes from Polypterus bichir lapradei, assembly GCA_026402145.1. NCBI lineage: Eukaryota > Metazoa > Chordata > Cladistia > Polypteriformes > Polypteridae > Polypterus > Polypterus bichir. Next base: position 7,902,768 of record JANRMT010062831.1, read on the forward strand.
AGGTCTGCATTCCCACAGAAATCCAGTAATACTGAAAGCACTTTGTGGCATAGGAGTAAATTTAAGAGTTGTGATCTGTGTACAAAACATCCTAAAATATCTCACAAATGGAAGTGATTTGCAAGAAAGAATGGGGGAAAAAATTCCAAAATTAAAATTCAAAGCTACAGAAAACATTTACAAGCTGCAATTTTTTGCCAAAGGGGGGTCTTTCTTCCACTGAACAGTATCATCTACAAACAGAGGAGCAGCTTCAGTGACAGACTGCTGTCACTGTCCTGCTCCACTGACAGACTGAGGAGATCGTTCCTCCCCCACACTATGCGACTGTTCAGTTCCAACCAGGGGGGTAATCGTTAACATTATACAATGTTATTGACTGTTATACCTGCCTTGCACTCTCCACCTTGCATTTTTTAACCTGCACTGCATTTTTATCACTCTTTAATTAATATTGCTTTTATCAGTATGCTGCTGTTGGTGTATGTGAATTTCCCCTTGAGGATTAATAAAGTATCTATCTATAAGCTTTTGTTGTGATTGTCTGTACATTACTATGTCCAGATGAAAGCAGGCAGATTAAAGAAGAGCAATTGGATCAGGAGACAGAAAATTCAAAATGTTTTTGAGGCAAATGTGAACTGTGGTCAAAAAAGTGCCTAAATCCAAAAAACTAGAACTTCAGGAAACCAAAACTAAAATCTAGAATAAAAGTCAGGTAAGGCAAGGTTCAGAGGTCATAACCCTTATTAGATGAAACCGAACAGCAACACACTAAAATTATTTGTTTATCCCAAAGTTAGGATAGTTAGAGCTTTGACCTTCTACGTATTTGAAAAAATTGATGACCAATAATGTCACAAGTTCTGACGCTAGTAGTCATGTGACTAGGAATGGGTTTTGTTTATAAAAACTATAGCCACAATACTATGAACAAACACAAGATAATGGTGCCCAAAATAAGAAGGCAATGACACAGCATCATAAACATTAAGTAAAAATAATTTCACAATGTGAATTTTGTTACTACAGGCAGTCCCTGGTTTACGTACGAGATAGGAACTGTAGGTTTGTTCTTAAGTTGAATTTGTATGTAAGTGAGAACAGGTACATTATTTTAATAAATGCTGTTGTTGACCGACCATAACCAAGTGCTCTGCCAATGAATGATGGAGTTTCACCTCTCTCTGAACTTATCATTTCTACTTTATTTTCTTTACTGTATCACCAGCACTTGCACCAGATTTGTGTTTCAGAGACATTATTGAAGGGTGAAGACAAAAGGTTAAGATGGGCTCTAATGCACAGCACTGTACACGCTATCACAGCAGGAAGGCGTACCTCGTCAGCACGTCTGGTGTACTGATGCGAGACAACATCCTGCTATGTACGTAACATTACAAGCAGGCTTGCTATTGAGAATGAATGGGGGCAGCAAGGGGCGGTTCACTACCCGCACACCACACAGTCACCTCCACTTGCATACAGTATGCTGCCTGCAGCGTCACCCCACGAGAGCGAACAGGGTGCTGCCAAAGACGGGTAGTAAATCGCCCACCACCGACCCCATTCAACAGGCAGCCACCCGAGGCACACTACAATGCTGACCCCCACCGCACCATTCACCCTCAATGGCCTCCATGCAGCCACAACCGGGTCACTACATGAAGCATCACCAGCCGCCCACTGAGAATGAACGGGGCAGCCGTTTGAGGGAAACTGCAAGGCTGGGTGGTGGGCAGGCAGTGAAACACCTCCATCCAGTCAGGAGCAGTAGCTGTGGTGGCGTGGTGGGCAGGCAGCGAACCACTCCCCTCTGCCCCATCAAGCCTCCGTCCTGCACACGAGCGGTTCCCGCGCACCCAGCTGCCCACTGAGAATGAATGGGGTGCAGCCCCCACCGCCCCATTCATCAACCGGAGCTGCACGAGGGACACTACACTGTGCGAGCAGCAAAACCGCCTCCCTCCAGCCAACGCTTGCAGAATTCCCACGCCGTAGATGATGGAATGGCAGTTACTGAGAAGCCTGTGTCGCGTCCCCCAGACAGATGAAGGAGCAGCTGCGGCCCTGTTCGTAAGTCGTATGTCAGATGTCTGTAATTTGGGGACTAACTGTACTTCAATATTCTGCTATTGATACTAAGGCTGTGCCCCTGTTCCTCAGCTTGTATGAATAAAGAACAAGTTAGCCTCATTTTTTGTACACTAATCTATGCTTCTGTATAGTGACTTTTCTTTCCCTTTTTAAAGAGGTTTTGACAATGTTGTGATGCGTTATGTTAAAATTTATAGAACCCGACTACACATGCTGACAGTGATGTCCTATGACAACCAATATAAAATAATACACTTTCTCAGTGATTTGATTATTTTGCTGTATTTTTTGCATTTCACTGCCATTTCAACAAAGCCTATTAAGTCTGTCCTCTACCTTTTTGACATCCTACACTACTGATATTACATGTGTTGCAAATGGGAAAGATACCCATCTTGCTGGATAGGATTTGGAGAAGTCTCTAGTTTGGGTCAGAAACTCCCTGTTTTACAGTTTCATCTTGTATGCACACATTTACTATAAGTATTTGGCACTCCAGCAAAATAAGATGATGTATATTTGTACTTCCAAATATAAGATAGTCAATTGCAGAGCAAAGTGGGTAGGGGAATATTTCTTAATTTTTACTTTAGTGCCAATGTGTCTTTTCAAAAATGAAACTGTAATTCAATATTTATAAAAAGTTACAAAAATGTAGTGCATCAAGGGAGGCAAAAGTTTTGGAGACCTGAAAAGGATTTCTGCCAAAGTTTCAAGCACTGTGTATACAGTATACTGTATTCAACTTTTCTCTTTTCTGCTTTGGGTTATGTACTGAATGAGACACCTTCTCTCATAATAACACTATTTTAGCTTCTCTTTGACTATTTATAATTCTAGTTCAGACTCAGGATTAACTTGATCTAACACTGATTGATTTTTCCATCTTGCAGTCCACAGTATGTGCTGTAATTTTCTCAAGGATCACAGTTCAAATGATTGATTTTCTTTCATTCTGTTTTCTTGGTAGTCCAGCTATATGTTTCTAATGAGAAAACCATTGCTTTGGATTTTTTACTGTGAAAGAAGCATCTCTAAATTTTATTACATTGTCCAGGTTTTTAATGGCAATGTCTTCCTAAAAGAAAATGTTTTTAGTGGGGGAAAATTATAGAGTCTTTATACTTTCTAGTTTAATTTTGTATCATTTCTTCTTCTTCAGTTGTCTTTCAAAGTTAAATGTACCAGCATATTAATTTCAAGCTAGCTAATTACTTTACACTAGTGGAAGGCTATTAAAATCTTAAATAATTTTGCTCAGTCTTCATTTTTACTTTCTATTCCCAACCTCATTTAACAATTTTGTTACAAAATATATATTTTTTTCACCCTTAAAAATCAATGTTTTCAGTAATTCATGTTGTTGTATTTCATCTTTAGGAAAATTAAGTTTTGGGATTTTTCTTAAGGCAGGTCAAATGATTCTTGCACTTGACTTTGAATTGTAGATAGGATGAGCACCCAAATGAAACAGACACTATACTAAATGAATGTAAATGCTTTATGTGGCTTTTGCCTCTTTAATACAAGCAGCACAAGGCTGTTCTTTTGTATGGGATAGTCTGAATCTCCTTTTTCTAAATTTGATTTTTTTCCAAACATTGTGCACGGTAACACTTGCTGTTTGTGATAGTGTATCAATATACAAGAGATCCTAGTTATTATGGAAATCAAGTATTTTGCACTGATATTCTAAAATAAAAATGAAAACAGATATGACTGGTTGTGCCAACTGTGAAAATTAGGCCCATTAACTTGAGGTAAAGTTAATGGCCTTCATATTTATTCTTCAAAATCATAAACAGTGCAATCCATTTCATGCATATTACATGTATACTAACAGTTCAATTTTTTCCCAAATTATCATATTAAATCAACATTTAAATTTTATTCTGATATCAGTATTGTACAAGATAGGTTTTTCATTGATTTGATTGCCTCGTTGGCTATCTGTCCAGTGTTGTATTTTAACTTCTTATAGTGGAAATGTCTTTCTAGTCACTTGTTTCATATTATGGGAGCAAAAAAAGGAGATTAACCCATTTCGAAAAACATAATTTCCATTATGTTATGGAGTTGTTAGACTTCAGTCTGACTAATTTTTAAATTTTCTTAACTTTTGTGGTGGATTGCCGGCATTTTACTCCGGCCCTCACCCCCAGGCCGCCAGGAGGAGCTCTCCCGACAGCATGATCATGCCACGAGTTCCAGCAGGGCATTATGGACCATGTAGTGTTTATACACAGCCCTGCTGGATAACTTTGGGGCCACCAGGCGTCGCTGTAGGGAGGCTCGTAGGCTTGCATGTGCCCTATAACCCGGGAGTACGTCATAGTCATATGACGGGAAGAAACGACGTGCTCCCGGGGTGAAGAAAAGGACTGTTTGCCCTGATCCGGAAGGAATAAGGAACTGTGGACTGATGGGGCAGGAACACCTCCGGGTCAGGGTGTATAAAAGGATTGTGGGAAAGCCCAGACAGTGAGCTGAGCTGGGAGGTAGGAGGGCGAAGCATCTGGGCGAGGAGGAAAGAGTATTGGTTGGAGATTTATTTGTGATTTATGAGTGTAGAGTGGAGGGTGCTTTGTGCACTGTGTAATAACAAAAAATAATAGTTATTATACTCTCACCTGGTGTTCAGAGTGGTACCTGAGGGTGTTAGAGGTGGACCACGCCTCTATCTGCTACACTGGCGTAGCCGGCAGAATACTCTGGCCGTCTGTTGGCAGGGGACCTGTAATTTATTCAACTTTTGTAGTAGCAGAGAACCCTAAGAAGGTCCCTCTTGAAACCGCGGAGGTGAAAACCCCACCCGCGACAAAGAGCGCTGCAATTGTGAGCCGTAAAATACAGCAGACCGCGATGGGGAAGAAATCTGGGGAGAAGACGGGATCAACCCAGAAGACTTCAGTCCCAGATGGGCTGGAAACGCTGTGGGCTTGCCTGACAGGCAGTGAGGAAGACCGGGCGCAGTTTAAAGCCGAGCAAATCCGATCGGGGCGACAGCTGGAACGTTGCAGGATCTCGACTCCCTGAAGACTACTACAGGGAGTTGGAGTGGGATCAACTACGTTCCGAGTGCTGGGAGAGCACTCGAACCGCCGGAGACTTTCACTTCATGTTTTGCAGAGGCCTGTCTGCACAAAGTAGACAGAGAGCACGCCCGCCTCAGACCTAGGCAAGATGGCCGCGACAAGAAGAAGCCGGGCCAGTCTAGGAGTCCGCAGAGGGGAAGCCCATGCGGCAAAAGCCACCACGTGACCTCGCGCGATGGAGGCTGGGAAGATGGTCAGAGAGGATCCTTAGGTGAGGTCAGTAGTTCCCCGACGGATCTGAGCTTCCTGAAAGGGAAGGGGATGGCGAGCGAAGCAGCGCCACAATTTAACAGGAATAAAGAGGAGAGGGAAGTGACTGAACGGTCTGCTGGCAAATTAAAAGAAGCAGACCGCAGTCCGCCACTGCAGGCTACCCGTTCCTCTTCGGACTCCATGTCCCAGAAGCCTCTGCAAAGCCCGGCAGAGCACGTGCCAGGAGCGGACGTGCTCATTGGCTCCCGGCCGGCAGGTGAGACGAATGCGGAAGCGAACTTACCTCCGGCCGAAAAAACTAACTTTATGGACTTACGGGAGCTCGAGAAATGCCTCGAGCCTGTGTATTCTTTCTTCCAGGGGTTGAAGGAACTGAAAGCTCGTGTGGAGGAGCTGGGAGCTACAGCAGAGGCACCGCTGAAAGGGCTGATGGAATTCCTACGGCGACTGGGGCGAGAAGCTCCACTGATGATCGATGCGGGAATACAGGTGAGTCCTGCCCGTATCATACAGAACAAAGGGACACAGTGCGACTCGGCACCGCGATTAACAAGTAGCGGTTGCCAAAGCGCTGTGTGCCTGACACTTGAGCGTGCCACAATGACTGACTGGGCGGGGGAGGAAGCGATCGAGCCGAGGCATGCGTGTAACGTGGCCTTCCGGAGCGAGTCGCCACTCCCCAACCGGTGTAATAAGGGCGTTGTCGTTGGTTACCGGAGGGGCGGGAGAAGTGCCGATCTCCCCGGTACAGTTAAACAGTGCTGTTACCCGGAGCGATGCGGTACTAATGACGCTGCCTCCGAAACAACACAGAACAACGGGCGTGCAAACAGCAAAGAGGCTCTCTCTTTTCCATAGAGAGCCTCACGCTGTGCACAAGCCCCAGAGAAAGCAGGAGATCCCCGAAATAAACCGCGGGTCTCCTGACAAAGTAAAGAAACGGGCGGAGAGCAGCAAAGCGGCCGTAAACCCTCCTTAGCAGGGGAAAGGGTGGAGCTGACCGAATTCCCGAAATGTTTCAGGTCTCGGGAAGAGAGGCAACCAGGAGGACGTCGGCGGTGCTACAACTGTCGGCAACCGGGCCACGTGTGGCGAAATTGTCCCTGGAGGACAGGGGAGCGGTGGGATAGAAGATACACCGTTCCCCCAAGGTTCACTGGGGGGTCTAGACATCGCAGCCAAGGTCCGGATGATGCGACCTCCAGTTGTCGTCGCTAAGGGGGGGGAACTGTGGTGAATTGCTGGCATTTTACTCCGGCCCTCTCCCCCAGGCCGCCAGGAGGAGCTCTCCCAACAGCATGATCATGCCCTGAGTTCCAGCAGGGCATCATGGACTATGTAGTGTTTATACACAGCCCTGCTGGATACCTTGGGGGCCACCAGGCGTCGCTGTAGGGGGGCTCGTAGGCTCGCATGTGCCCTATAACCCGGGAGTACGTCATAGTCATGTGACGGGAAGAAACGACGTGCTCCCGGGGTGAAGAAAAGGACTGTTTGCTCTGACCCGGAAGGAATAAGGAACTGTGGACTGATGGGGCAGGAACACTTCTGGGTCAGGGTGTATAAAAGGATTGTGGGAAAGCCCAGACAGTGAGCTGAGCTGGGAGGTAGGAGGGCGAAGCGTCTGGATGAGGAGGAAAGAGTATTGGTTGGAGATTTATTTGTGATTTATGAGCGTAGAGTGGAGGGTGCTTTGTGCACTGTGTAATAATAAAAAATAATAGTTATTATACTCTCACCTGGTGTTCAGAGTGGTACCTGAGGGTGTTAGAGGTGGACCACGCCTCTATCTGCTACACTTTATAAACTTCTGTTTTTATTTTGAAATATTTTATCTTTGTCATGATGACATTTCTTCCCCATTTTATGATACTACATTGTTGATAGGTACAAGAGTGTTTTTGCTTGGTTTACACAATGATCGTTGTTTCTTATTTTTTGATAAAACAACATAACAACAACAACATTTATTTATATAGCATGTTTTCATATAAATGATGTAGCTCAAAGTAGTTTACAGGATGAAGAAAAAAAAGAAAAAATATAAAAATAAAATTAGGGAATACTAATTAACATAGAATAAAAATTGAGGTCCGATGGCCTGGTAGGACAGAAAAAAAAAACACCAGATGGCTGGAAAAAAAAAAATCTGCAGGGGTTCCAGGCCACAGGACTGCCCAGCCCCAACTAAGCATTCTACCTAACATAAATGATCTCAACCAGCCCTCATGGTTTTCAGGCTCCATGTGAAAGAATTACACGATGATGGTCATGTGGACCTCTGGCCTTCAATCCATTAATGTAGAGACAGCACGGTGCTTTCATTGGGAAAACTGGAAAAAGAACAGCAGGGGAAGTAGGAGTTATTATGGATTTAGGAGCCACGAAAAAAAAAATTATAATTAAATGCATATACAGAATATCAGGGTTAAACTAAAATGAAGCCATGTTAAAATAATGAGATTTTAGCAGTTTTTTTTAAAGTGCTAGCTCTTGGAATTCTAAGAAGACACTCATTTGAAGATCTAAGGTTATGATTTGGAGTGTAAAGTAAAAAGCATTCCAAAATATTGGATGGAGTGAGATTATTTAATGCTTTGTAAACCATAAGCAGTATTTTAAAGTCAATTCTAAATGACACGGGTTACCAATGTAGTGACATAAAAACCGAAGAGATATGCTCAGATTTTCTTTTCCTAGTTAAGACTCTAGCAGCTGCATTCTGCACTAGTTGCAATCAATTGATGTCTTTTTTGGGTAGTCATGAGAGGAGTGCATTACAGTATTCTAGGTGGCTGAAAACAAAAAGAGTGAACTAATTTTTCAGCATCTTGAAACATTATAACGGATCTAACTTTCTATATTGCTTAAGTGAACAAATGCTTCCATAGTAATTTGGTTAATATGTGATTTAAAATTTAGGTCAGAGTCAATAATTACCCCTAAGTTCTTTACCTCTGTCTTGACTTTTAAGCCTAATGGATCAAGTTTATTTCTAATACCCTCATTATATCCATTTTTGCCAATCACTAAGATTTCTGCTTTCTCCTTATTTAGCTTGAGAAAATTACTACTCATCCATTCAGAAACACAAGTAAGACATTGTGTCAGTGAACCAAGAGAGTCAGGGTCATCAGGTGCTATTGATAAATACAGTTGTGTGTCATCAGCATAGCTGTGGTAGCTCATGTTATGCCTTGAGATAATCTGACCTAATGGAAGCATGTAAATCAAAAAGAGCAGTGGACCCAGGATAGAGCCTTGTGAAACACCATATAGAATATCATGTGTCTTTGAATTATAATTACCATAACTAACAAAGAATTTTCTACCTGCCAAGTAAGACTCAAACCAATTTAAGACACTGCCAGAGAGGCTCACCCATTGACTAAAGCGATCTCTAAGAATATTGTGATCAATGGTATCAAATCTCAGATCTAAGAGGATGAGAACAGATAAACAGCCTCTGTCTGCATTTATCCGCAAGTCATTTGCTACTTTAACTAGCACAGTTTCTGTACTGTGATTTGTTCTAAAACCTCACTGAAACTTCTCAAGAACAGGATGTTTATTCAGGTGATCATTTAGCTGCATAATGACTGCCTTTTCTAAGATTTTACTTAAGAAAGACAGGTTAGAAATAGGTCTAAAATTTTCAAAGCAAAGGAGTCAAGATTATTTTTCTTGAGCAGGTGTTTAATAACGGCAGTCTTAAGACGATGAATTTACTATGTCAAGAACGCTATCAATTAGCATGCCGGATACTTCTTTGAAAAAACTCATTGGTAATGGGTCAAGGACACAGGTGGAAGGTCTCAGTTGAGAAATTATTTTATATATATATATCAGGTAAACCTATCCTGGTGAAAGAATTTAATTTGTTTAAAATGGAGTACTGGGGTTTTAGAGGATCAGTATTGGGGAAATGTACTGTATTATTTCTAATATTAATTTTGTGATTACAAAATATGGCAAAAGCCTCACAAGTTTCACTGGAAGTTTTTTTGGAGGCATTCCAATGAGTGACCTTATTTATAATTTTAGAGAAATAACACCGCTCTCAAAACGAACTATGTTGTTGTTATTTTAGCCTTCAGTATCTTATAGTGGATAATCAGTTTAGTTTTTCTCCATTTAGGCTTAGCTCTCTGGCATGTTTTCTTTAGATCAGCCACTCTTTGGGTCTTTCATGGTGTAACAGTGCTGGAGGATTTTTTTAACTGTCAGGAGTGACTATGTCAGAGGCAGCTCCAACTTTAGTATTACAATTTTCCACTTTACTATTTACATTATTATTACTGTTGTTGTAAGCACTACAAATGGACTAGTTGCTTAAAATGTTTGTAAAGTTTGAAGCTGCAGATGAAGCAAAGAAGCATTTTTTAACAATATGCTTCTCATTAATTTTTTCTATCATTATTTCTACAATAAATAGTAAGAGAAAATGGTCTGATAAACCAATATCAACGATCTGCCTCATATCAACTTTTAGTCCTTTAGTAATTACTAAATTCAACGTGTGTCCTGCTTTGTGTGTTGGCTGATTAACGTGCTGGCTCAAATCAAAAGAGTACAGGAGGCTCATGAATTCTTTTGCCTTCGGGTCACACTGATTATCAATATGAAAATTAAAGTCACCAACTATTAAGAACATGTCATAGTTCACAATTATAATTGACATTAAGTCTGAGAATTCCTCAGAGAAAGACACATTGTATTTAGGAGATCTATACGCGGTGTCACACACTCATGTTTAGGAGACAACTAAAGGGCTTGAGAACATGTAATTCCACGCTGGACCAGGGGGTGGCGAAGTGCACTAATTCTCTCTCTTGATCTCTTACAGACCATTCTAGGAAAATCCCACCCAGCTCTGGGGCAGCCAACGACATCATTTCCGGTTCCGGGCCCGATGACATCACTTCCTTTAATGGCCTTTAAAGCTGCCATCTTGTTGATACTAGGACACTTCTGTTTTGGACTCAGTCATGTGAACAAGTCTATGATTTTGAATCAGTTTTGCAGCCGGGAAAGATTATACGGGTGGCTGCCCCAAACCTTTGCAATGTCTTATGGTCATTTTTACTACAGCGGACAATACTAGAGACTGAGAAACTCCTTGAATAACAATGGCAAGATACTCAAAGGGCTTGAATGTACCAAAGCCTACATCTTTACACTTTAATCGGCTCAAATAAATATTTGCTAAACTGCCGCCTTTCTTATCTTGGCGATCCGCATGAGTAAAGCTGTAATTCAGAGGTGCAGATTCGATTAAAACAGCCACACCATCTAAGCAACGTTTCACTTAATGCAATAAAATCAATTTTTCTATCACTAATAAGATTGTTGATGAGAAAACTCTTGTTGGTTAATGTTCTAATATTTAATAAGGCCATATTTAAGGTCTTGGAAGAGCAGAACTGAATTGTAGAGGCATTATTAGTGTTTGAGATGGTAATTAAGTTATTCATATTAGAGCCACTTGTGCATCTTTTTTATTTAGTCTATAGGCTGTTCTTATAGTTTTAATAAAGTGCTTATCAAGAGGTGAAATGATAATTAAGCTATTCACATTTATGCTGCACTGTCTAGATTTTTACATGAATTGAGGTTAGTAATTAAAGTATTGATGCAGTGCACTTTTGAGAAAGATTTTGCTACAGAATTATCATGTCCTAGCAAGGCATTATGGAAAGAATTAGGATTAAAAGTGCAAGTCAAGAGAGATTAATTACCTTAGAGATGTTTTTGGAGAGGACCCGGGTGGTGGATCTATTAGGATGCAGACCATCCCGCTTGAAGAAACGGCCTCTCCCAGAAGAGATCCCAATAGTCCACAAATCTGATGTTTTGTGCCTCACAGAAGCCTTTTAACCAAATATCTAATGCCAGCAGACGACTGTAGTACTCATTCAATCTTCTAACCAGAGCGGGGTCCTCTTCTTCATGGCATTAACAAGTGCTTTGAAGTCCGCCTTAAGAATCTCCGTCTGTCGGTATCACACGTTGTTTACCTTAGCGTGTATTACAATGGATCCCACTGCCCTGGCTCTTTTCATAACGTCTCGAACACGAGCACCAGGAAAACAAGAAACAAAAGATTTCTGTTTATTGCAAGAAATGCTTAGTTTCATACAATTATATTTCCTATCACAAATATATCACCTGGAGTTGAAGGCAAATTTGGGGAACGGGGAAGGTCGAACTGGTTCTGGATGGAGATACTTGCCTGAGCTGATGGAGGTGATCTAGCCTTAAACCCCTGGCTGCTGACACAGGCCGCTTCCCTTGTCGTTCACATTGGCGCTTCGACTAGATTACTTGGCCTTGAAAGTGAGTGGCACGGTGCAGAGTCGAGGTTACTGAAATGCGATTTGCTGTGACAGTCTCAGATGTTAGGGAGGATTCTTGCAGTAGATGAGCCTTCAGTTCCCTCAGGTGCCACCATCTAGACAGGTGTTTCTGGATCTTGTTATTGAGGGCCTGGAGTTCATCAACAACGCACTCCATCTAACTGTCGACCATTGTCTGCTTCTGTTTCCTCTTTGTATCCTAGGAAAGAAAGAGAGAGAGATCATTTCTACAACTGTGACTGTGGGCTCAAAGTGCAGAGTCTAGTTATCTGCATGCTTTTTCTTCAGGTACTCCAGTTTTCATCCCACATTCCAAAGACAAGCATGTTAGGTTAATTGATAATAAATTGGTCCATATGAGTGGCAATGTGCATTTGATTGAGCTCTGCAATGGACTAAGATACCTCACAAGAACCAAACTTGTCCATATTTACATTTTCATTATTATTGATGTCTTTGAAAGTGTTTCCCATCTACTTAAAATGTTCTTAGTAGAATAAAAGGATTTTGGAAGATAAATTAAAGTTTTGTAATCAGTTACAATGCATTGAACTGGAAAACTTTTCACAAATCATCAAAGATCTAGAGACAGATTTCAAAAACTAAAAATGTACAAAACTTTCTTTGAAAAAAAAAAATTAAAACAGAAACATTAAAATGCAATACACAAAAGATGAAATGTTATTTTCTTTAAGCACACAGACAACAACATTTGTATAAAATATTTCAGTGGTAGTAGATTATAAAATGGAGCAAATGCTGTATGCATCCACTATATGTATTAATTTCTGGTGGCATAGATATTGTGCTGACAAAATATATTTTATAAAATTATGACTATGAAGGAACTAAAATCTGTTATTTCTCATGAGGTAACACATATTGATGTACTTTATCTGATCCACAACAACACTAATGGTTACATCTGATTCCTCATTGGCCTCCTTCTCTGTCTGTGTGGAGTTTGCATGTTCCCCCATGACTATGCAGATTCTCCTAGGTATTTTAGTATCCTGATTATCTTAAAACAAGTAGATGAGGTTGTTTAGTGACTACAGATTGGCCCTATTTAATTCAGAATGTCCTTCAGTGGACTTATATGCTGTCCATAGATTGTCCGTGGCATTTACTCTTTCATCCAATGTTACCAAAGTAGATTTGTGACTTCTGTGGCCCTGTGTTGTAATAAATAGTCTTGTAAGATTCTCAAATTCCATTCACTGACTATCATATTAACCAAGTGGTGAACAGTTTATACACTCCCCAAAAATTTTGATTAAAGATAATAAGCATAGTTGAGATTTTTATTGTGTACCATAAACAACTTGCACTGTCAGCTACTTACATTCAGGGCTGATGCGCTGGCTGATCCCTTGAGCTGCTCTTCTTTTCTCCACCCTAGTGGCCCGCTGCTTCTCTTCTTTTGTCTACATCTTTTCGCGTTAACACTGATTAAGTTAGTTTTTGTATTGAAATTACTTAGTTACTTTCTTTATTTTTTCACTTAAGCTGGCATTTAAGTCTTCAATCTGCCTCAAGAATGACTAGCAAAGGTGGCAGGGAATGAGAACGGCGCCCATACGCATGCGCCGCACGGCCGCCCCACTGCGCGCTGCCGAGAGTTGATTCTACAATACAATAAAATAAAAATAAAAAGAGTAATAAAAATCATCACCCCGAAAGTGGATAGCAGACGTCGCGTAGTATATGTGTACCAAATTTCAAGTCAATTGGTGAAACGGTTTGCGAGCTACAGGTGATTTAAAATCCTGGACAGACAAATGAACAGCCACGGTAGTGTATTATAGAAGAAGATCCTGCCTATCTGAGACAAAGTAACTGGGTACATTGTTCTTAATTTTGGACTGAGATAACTAACCTCTTTGTTCACTGCCAAGATTTTGTACTCATTACTCAGTTTCAGGTTAAAAAGTGTGCTTGTTTTGGTATCCTGATTGAAACTAAGAGGAAGTTCATACTCAACACATACCACTTTTCATCACAGATTTAGACTGAGCTACATCCCTAAATTGTAAGATATTAACTTATTTCGCTGACGCCTTTATCTAAGTCAACTTAAAAAAAAAATTAAGATATAATTAGTTACATTTCTTTTTGTTTTCCAATTGGAGCACAGGCAGTTGAAGTGACTTGCTCATGGTCATACAGCTTAAGTAGCAAGATATGAACCCACAGCCTCGGTTCTGAAAGCTTTAACCACCATGCCAGACAGCTTACCTTAACTGAAACTAAGATTACAACCTTCTAGACACAAATTAGGTGATTCTTGAACCAATTTGTGATCAAGGGTTTGGTGTCCTCCCCACTCTAAAAAATGATGTCATTACTAAACTGAAAAAAAGCCTTATGGGATTGATTCAAAGGTTTATGGAGAGGATTCACACAACACCAGAATGTAATATAAAACTACTGGTAATGTTCCACCCACAATGTTTCATAACTAGAATCCACCATTAAAAGAACAAGTCTGGTGTGAGACCAATGTCACTGTCTCATAACACTGAATACACCTTTTTAAAAAAATGAGCAAACTTTCTTCACATTTCAATAGTAAAGAGTAAGATTTTTCTGCAACCAGTAAAATAAAATGCAAGCTCATCTAAACAACATTTGTGTTTTCATAAAGCAAAATATTGTTCTTTTGTTATACATAATAGATTCATTTTCTTTACTGAACTTTACTAACTGAAATCTGTGCAGGCCTACAATCAAGCTGAAAAACTATTAACTTAATGGTAATAAATATCATTATATCCAGTATTTGCAAACCTGTCTAATCTGGTATGTAAATTATTACAATATGAACAGCCTGTTGTTTAGATTTCTAAAATTTAGCCCAAGTTATCTGTTTATTGTTCTTCATTTTTTTTAACAAAACTAAATTAATAACATACCACATGTTCACTAGGAAAAGATGAAATAAAAGTGGTTAAATTACTTTCTGCCAAGTTTATCTACATATGTTTGAAGGACTGACACTGCAATTTAAATGTAGTTAATGTAGGCTGCTGTATTGTTGGACAGGTATAAGAACATGTGAAATTTCTGTTTTGTTTCTTCAATGTGTATTTCAAAGGATAAACACTTAAATATCAAATCTCTTTATGAGAACAACTTACTACATCATCACAGAAAAAAATCTGTTTAGCATACTACAGCTGCATTTTGTTCTGTGAATTTATTATGCAGGTATCAGCAGATGTGATACTTTATTTGTAAAAAGAGTGCATTTTCTAATTTGCCTGCTTTGTTAGCAGGTATTAGTGCAATAACTCTCTTTGTAATTGCAGTTCATCAAGTAGAGTAATTCTTTGATGCTAATCAAAAAAAGCATATATTGTATCAAAAAAACACATAGTTTATTAAGATTTATCTGAAGATCCATTAGCTTACATTTTATGAATTTAACTTGAAAAAGCACATAGGCCAATAATTAAAATGAAGATTAATACGAAGATTTCAGAATTATGCAGATTAGTCATTCATCTAACAAGTTTGGACTGGCTGTTCAAATGAACTTTAGCTATTAACAGTAGTCAGCAGGTGAGGGTTAAAAAGGATTTTCAATGTATCAAACAGAGACTTGGCCTGTGCTCCATAAAGGATCAGGCTGGGACAAGTCCAGTACATATGAACATTAGCAGCTGGGGTCTGTTTACACCTGTTGTAACTGGACCTTCTCCCAGAAATTCTGAGCATTTTTTCCCTGTTTTACCTTAATAGCAGCTGAGTAAATTGAACCCTTCACAAACTAAATTTACAATGCTTTACATTTCTGTGCCATTAATGTTTTCATTAATATTAAGTTATTGGTGACTTGGCGCTGCAGCAGTTAGCAATACTGCCTCATGGATCCAAAGTTCTTAGCTCAAATCCCATACCGTGTACTTGTCTGTGCAGGATTTCCTTCAGGTACCTCAGATTTCTTCTTATATCTCCAAACATGCCTAGATTAATTGGTTATTCTAAATTGACCACATATGAATAAGGGTGTCCTGTTCAGAGATTGCTCTTGTCTTGTACCCAGTGCTTCCAGGATACACCGAATTGGATTACAACAGGAAAGTCTCTGCAATTGAGAACAGAAAAATCTAATCAAAAGATTTGCTAGAAGTATTTATTTGCAGCACTGGAGTGTAAAAAATTGAGTGCTTGGTCAGATGAGATTTGTAGTTCAAAGTCTTGTCCTCCATCTGGAATGCATCTGCTTGTCTTGCCTATTTTTTAATCCCTCCATGAAGTAGTGACTAGTCTAACTGACTCCTTGATGGCTTTCATGAGCAGTAGTACAGTGCTGCCACTTCTTTGCCCTTCTGCTTTTTCCCCGTGGGGCATATCTTAGCCTTAGCACTTTCTATTCCATCTTGAAAAAAAGGAGAACAGGCTTTGAGTCATTCAGACTTCTCAACTTCATTCCCAATAGGCTCTGCTGTATTATGTGATGGTTTTATCAGGAGCAGATATAGAAAACTGTGACTTCTGCTACAGATATTGTTTCAATTAGACAGAAATTACTATATTCACAGTACATATAACTAGCATACTTTCTGGAAATTGCATATTCATCACTCCAACCATGCGTTTTCACACCCACATCATTTACTGTATTTCGGTCTTAAATGATTTGAATTGCAAAGTCACAGAAACATATTTTTGAACATTGCTTAAAAAACTACATGGAAAGTGAAAGTGTTTATTCTGTTGTTCACATGGCTTTCTAAAATCAAACTTTAGCATGAGACATTTATAATGTACTTTTTATAATGTACCTAATGATCATTCATAAGGTTTGCTTAATGGTGAATACTTCTGTAGCTTTTGCATATGGGAAGACCACATTTTTAACTTCGTCTGAAGTTCTTCTAGGGTACAACCACTGAAGTGTCAGCAGGTGCGCTGCACTCTTTCCTGTTTCCATACTCATTACTAATATTGTCTTTATGTACATCTACTTATCTGTGAGGTCAAGAGTCTTTAATATTTGCAAATTTCATTTTAAACATGTCTGTTTAAAAATCTAGGGATGTACTATGTAGTAAAAGCACTAACTTAAGGTTTCTACATTATGGCTAACCAAACAGCAATTTGTACTTGTTCTAAATTTTTCTTGGTGATATTGTAGTTAAACTATGTTAATAAATATTGTTTTCTTTGCAATTTTTTTCCTTTCTCCCCAGGGAAGCTAATAAAACATATTTTTTTAGATTTCTTAAACAGCACACTCCATTATGGTGGAGCGTTTAATAGATGGTCTCCTGTGATTCCAAAAAATAAAGACTCTAGAGATTTAACACACTGACAGAACTTAGGTTGAGGAGAGAGAGGGATCATAGAACTAACAATTAATTCTGGGGAGCAAATTCATTTTAATAATTGCTATTCTGAAATTGGAATGAGAGAGGAAGGTGGGACCAAGAAGAAATGGATGCTCTAACACACTTCAGGACATGGCAAACATTGACAGCTACAAGCTGCTGGATCCCAGCATAGATGGCAAATCACAAGTATCTGAAAGACACTGTCCAAGGAATGAAAAAGGGGAATATAGAAAGATGACAGGAATAATTTAGTGGGAAAAGAACAGATTTAGACCAGTTAATCTTATAACCAGACAGGCCTTCATAGACATTAAAGAGATCAAGGACATGGGGAAGATCAGCAAGGGCATTACCAAGGTAGAGAAGAATATCGTCTGCATACAAAGGAACTTTTTCGAGTATATCTTTATGGGACTGATATTGTCTGAGGTGCAAGGGCTACTGCCAGAGGCTCTAATGAAAGAATAAAGAGAAGCGGGGAAAGAGGACAGCCTTGTCTGGCTCCTTGAAATACACAAAAAGGTGGGGAATGTTGGTGTTAGTAAAAAGGATAGAAGAAAGGGATGAATAAAGATTTTGGACCATGCTTATAAAGGCTGGACCAAAGCCTATTCTGCCTTTGGCCATTGTGGTATAGCGGTTTAACGGCTCAGAAAAAGTGGCTGTTTTTAAAAATAAATAAATAAATATCTCAATCTTATAAGGCTCTGTGAGCACAGCATCTCAATCATGCACTGCAGGAAGCCGATGAAGCAATCAAGAAAGACCGCACTTTCACTTGTTACAGCGTCTTGCCCCAATTACTCCACAACTCCCCAGCTGCATGAAAGCACACCCACAGAGAATGAGCTGGGCCAAGAAAAGGGGGAAGAATCAACAAGACAGGAATCGATCGGGAGGAAAACAAAAACAGATGAGAGAGATTAGAAAAGAAAGGAGGTTAAAGGAGGGAGAGAGAAGGAAGACAAGAGCAGCGAGTGGACTAGACAGAGAGAAGGCAGACAGCCAGGAGGAAGTCCCTCAAGGGAGCATGTGGATGCCGCTCAGGGACTGATGATCACTCCAGATCAGTGACCTGGAAGCTTGAGTGACCGTCACACATGGCTTGTTTGGTCCGAGCCTAGGAGCAGTGTTGAAGGTTGGCTGATCTGTTAGATGGGCGCCTCCTTGGCTGAAAGTGCCCGTAATAGGTTAAGCAAAGGAGACTTCAGTTTTTGAGGAGTGCACCAGGGATCATGCTTTTAAAGATGGTTTCCTTTAATGTTTGAAACTCATTTTTAATGGATTATTTTTATAATGGATTTGGAACCTTCACAAATGTATGTTTTATGGGATTATTTATTTATTGACAATCTTTGGAGCACTGCACTTTTTGGACACTTTGTTTTGTGGAATTGTTTCTAATAAAAACAGTCAAGCACTTTTTCATCACCCCTTTGCTAGGTGTGTGTTTGTTCACATCTGCTAAGCTCATCCAGGTCATGACTATCGATGGTGTTGGGTTCAAGAGACTCCCAATTTAGAAGTGGGAGCAAGGAGCTGACCTGCACCATCAAAACCATCCATAAAAAGGTCCAGTTCATCATGTCAAATGCCTTCTCTGCATCTAGGGGAATACATTGTAGAAGAAGAGAAAAGAGTAGGGCCAACATTCAAAACATGAAGGAAGCGCCGAACATTGTCAGACTTAATAAAGCCAGTTTGATCAGGATGAATATGTTTAGAAATCACTGCCTGCAGTTGATGTGCAAGTACCTTTGCCAGCAGCTTCACATCAGAATTCATCAATGATAATGGCCGATAACTAAAGCAACAGGGTAATCACACCCAGTAAAGAGTGGAGGTAAGATGACAAAAAAGTTTAGCATCTGAAAGAGAGGGACTGAGAGCTGCTTCCAAAAATCAGACAAGATCTCAGGGGGCAACCCATCAGGCCCTAGAGATTTCCCAGTATTCAGGGACAGGGCTTCTTTTAGTTCATTAAGTTATAGGGGGCTATCCAGAGCAGAGGGCCCTGACTCTGACAGCTCAGAGAGGGTTAGGGATTTTAGAAATGTGTCCACATCAGCAGGACCAGAGGGAGAGGATGAAAAGAAAAGATCAAAATAGAATTGGGAAAAAATGCTTATTAATTTTGCCAGGCTTTGTAGCAAGACTCCCCCCTCCTTGGATTTTATGGAATCGTAGGAAAGGAATGACATTTGCGAAGACTGGGAGCCGGAAGTTTGCTGGGTCTATAGTAGCATGTTCTGGTGCGGAGAACTAGAAATTCTGCATGTTGCAACAGCAAAATATTCATTTCTGTTCTAGCTTGTCAATTAATTTGCACAAGGGAGTAGACAGCCCTATCAGTGTCATCTAGGACTGCTGGAGGGAGCAGTTGGAAGGAAGCTCGTCTGTTGTCTTAGAGCGCCATCTGATTTGGTAGTGCATGTAAGCCATGCCTCTCACTTTAAAAGAAGTTCCCTTGCCTCAGCCAATTGAAGAAAGTATTGTGGATAGGGAAAGAATATGTTTGTAAAGAAGACTTGTGAGGAAGTATCCGACACAATTAAAAAAAAGTCTCTTTGTATATGATAGACTTCAGTCTACAATAGTCAAAAATTCAAAAGCTCAAAGTATTTAGTATATAAAATTGTACTTAAAGGAGAGGTGTCACCTGAAAAAATACAAAAACAATAATCTATCAAAACTTTGGTGTCTGGCAACATTATTAAGTTTTATTTTATCACAAAATAATTGTTGCAAGTCACCTTAATCACACTGTTCATATTAATTTCTTTTTGAAGAATTAATTTTAAAGAATGTGCTGGTGTCCTTCCTACTAACACCTTTCATAATTTTAAACTTTTTCACCTCTTAATAGGGAACTGCTTATAAAAAAATTAAACTTCTTCACATTATTAATTTTCTGCATCCAATATCAGTCAATGTTCTCGTCTATGAACTTTCTGTAGTGTTGTTGTATCCTTGTAATATGGAGTCCAAAGCTTTACAAAATATTCCAGATGTGGCTTTACATGCATCTCGTAAAACTTCATCATAACCTGTATTGACATATGCACCACACAGTTTGGGTGTTATTTAACATCATATTACTCTTTCTAGTCATTTCTGGTTACAGCCAGGAATGGGTCTACTTGTACATTCATGTCTTTATCCTAAATTTACTTTCCAGGCTCACAATCACCGATGTGGATTTACATGTTACATTTTTTATTTCCTGCATATTGACTTTTGTCTTCCTTATTCATAAATGATCTCTTCCCTTTCAATTTGAACAGAACTCCAGTCAATTGCTGGTCACTTACGCATGCACACTCAGTTGCTCAGAGCAATTTCACAAGCATATCTTTGGAGTACCCCAGGTAAAACTCACACACGCTTGAGAACCTGCACTCTTCCTTGCAGAAGATGATCAGGTCAGTACCTTAACCTTTTTTCCTTAAGCTGTAAGGCACTAACCAATTAAACACGGATAATAATGTGTTTGATTTTTACAGTGTCTGGCCAGCTGGTTTGTGCTGTTATTGCTGCCTTTCTTAACATTGAAATATACGATCATTCCAATCCCTTTTTTAAGTTTAAAATAAAGCATTAGTGTTCAGGCATTTTTTTAGCACCACAGTACACTCAAAAGTCTCTTAATAAAAGTTTGTGTGTAAGATTTTCTCTCATTGCCAAGCCTACTCTAATGAAGCATTAAAATATTTAAGCAGTTCTCAGTTTCAAGCTTACATTGTACTTTTTCCAACCACCACAAACCTCTTTGTGTTAGATATTGATGCTGGCAACACTGAGAAGTTTATGGTTTTGTATGAGGGAGCGGATGGTGAACCAGTGATAGCATGTTTCAGCTGTGCTGTCATATGAGCAGAATGCAATTACTCTCTGACACTGTGGGAGTGCTCGACTGTTCCACAAGCCATATGTCACATCTGACTTTACCTCAATGGTATCCACTTATGGCTGGAAAGCCACAATGTCTTGCTGATCTGTCAAAAGGACAGATGGCTTGCTGGCTTAAGGTTACCCAGGAGGTAAGCAGGTAGGCTGCATGGTAATGGTGATACTTTGTCACTAAGACCTTATGCTCTGGCTGAGTGTAAATTAAATGTATGTTTAAAATAAACTAAATACTCCATTGTATTCTACATTTTTGTAATATGCAGCAGTAGCAGAAACACCAGAGCAGCTGAAGGATGTTTTAGAGGATTGTTTATGTGAAAAGCCAGTGTTGTCTTGCCTTCCAAATGTAGTCTACTCTCAGGCAGTCAGTACCTTTTGACTCAGTTTCTGTGCTCTGGTGATCAGATAAATTATCATTTGGAGACCTGGGTGAGGTTTCTTAAGTTAGGAATACATAGCTAGGTACTTGAAGCTTGTGGTTCCCATGTGGTGGTCTATGCAAAAACAATGCAGGTTTGGGAAATGTTGCAACAAAATAAACATGGTGCTGACTCTGTTATCTTTTAATTTAAGGTTCTGCATTAGTATTTGGGTACCACGATCATGGGTCTGTGCAGTACAGCGTAGCAAGTAGGCCATCCTAGAAATCTAGAAAACTAAAGGAGGTCTTATTTTGAGATTGCAAGAAGTGATTATCATTCATTATTCAGTCTAAAATATGCTGCAATTGTGAACTTTTTCAAAGACAAAGTTATATAAAGGGATACTCCACACAGAAATTATATTTTTTTAATGTCATTTACCCAATGTAGTTTGTAGTGATGGCCAAGAAAAAAATTTAACCTCATGCTTTCATGCAGAATGGAAATAAAGAAGTTTATGTCATAAATGAGCTTAACAATGACTAGGCTAGTACAACAGCAAGTGACATGAAAACTGTGCATGGAAAAAGAAAAACAAATCTCATATTATTCCTTTGCATAAGCCACATGTTCATTATCTAGTTGTTATGCTCAAAATGTGCAAAAGTGATGCTTTTTTACTAAAATATTGTTATATAGTTACTTCCTTACTTATCAGCACACATATTAAACAGGAAATACCTTTTGAATCGTAGGTCTTCAGTTTAAAGTGTCAATCAGATGAGGTTTTAGGTTGCCTGTTTATGTGCATGGTGTGAAAGATCCACCTGGCAACAAACAGAAACGGACTCCAAATGTCCCAAAACACGCACTGTTTAATAGAAATACTGTACACACACAATACCATGCACAAACCACAAGGCTCAGTCCTTTTCTTCTCTTCAGCCGCCTGCACTTTTCTCTCGCAAGCTCCGTCTTCTTCCTCCCGACTCCGGCTCTCCCAATGGAGTGAGGCGGCCCCTTTTATGGCACACCCGGATGTGCTCCAGGTGCTCCCTGATGAGCTTCTTGCAGCCCTTCACTCCAACTATCCTCATTGTCCTTATTTACCTAGCATTACCTAGCCAAGACACATGTTCTTGAATTCTTCAGGAAAAAAAACTACAGTAGTAGGCCGAACTTTTACATATTGGGGCTCTAACCCTTGGATGATCCAATTGCCAGTAGAAGAGAGCCTTCTGTATTTAAATCAATGCTAAAGACACATTATTATAACCAAGAATTCTATTGTTTGAGTTGCTGCTGAGGCTATTTGTAATTCTTTTAAATAGTCATGGCAATCTTATTTTTCTTCTTTGTCTTTCTCATTCTCCTTCGCCAAGTCACTGGATCTGGATTAGTACCCTAGCTGCTATTGGTTTGGAGTTTACATGTTTTCCCTATGTTCTATAGTTTCCTTCCCATATCCCAAATGTAACTGGTAACTTTAAATTGACACTGAATGAATGGTTGTAGATGTAATAATAAGTGTGCACTATAACAGACAGGCAGCCTCATACAAAGAAGACAAGTTATAAACATGAACACAAAAAGTTATAAATCCTACATGTAATATCAATGCTGTATCAAATCATTTGCTGTTTTACAGTTACAAACCATACTGAGTGAAGCAAAAATTGAAAATGTTTGCTGAAGGTGTTTGTTTTAATATCTATTTGACTATGAAAATAGGTGGAGCCATCTTGGCAATCCTCCACATTATTTTCATGTACTTTGAATATTTTTTCCCCTTGTTTTCTTTTCTCTAAATTAACATATTTATTTTTCATTCTCTTTTTGTTGCATTATTGATCATGTCCTTTAGTACTGGCATTGCACTTTTACTTGATCATGGTAAAGGCGCCATATAAATAAAATATCATTATTATTATTAAACAATGCTTTAACACTCTAACATGGACTTATTGCAGAATAATTTGTTGGCACTCAGTGTGTGTCAGGGAGTGGATCTATAGCATCGTTCATAATGGCACTTTTCATTTCTTTTAATTCTCTCCTTTGCTACTACGTCCAGAAGGTCCAGGGTGTGTCCCATAAGTGACCCTGCCCTTTTAATTAGCTTGTTGATTCAGTAGGCTTCTCTTAAAGTGATTTTACCAGCCCAGCACACCACAGCATAGAAGATCGCACTGACCATCACAGAGTTGTAGAAGATGTGAAGGATGTCACTTCCCACATTAAAGGAATGCAGACTTCTAGGAAAAAGAGCATACTCTCCCCATTTTTATATAGTCCCTCTGTGTTATGAGACCAGTCCAATCAGTCATAGATGTAAACCCACAAGTACGTATAGGACTGGACCATCTCTACATCCACTCCCTCAATAGTGACCAAACATTGAGGTGAGGTGAATCTCAATAAACAGTTCCTTGGTTTTGCTGATGATAAGATGCAGATAATTCTCTTTGCAGCAAGAATCAAAGTTCTCCACTTGGCTAGAACATCTTCTTGTGGTTCCTAGTGTTCCTTGACCCCTAAGAATTCAGTTCCTTTAAGACACAATTCTCCAAGGCAACTCCTTCTCTATGTGAGACATACCATAGTCCCATGTGTTCCCCTCTTGGACCTTGTGCACTCTAGTGGTCAAGTGATGTTGCTACCTTTGAAGACCCCTCCTTAGCCTCACTGTCTCCATCAAAAAAGGCTCAGGTTACCATGCCGATTACACATTCACCTTACATCTAAAACTTTACATGTTTTCCTGCAAGCTACTTCTTTTTTTTCACTTATTGACATTCCTGCTTCTTACTCTTGCAGGGTTTATCATCCTTTAATGGCTTCTGTTCTCCTGCAATAAAGACTGCTACAAAAAGTTTTCCAGGATCCCTTTAAGTTTGCATGTAGAACCAACCGGTCTTTGGATGATGCAATGAATTTGGGTCTAAGGTTAATTTCCCCACACCTTGCACAAGAGCAAAGCCAGGGGGATATGTGAGGATCTTTTTTGTGGACTTTACTTCTGCTTTGAATAGTATCATTCAATGGTTCCTAAATAAGAAACTCACCCAGTTTAGAATTTACTGGATTACAGACTTTCTTAGAGATACGAAACAGTATGTGCAGTTGGGCAAACAAATGTCTAACCCTTTAACGCTTAATACTGATGTGCTGCAGAGATGAAGGTGATTTGTCTGTCAAACTTCTTAAACTTGTACCTGACATCACACTAATAGGCCTCATTTCAAGCAATAATTAATCCATATGCAGACAATAGGTTGAACATCTGACAGTGTGGTGCAGCCATAACATTAAAAAAACTCAGAAAATTATCATAGATTTCAGGAAACAGAACACCTTCTCACCTCTGACTTGCTCTAAATGGCTTAGTTGTTGGGGCGGCAGAGTTATTTAATTTTCTGGGCACTGGGTTGTCATAAAATCTTAAGTGGGATGAAAACATCACATACTGAATATTATTAAGAAAGCTATCAAAGAATATTTTTATGTGTCAGCAGATTCAATCTCCTCCAAGCAATAGTGGTCTAGTTCTACACAGTTATTATTGATTCCAATCTGACCTCATCTGTAACTGTCTGGTTTGGTGCTGCCTCTGCTCAAGCTAAGGCCAATCTGCAGCACATCATCAAAAGCTGTGAAAAGATTGTAGGCTGTCACTTACCACTCATATAAGTCCAGGGTAAGAAAGCATGCTGCAAAGATCATTGCTCATCCGACTCACCCAGGGCACCACCTATTCTAAAGACTTCCCTCCTGCAAATGCCTTTGTGCAGTGAAGACTAAAACAACACAACCAGGTTTGAGTTTGTACTTAGCACCAATGTGTATTTACACATCTTTGGCATTTTTCCTTCATATTCCATCATATTCTATTCTATTTCATCATTTTATATTATGTGTTGCCCTTGCATACTGCATCATATTTAATTGTTTTGTATTTGATTTTGTCTCTGTATGTTCCATGAACACTACCAATATTACCAAGACAAATCCTTAGTACTATTTGAATAAAATGTATTATTGTTATTTTATTACCTGCCCAATAATGGAAAGTACAGGACCTTTTTTCTGAAAATATCTGTCTCTCCTTCTCCAAGCTGCTCACTGTGGCAGTTGGATCTGTTCTGTGCCAAGGCCAACCACCTGGTGCCCTTAATTTAGCCATTTTTGGCAAGCTTGGCCCCCTCCCCCCAACACACATGGAGATAAATAAGTTTACTAAACTATGTATAAAATAGTAAATTAAAAAATACATCTTAGAATGTCATTATACTAATATTACAATTATTTTTGTTTCTTTTTTAAAGTCTAAGATTTTTTCAAGGTGATATACAGCTAGTTTTTTTAAAAATCAAAAGAAAAAACAGTATGGTTTAATTGAAATTATTAAAGAAACTGGAAATATTGTGTATGTCTCAAGCCTTCTGTTTAAAGACATCAAACAACAAAATATCTGGCTATTTACACTGCACAAGAGCAGGAAATCAAGGGCATCTTGGATACAGCAAGCAATGAAAGATTATTATTTAGATTTATAATAATAATAATTATTATTATTGTTATTATAAGTTGCAGTAGTATTTAAACAAATTTATCGTGCTTTAAAATTAAGATTTGCTTTCAATGTACAATATACAGACAGGCCATTTCACAAGGAGATGGAACTTCAGAGCTTCAAATGACTTTGAACGCAATACAGTAGAGGGTTCATGATAAGTTAGAAGGAGTATCAGTAAAACAGCAATGCTTAATTTTCCACATATTACAGTGTCACCAGTCAGAAAAGTCAAGGCAATGGTGATGCTGAGATTGGAAAAAGACTGTTGACGGGAGGGGCAAATGGCGGCTTACACTGTTTTTGTTAATCAAAGAGGGCAATCAAGTAATTTCTGAGATAAAAACCATAATATGTTTGATAGTGCAGAGAGCAGCCAATGACTTTTAACCTCCTGGGACAGAGGCTGAGTGACAAGCAGGTGCCCTGATGACTGACATTGAGAATAGAAAGGCTTTTGTTTCAAGGTAACTTGAAAAAGAGCCATGCAATCTGAGGCCACACAAATGATTTGTCATTGGTAGCCAGTAAGTATACACAAGCAGCATTCTGTACAGATGTAGCAAAGGCATGAATGACTGCATGGAGGGACAGTGTCATTTTTAAGACAGTGAACATGAAAAAGAAATTTCAGATATTTAGCATTGTGTTTTAAACAGACATAGTGCAAAGCTCATAGTGCTAGTACAAGTGCTTTTGAACATACTGGCATTGAAAGATGCTGAGCATTGCAATTCTAAGGAGCAGAGAGAAGCAATTTAAAGCAGAAACATTTCAATGTCACACAAGCTCTGAAATTTAAAATAACAAAGGGAGAAGAATCTGCTTTAAATAGGTAAGAGCAAAAGAATACATCATGCAAAAGCATCAAAGCTTATGAATTGTGAAATACAGTAAAGAACTGCTGCATGCCAATCTTTCATGTCATCTAGATCTCAGCAATACTGATAAGTATGCCTGCACTGATCTGAGGTCTCTAAGCCAGGCATAAAACAGGTTTTGAAACTTGTAAATGTACAGAAACGTTGTTCTTTTCTTTAGCATAAATGTAAATATATGTATAGTCTACTGTGAACTCATCAAAGCTGCCTTAACAATTTTTTTCTACCACCAAAAGCCAATCCTAATCAAAAGACAGAACACACTATTTGAAACGTAATCTGTTAGAATAACATCTTTAATGAGTGACCCAGATAAAAATTGACCCAGATGGTAATGTTATGATACAGTATATTGTTTTCATTAACAGCAAAATGGTTAGCCCTACTGCCACAATCTTGATCTGGGCAAGTAGTTTATAAAGTGGATGGATGGAATGAATCAATATTCATATAATCACATTTTCTATATTCACCAGCTTCTTATTCTTTCATAATATGCCATTCTTTTAGTATTTTATGATTGGATAGTTTAAGAAACATTTTGAAAAATGTAACCAAATTAGCTGTTCTTGTCAAGGTGACCAGACTACTGCATTTTTTCACCATCTAATGCTGTGATTACAGCTTGCCTCAACTCAGTATAAATATGAAAATTTGTTAATGACATATCAAACTAGTTTCCTTTTTTTTGATACATTTACAGACACCTAAAAGGGGCCAATTTAGAGTCATCAATTAATGGAGTACATAATTCTTAGGAAAGGGGAGAGAAAAAATAGAGTACCCAGAAGAAAAAGTATTGAAAGGACTTCACAGAGGCTGGGGACACCATGTGATACAAACACAATATTCTGAATCTGTGAGGCAGCAGCAACACTAAATACTGCACCATCTCATACATTTATATTCATAAAAACAAGTTAATTTTCCAAAACTATAATGTAAAAAAGAACTGTATGAACCTATGAATGTTGGAGCAGCAATAGACTGACTATTTTTCCATGTTTTTCAATGCTCTGATATAATGCTGGTATTAGTACATATGTCTTTATCTTTTAACCATATTTTTTACTTTTTTGATTTTGATATACTTTATTAATCCCTGAGGGGAAATTGTCTTTTTGCATGACCTTTCGAGGTCAGAAAGCAGGGTCCACCATTGTACAGCACCACTGGAGCAATTTTCAGAATAAGGGCCTCACTCAAGTTTAATATGCTCACAAAAATGATACATAGCTCCACAGAAGAATGAAAATAGCCAACACTACATCTCATGTCTTAGAAGCAACAGTATTAGTGCAACAATGATATTATTTGCAAGCATAGAATTCAAAAATGTTCTCTTGAAAGCTGGAGATAATTGGCTGGTAGGTTTCAGGACTATATTTTCTGAGATTTTATTTTGTCAGCATTGACATACAAGTAGGTGTGAGCACCAGAATCACAAAAACAACTGATTCCTGCCAGCTCAATTCTCAAGTATGTGCAAATTATACTATACCATTTAGTCTGAATTTTTTTGTTAATCAATTTTTAGTTTTGATTACAAAATGAATTTTGCACCCTATATAATTATATAACTTGACTTTTAAGTATTAATCTTATAATTATATTTTTTAATCTTTTGTTTATTTGTTTTAGTCCACCTGTAATAATATTAATGAAACCTTGACATGAGAATCTCTGGACCCTAAAATAGAGTGTAAAACAACCTCACTGGAAGGTGCTTATTGGGTGAGTTTTAATGGTAAAGGAAGATAGAGATCAGGATTAAAAGAAGTGATGAGGGAATGCTTTGTTTATTTGTGTTTTCAGTTCTCTTCATGACTAGCAAAATACCCGCGCTTCGCAGCGTCGAAGTACTGCCTTAAAATTTTTATTAAGAAGAAAATTAAACCTTTTTAAATTGAGGGAAAATATACCAATAATTATTTGTTAAGGATCTCTTTGTATACCACGTTGTCAGTTTGGCCCTCCGGTTGTAATATGACCAAGCTGTGTGCTGAGCTTACTTTTGAGCATGCAACGTACAGTTGGCCATGTGAAAAGTAATCTTGTTTCAAATCTCACAGCTTGGATTGCTGCTGTCATAATCGGTTTGAGTTTCATGGTTTATTTCAATTACAACAGTATTTGCAGGACTTGTGTTGAAGTGACATCCGGCATCTGTCAAGCGTTCTAAGCATACAACCGGTTTCATTGATAACTTCACATCCAGCTTTTGAGAGTTTAAATATTCATAAACATTAAAGTGTTCACTACTGAAATCGTCACCTGTGAATGTAAGACGTTTAAGAGGCATTAGCGGTTGTCGAAAGGTGTAAAATATTTGGCCATTTCAGTACACTTGAAAGCGACAACCGAACAATTCATCAACTTACATGCAGAACCATAGGTGAAGGGCTTAAGCATTTCACTCTTATAGTGCTCCTGTGCAGTATAATTATCCCCTGTACCGTCATCAGTCCACACCTTGAACCTGTCCCAGTCATTCAATACATAAGACACAATGTTCCTCTGGATATCAAGAGTGAGCCTGATATGGCAGTGCAATATGTAACTAAGAGAATGGAAAAGGCAGGTGCCATCTCCGGGCATGGAAACCACTCGGTAAGTGACAGTTCTTTGATCGATGGTGATCACCTCGATAGACATGTTAATGGGGGTACGGTTGGAATGATAAAGGAAATGGGTACCTGAACAATGTAAAGTAAGTCTAAAATACCTACACAATAACTATAATCTAATAAACGAACAATAAAATAGCGGAAGAAGCTGTGGATTAAATAAAAACGCTGCGGTTATCAGCAGGGAGACGTGAATCCCGTGGCGAAGCAAGGAAGGGAATGTAGAGACCGGAGTGACGGATGGCCTTATATAGGCAGGCAGCTAACAACGTGGGAGGCGTTGGGATGGGGGACCCAACGCCGCCTCACACAGTGACCGAGCTGCAGGCTATGGACGTATATATGTACGTAAGTAGGATTCAGTTAGCGTTGGGAACCCGCGTACCAAATTTCTTGAAGATGGGCCCATAAGTAACAAAGACCGTTGGAAAGTTCAATATGGTGGCCGACAGTGGCGTCATACCACCGAAATAAGTACGTACATCGGTTTTGGTTAGCGCAGGGAAGCTGCCTACCAAATTTCGTGAAGATGGGGCCATAAATAAGAAAGTTCAACATGGCTGACGTTGTCGACTGTTATGACCGTTACGCATACAATTTCGAAATGAAACCTGCTTAACTTTTGTAAGTAAGCTGTAAGGAATGAGGCTGCCAAATTTCAGCTTTCTACCTACACGGGAAGTTGGAGAATTAGAGACGTTAGAAAGTTCAATATGACGGCCGACAGTGGCGTCATACCACCGAAATAAGTATGTACATCGGTTTCAGTTAGCGCAGGGAAGCCGCCTACCAAATTTCATGAAGATGGGGTCAGCCTTCCACCTACACGGGAAGTTGGAGAATTAGCGACGTTGGAAAGTTCAATATGGCGGCCGACAGTGGCGTCATACCACCGAAATAAGTACGTACATCGGTTTCGGTTAGCGCAGGGAAGCCGCCTACCAAATTTCGTGAAGATGGGGCCATAAATAAGAAAGTTCAACATGGCGGACGTTGTCGACCATTATGACCGTTACGTGTAGAATTTCGAAATGAAACCTGCTTAACTTTTGTAAGTAAGGTGTAAGGAATAAGCCTGCCAAATTTCAGCCTTCTACCTATACAGGAAGTTGGAGAATTAGTTATGAGTGAGTGAGTGAATCAGTCAGTCAGTCAGTCAGTGAGGGCTTTGCCTTTTATTAGTATAGATTATCCCTCTATTACAATTATTTTATTTAATAAAGGTATTTTGTCTATACTTTTTAACTTCCTGAGAATTATTATGGGCATGGAAGGTGGTTACAAAGACATCCTGCTATCACACTGTGTATTAAACAATACAGTAAATGCTGAGAAAATAGATGGTTCTCTAACGGTACACTTAAGTCTTTTGACAGAGTCAAAAAAACAAGCCAAGGTTCGTGTCATCAGCTATGGGAGATGGATGTTTGATGCGGAACTCTGTTAGCAGCGGCGTTATTTTAAAAAAAAATTTTTACAATTCTGAGGTATCCTGTATTTGCTCAACCTAGGGGAGGGTTCAATTGCAATATATACAAGCATATATATGAATGAGTGGCAGAAAAAAAGACTCCAAAAGAAACGGAAAAGACAGCTAAATCTTTAACCAAATCTAAACAGACGTCAAGTTCAAGCTCAAGGTACGGCCTGCCAGCGACTGACCTAGAACAGATAGACGAAAGCAAAGATTTCCTTTGACTTGTTGAAACTGTTGCATCATTCCTATCCAAAAGCGAAAGTGGGAGCGAATGTGCAAGTGCTGGGATAATTCACCAATTCCAGAAGGCTTAGTGAAACTGAAAATGTCCTTACCTTCCTCTTTGTCATCTACCCCTCGTGAGCCAATAACATCGGCTGCAACTGGGCATGCTACTTCACCCGCTGAGTTCGGGGAAGACAGAAGTGATCTGTCCAAGCTGAACGCAATAATCGCCACAAAGGCCACCGCTCAAGACATAAAGCAGCTCAAGGATAATATAAAGAAGGACATAAGTGATATAATGAATGAAATAAATGAGACATACACAAGACAAACGAGAAGCTTTCTCAATATATTAAAGACAGGAAAATGTGTCTAAATTTGAGAATATGTTTAGAGCACTTGGTGCTCAGTTTGAAGACGTTAAGCAAACGTTCACGACTCGTATTGAAATAGCGGAACAACTGGCGTCTACTGCTGACGAAAAAGCAACAACTGCAAATTCTGAATGCAAAGTGCTTGGAGACAGATTAGCTGCACTGGAAAATGGATGCAGAAGGAATAATATCAGAATCGAAGGTTTCCCTGAAAATCGTGAAAGTCCAAACCTAGTGAAATTCATAGTTGAACTATTCTCTAAAATAATTGGAGAGGATTTCAAATAAGGCACCGAGATAGCAGCAGCTTACCGCATACGTGGATCGAATACCTCAAAGCCTAGGACTTTCATTGTGTGCTTTGAAAAACTACAGTTTAAACTACATACAATATTACTTCTCAGACAGAAACAAGAGATTATATATGAAAATAACAACGTTTGTATTTTCGAGATTTCTCACCCTCTGCAACTGCTAAACGTGCCACATTTTACAGCATTAAACAGTGCTTATGGAAAGCCAAGATCAGATACAGCCTCTTGTATCTTGTCAATTCAAGGCAAGTTCTACATTTTTACCTTAACAGAGGAAGCAGAAAAAGGGTTAAGAAAACTGACCCTGACACTTTTTGAAAGACGATTGTGATTTTCATCATGTCCTGGCACGGCAAAGAAGATCTTACCTGCTGTAAGATCCATTCGTAGTGAAATTCATTCCGTAATAATACATTCTGTTTCTTTATCCTTATCTGCCATTTTTTAATGTTTTAATTACAATTATATGAGTGTATGTATGTACAGTATGTGGATTTTTTTTTTCCTCATAGTGGACTGTTTAACATCATACCCTTGGTTCATTACCTGCTTA
Organism: Polypterus bichir lapradei; assembly: GCA_026402145.1. Taxonomy (NCBI): domain Eukaryota; kingdom Metazoa; phylum Chordata; class Cladistia; order Polypteriformes; family Polypteridae; genus Polypterus; species Polypterus bichir. The sequence continues at coordinate 7,935,163 of JANRMT010062831.1, forward strand.
TCCAGGTCTACTGTTTAACATCACTCCCTGGGTTTACTTTCTCAAACTGTTTAAGATTACATTTTATGTTTATTGTATTTGGACTGTACGGTCAATAGATATCTTTATTTGAATCCTCATGCACCAATGCTGGGGGGCTTGAGTTGTTTTGGACTTGCTCTGTCTCTAGGTATTCCAGAGGACTGGGACTTTGTGAAGTATGGTTTAGCCTCACTTGGGGAGGCAAAATGGGGGGGTGGGGGGACTAGGGGGGGAGAAAGAGAACAAGCTATTTGTTATCTATCCTAGTAATCCTTATAATTGTAAGGGCCAACGTAACAATAGGCTTCATGGCAATAACACCTGGAAAAAATAGAAATTAAGGTCAAAACTGTCTTATGTAATAATGTACTGCTGTCTTAAATTAAGACTGCAGAATGTCAACAAAAGATCAACAAACAGGTTTAAATGTTAAAGTAGTATTTTTACAGAGGACCCACTTAGTAAGCAAGGATCAGGTCTAGCTGCACAGAGACTGGACTGGCCAAATATTCCATTCCAGCTTTACAAAGAAAACTAGAGGTGTGAGAAATCTTATACACAGAACAATCTCATTTGTAGTATCAGATGTAGTATCTGATCCTGAAGGATGATATCTGATCATAATGGGTAATTTATTTAAGTGTAATTTTGATAAATACACACCCAATGTGGATGATTGGAACTTCATCCAAAACGTATTTGTATCCATTCCCAATGTGAACACTAATAAAATTATAATGGCTGCTGACTTTAATTGTGTTTTAAATCCAGACCTCAATAAGTCTCCTGCCACAGGGGTGATGACATCTAACACTGAAAACACAATCACATAGTTTGTAACTGATCATAACTTATCAGACCCCAACAGATACCTAAACCCAAATTCAAGAGCATATTCCTTCTACTCGCCTGTGCATCATTGTCACTCAAGAATTGATTATTTCTTCTTAGATAACAATTTCGTGCCCACGATTAAATCTTGTAAGTACGACGCTATTGTTATCTCCAACCATGCCCCTTTGATCATGGAGCTTAAATCACTTTGCCCCATATGTTCATCATACAGATGGCGCCTTAACCCACTGTTATTAGCAGAAGAGAACTGTATGGAGTTTATATCCAAGCAAATTGATTTTTTTAGAGACAAGTATATCCTCAGAAATCTCTGCAGGAATCCTCTGGGAAACTCTAAAGGCTTTCTTAAGAGGACAGATTATTTCTTATTTGTCCCATAAAAATAAATCGGAAACCAAGAAGGTATCAGAGCTAATCAGTAAAATTACCAGAATAGATCAAGAACATGCCAGTTGTCTGAATGAGGCACTTCATAGGAAAAGACAGGCTTTGCATTCAGAACTAAACCTCGAGAACAAAAGAAACAGAACAGCTCATTTTTAAATCACATTATCATTACATGAACATGGAGAGAAAGCTAACAAGATTTTAGCTCAACAAATCCACAAGCAGGAAGTTTGCAATGCAATCCCAGCAATTCCCAGCAGATAGAGACAAAACATTGACCATAAAAATTTAATGCACACATTCAGAGACTACTATAAGGCCTTATATTTTACTCAGACTAAAGAAGATAAGACACAACCTAACACGTTTTTGGATGCATTACAGATATCACAACTAGATACTCTCAGTGCAGAAGAATTGGACAAACCTCTGGCACTATCAGAATTACTAGATGCTATGAACTCACTTCAGAGCGGGAAAGCAGCAGGCCCTGATGGTTACCCAGCCGAATTTTATAAAAAAATCTCAATTAAGTTAGCTTCCTTTTTACTAGCAACATTTACAGAAGCTAGAGACAATAAAATTCTACCTCAGACTTTTCGCCAAGCATTAATTACCATGTTTCCTATGCAAAATAAGGACTTATTGCAGTGTGCATCATACAGACCAATCTCACATCTGAATAATGATGTTAAGATAGTCTCCAAAGTCCTTGCCAGTAGGATTCAGAAAGTTCTTCCTTCGATAATATCACAAGACTAAACTGGATTTGATTAAGGCAGACACTTAGCTTCCAATCATCGTCTCCTGTTTAATGTAATATATTCATCCACAAAGTCTAACACTCTGGAGATATTATTATCTTTGGATGCAGAAAAAGCATTTGATATGGTTGAATGAAACTACATTTTTACCACATTGGAAAAATGTGGGTTTGACCAAACATACTGTATGTGCACCGCAGATCACTTTAAATACCTAGGGGTAAACATCACAAGTAAACATTAAGCTTTTTATCAACAAAATTTTGCTGTCTGCTTGGAAAAGCTTAAGCAAGACTTACATAGATGGTCCACCTTAATCTCACTTTAGCTGGAAGAATTAACATTGTCTAGATGAATATCTAATATCTTTGAAGACCTCGTCAATCCCACTAACATGCCTTCCAATGAGGAAGCAGAGCCTGGGGACTCAGAGGTGGGCTCCCTCATCTCTGGGACTGATGTCACCGAGGTGGTCAAAAAACTCCTTGATGGAAGGGCCCCGGGGGTGGATAAGATACGCCCAGAGTTCCTCAAGGCTCTGGATGTTGTAGGACTGACTTGGTTGACATGTCTCTGCAACATCGCATGGACATCGGGGACAGTGCCTCTGGATTGGCAGACCGGGTTGGTGGTCCCCCTCTTTAAGAAGGGGGACCGGAGGGTGTGTTCCAACTACAGAGGGATCACACTCCTCAGCCTCCCTGGAAAAGTCTATTTGGGGGTTCTGTAGAAGAGGGTCCATCGGATAGTCGAACCTTGGATTCAGGAGGAACTGTTTGGTTTTCGTCCTGGTCGCTGAACAGTGGACCAGCTCTACACCCTTAGCAGGGTCCTGGAGGGTGCATGGGAGTTTGCCCAACCAGTCTACATATGTATTGTGGACTTGGAAAAGGCATTTGACTGTGTGCCTCAGGGAATCCTGTGGGGGGTGCTCCAGGAGTATGGGGTACCGGACCCCCTGATAAGGGCTGTTCGGTCCTTGTACAACCAGTGTCAGAGCTTGGTCCGCATTGCCAGCAGTAAGTTGAACCTGTTTCCAGTGAGAGTTGGACTCCGCCAGGGCTGCCCTTTGTCACCAATTCTGTTCATAACTTTTATGGACAGAATTTCTAGGCGCAGCTAGGGTGTTAAGGGGGTCCGGTTTGGTGGAATCAGGATTGGGTCACTGCTTTTTGCAAATGATGTTGTCCTGTTTGTTTCATCAGTCCGTGATCTTCAACTCCAACCTCCAAATTCGAGACCATGGTCCTCAGCTGGAAAAGGGTGGAGTGCCCTCTCAGGGTTGGGAGCGAGATCCTGCCCCAAGTGAAGGAGTTCAAGTATCTCTGGGTCTTGTTCATAAGAGAGGGAAGAATGGAGCGTGAGATCGACCTGCCCAACTTTCTTCACCTACCCCCTACTTCTACTCCCGGAAAAATATTGATGAGTCTTGACAACTCAGACAGTATTTCTCGAACATATAAAAACATTTTAAAGTCTCGCCCGTTCAAAGAATACAGAATACATTGGGAAAAGGATCTCTCACTCAACATTTTGAAAATGGAATGGAAGGCAGCAATGCTCAGAATTCACTCTAGCTCTGTATGTGCAAAGCATACAATTATTCAACTTTAAATCATTTATCAAGCACATCTGTCTCATTTAAAATTGTCCAAATTGTTTCCAGGGCAAGATCCAACCTGCGAACATTGCAATCAAGCTCTAGCCTCATTGGGTTACATGTTTTGGTTGAGCACCAAATTAACATCATTCTCAAGCAAAATCTTTAAACACCTTTCCTACAGCCTGGGTGTGACAATCTCTCCTAATCCACTAACAGCTGTGTTCGGTGTACCTCCAGATGAGCTTAAAGTGGAGAAGGACAAACTGTTGGAATAGGGACTGTGTTGTGGCTGTTCATGATTGCCATGCACACAAGATGTCTGTCCTCCCATTCCTTTTTGCGTCAGGGTTCTTCATACTCGTCACTTAGATGCGTTCAACCCTCTTCTGACACTATATTCTCATTACTGTGTTGTTTAACACAAATGCTGATGTCCCAGAAGGATAATCAGCCTCCCTACATTCTATCAATTCACACTCACTCAAAGTTTAAGAATTGGATGTATGGCTGTCATCTTCTTCACCAGGGCATGTTTCATTACCAAAAATACCCTCACTGCCAGCAGTCAATCAATGAGGTTCCCTCTGCAGGCACCTTTTACACCCACTTACATCATTTGCATCTTTTACATCCACTTATATCATTTGCATATATACTGTGTATGTAATCATTTTCACACTCAAACCATAACCTAAGCATCCTGAAAGCTGTAGACTAATTTAGACACATTTTTCTTCAGAGTTACAATTTTACTGGCCAGCAGAGTGTATTTCACTCAGTCAGTCAGTCATTTTCCAACCTGCTATATCCTAACACAGGGTATTTCAAACCTGATAAAATTCTATTTCTCTTTACACTCTACTCGTAACAATCTAAAAACTAACTGGGTGACCAACTAGGTATAAGAAGGAAAAGGAGACGTGAATGGCTCGGAGGTACCCAAATGAGTATGCAAGTGTGACGGGGTAAGTGAGCGATTCAGTCACCAATACAAACTATTTGAGTGAATTAAACAACAGTCCAGTGGTGCTTTGAAAAGCCAAGTTATGCAGCATTTCACTGCCTCTTTTGGTTCCTGCCCAGCCATATTAGTATCACAGTGTCACCTCCAGAACCCAGCATTATTGCTTTCTCCCAGCCTGAATCAGTGTGTCTAGTAGCTGCAATTTTCCATAAAGAGAATTTCCTTAGCAATGGAAATAGTAACTTGAACCTGAAATGCATCTTCAGTATTGTCAGTCAAGCTTTTAAAGATTTAGTCTTGGCCCCACTTTTTCCACCCATCTTAACGACTCATTTTTGTATTGTGTATTACAGTGTGTGCTTATTTACTCTCATTAGTAATAAAAATGATTTTAGTTCTCCAAAATGTTTAATCAAGTTTGTGCTTATGGGAACTGTGGTGGGCTGGCGCCCTGCCCGGGGTTTGTTTCCTGCCTTGTGCCTGTGTTGGCTGGGATTGGCTCCAGCAGACCCCCATAACTCTGTAGTTAGGATATAGCGGGTTAGATAATGGATGGATGGATGTTTATGGGAAAGATATTCTAGTTAGTGAGCTGAAATGTATTAGTTCAAATTAAAACTGAATTCACTTGGCTTGCTCAGATAATTCTGCCACTTTTGATTCAACTGGTCTCAACAGACCCCATTCAAGTCCATGTACTGCTAAAAACAGGAGAAAATTGTGTTTCAGTGAGGATCTAAGAATTTGACATCTCATCACCCAAGTCACTTTTTTGAACCCAGAACAGATTGCTCAGCACCACTTCTTTGTTTATACTGAAAGTATAAAGGTCACCGTTTGTTGATTCTATATATCAAAATTTCTTATCAATTATATACAATAGTACATGTAACAAGTCTTACTTTTGCCTACTATAGACTGTATCTTGGCACAAATTATATTTGTTTTCATCAATGTGGGGCTTTAAAGAGGACTGTCAAACAAATGTGTGTAAAGAAAATGTTGGACTGTACTGTACCTGTGTCTGGCAATTTTCAGTAAAACAAAGCACCATGGATCAATAGCAAAGGCTCAGCTGAGTAATTGATTCATGTCTCAAATGGACTGATGAACCTCAGAATCTGAAAAAAAATTAACATATGAAACTATAACAGTTCATTTTAAAAAGTTTAGAAATAAAAAAACAACATTCCTGAGAAATTTTTGACACTGTCCTGAATCAACTGTATAAGGAACTACTAAGGAAAATGCTCCTTTTTTATGGCCCACAGTATCTTAAATAAACTCTTTCCATACCCTGTAATGTCTCAAAATGTTTAGATTAATTAATTGTGATATAAAAAATAGGTATGCTTTTAACAGTATTGAAGTAATGAGTGAGACACATTTTGCTAGGAAAAAAGCAAAAGTTTTTTTTTAATTAAAAATTAACGATGTGTAAACATTATCATTATCATTATATACATATACAGTATATATATGTATATATATTGTCACACTTGGGTCACAAAGTTGCATAGATACACTCAGGGATTTCCAGAGACAAAAACTTTATTCAAACATATCAAACAAACATAGCTCTCTTTCAGGTGTGATCCAGGCTTCGTGTCAATCCAGACGCCACAGCTCTGGCTCTCAATCAAAAGAACAGAAAATCTTCCTCTTCAAAAGGGCGCGCCTTGGGAGCGGGATCCCCAACAGGAGCAGAGGATGTCAAGGCATTGAGATAAAAGGACCTCTGCGGTGTGGACTTTTAAATGTTTGAAACCCTGCGCAAGATGCAGATCACGTGGCATGGCGGCAGCAGCAGGAGGCTTACAGCTGATCCAGCAAAAAGGAGATTAAAAACTGTGTTTGTTTCCCCTTGAATCACTGTTTAAGAGGGTGTTTCAGAGGATCGGCCACATCCCCTTGGGGCTGCATTCAGCGTGTTCACTATATATATATATATATTATTGTATTTTACATATGCTTTTAAATTATGCACAAGAAGAAGGAAGTTCTGAAGATCAATTGCAGAAAAAACACCTTTGTGTCAATTTTTAAGGACATATGTTTTTAAAAACAGAAATAAATTAACACTTTTGTTCATAACTGTCTTATAAAAAGAGTAGAGGTTGTCAAATAGATAGATTTCTCTGAGAAGATAGAAGATACAGCAGAATCTCTGTATAGGTACTGTCAGACCCATTTTTATTATTGCTTATACTTTAATTGTGTTAGGATATTTTAAATAGGAGAGTTGATAGCTAATTGCATTTGATATATCCAATCATATAATATTATTGTAATCTTCCTAGACACTTGAATTTAAATGGTTGGGGGATGTAAACCTAGTATTGTCATCTAAGTATAAAGTAGGATTATGGGCGAGGAGATGGAAGGGGCTTCAACAGTAAATAGTGCCCCATCATACTGTGCTAGGCCCTGAGATCTGGAGCTGCTAGCTAAATCTTAAGGGTCACCACTCCCTCCAGTTCTCTCACCTGTGTGCCTGGGTAAGGGACACAGAATAATTTGGGTGTCTCCCTGTTCTAATTCTAAGCTTCCCTTACGAAAACATTTCAAATGCAGATATTGTTAATTTAACACTGCAGTTTCTTTATTGATGGTTGGAATATAGATGTAAAACAACTGTGGTGTTTTTGGATTTTTAAGAGTGATCTTCTCTATCTACAGCACCATTCCTTTAGATAAGGTCATATCTGATGATTTTATTTATTTATTTTTTTTAGCTAATCCTTTATTTGTCCCATGGGGGAAATTTAGCTTTTTACACGCTAAAGGATTATCATAACAAACAACAACAGCAATACCCTCAAATACACACAAGAATTACAAAAAAGAAGAAAATTTCTGTCTTAGTTAAAAATAAAGGAACCGACACAATGAGGCATTATCTATATATATAATTCACTAAAACAGCCGACCATGGGCAGGCAAGACGCAAGACAGAGCCCCGCCCGCCAACAATTCACTACGCACGACATGACAGAGCTGCTCCCGCCAACTCACAGAGCCCCGGCCAACCAACATTTCACTAAGCAGCCGAATTCAATAAGCAGCCGACCGTGGCATGCAAGACAGAGATCACTGGATACACATGACAGAGCCAAGCCTGCCAACTCTAAGATCATGGAATCCTTAAAAGAAATGTGCAAGTTTAAAAAAAAAAAATAGAAAAACAATCAATCCTTTAAAACTGAGGTTAAAACACAATGCAAGAAGCAGTCTTTAAAAACCAATAAGCCCAGTGCTTCTTTTTCATTAGCATCTCACCTGCTTCACCCATGCGAGCCCTGCAACAGGCGAGACGCTCTCTCAGCAGCTGACCTTCTCTGTGTCTGACTCCACTACTGACCGATCCTTGCCTCCGGTCGGCTCCCCCTGACAGTGACTTGGGATTCCCCAACGACCACGGCTCTCAAGTTGGGGAAACCACGTCCCAAGTCCCGACTGCCTCCCGCGGAGAGTCTCCCACCTTCCAGTCACTTCTGCTCTCAGTAATCTCAGCGGAAGCAACCACAATTACTACTCCCCCGGGTGTCGGCCAAACACCCAGGCTGTCTGCTCAGCTGCCACCAGCCTGCTCTCACTTGCTGTACCGTACCGGCTTTCTGTCTCTCCTCACTCGCTCGCTCACTGCACAAGTGAGAAACACCCACAGCACGACTACACCCGGAAACCGCTTCAGCCACACTACCATGCCCCTCGCTACGCCGAAAGCGCGGTGATTATTTATTTAAAAATGGCCTTTTGAAGGGGAGCTGTGGACCTGCTATACCATGGGAACACCTGTGACATTGCCTTCACATTGTTTTCCTTTTATTTCTGATTCCATTCAACAACTATATGGCG
>JANRMT010062831.1:7944014-7956741 GCA_026402145.1 Polypterus bichir lapradei
TTACTCCCACTGGCATGCCTCCGCATAAACTCAAAATTAAAATTGGTTCAGTCATCCTGCCAGCAAAAGGTCTCTGTAATGGCACTAGACTTTCTGTTACCAGCATTCACCGCAATGTACTGAAGTGTAAGTCTATCGCAGGTGCTACCTCACAAACTGTCCTTATTCCCCGGAGATCCCTGACCCCATCAGAATGAAATTTGCTTTTTACTTTTACACGCAGACAATTTCCTGTTAGATTTGCCTTCACTATGACAATTAATAAAGCACAGGGCCAGACTTTCAAAAAGATATGCCTGTATCTGCCAAAAACAGTTTTCAGTCATGGACAATTGTATGATGCTCTCTTCCAGAGTTCCATCTTTTCATTCACTCACAGTTGTATCTTCAAACCCACCTCATTTGGACATCTGTGTCTTTCAGGAAGTGTTCAGTCATCAATAAATAATTATGCGGCGTATGCTGCGCCGTGGGTTGGCTAGTAAAGGTATATTGCATTACATCTAAAGAAGTTCCAGTTATGATTCTTGACACTGTTGAATAATTTGTTATCTTAAAGTGCCCCATGATTAGTGTGACAGGGAGAGGATGTGCAGCATTGTTCACAATGACACTCAGTTTTTCTTTAAATCTCTCCTTTGCTACTAATTCCAAGGGTCCAGAGTGCATCCCATAACTGAGCCTGCCTTTTAATCAGTTTATTGATTCAATGGCCCTCTCTTGAAGTGATGGCACACTACAGTGTAGAAAATCATACTGGCTATCACATACTTATAGAAAATGTAAAGGATATCATTACCCACAATATAGGAGCCCAGTCTCCAAAGAAAAATAGATTCTGCTCTTCCCTTTTTTATATAGTTCCCCTGCATTTTAGCTTCTTCCACAAATTTTCTGCTAAGAGAGTAAGACCTGAGATAATTTTTAGTAATAAATTATAAATTACTTAAAAATACAATCTGTCAGAATTTAATTTAAAAGCAGAATCTGTCAGAATTGATCTATGTCAAAAAGGCCAAATAAAATCCACTGTGATTGAATGTTGTATAATAAAATGTAAATACTTTTTTTAGGCACTGTGGATAGTATTTAAAAATGTGTACCACAAATTATGATATCAAGTGTGACATTGAACCTGAAATAATAGTGTTACTTGACAAAAAAAAGTTTCACCATGAATGGCTGGCATTAAATATGAAACAATATTATTAGATAAGTGCTACCTGCTTCAAGTAGTTCAACTATGCAGAGCTGTCTAAAACTGCATCTTTTTTTGCTCTGTTAAGGATATAAAGTTAGAACAGGATCCTGCATCTCACTTTCATCATCAGATCAGGCTGGGGAGCATTAACTGGTACAGCACGGTGCCACACCCACCACACAACATAACAGTTGGCAACCCCCCAGGCAAAGATGCGGTCCAGTCCCACCCACCGGGAATGACCATCTATATGCCTCTGAGAGGTGTTACAGGGTGTCCCATTGGCCTCGTTTAGCCATTCAGGTCCCGTGAGCCGGATCACCCTTGGGGAATCGTGCCACATGGCCGTAGTGCCGTAACTGACACTCCTTCAGAATGTAGGTAATGTGCCTCATTTGGAATTCCATGAGCAAACGCTTGTTTGACACAAAGTCAAACCAAGGATTCTCCAAAGAGACACAGTACCAAAAGGAGTCCATTCTTTGTCTCAGGTCACTCACTGGATGGCGTCCATGTCTCACAACCATATAGCAAAACAGGAAGCACTAGGACTACAAAGACTTGGACCTTTGTCCTTTTTTCAAAGATATCATGAGCACCACACACCCCATTTCTGTGACTTCATGACCCCCCCTCCCCCCATCATCATGAAAGTGCAAAATGTTTTATGTCTCAGGCTGTGTTGATGAGCAATGAAAAAATGCTCACTAGACTCATGGTTTCTAGCTCCTCATTGAACTTTTTGAGGCATCAGGAGCCCTTTAGTTCTTCCTTCTTTTATGTTTGTCTGAAAGTTCTAGCATTTTGGCTATGAATGCCAACACAGAGATCAGATCAGAAGAAGCAGTGAGCAGCTGGAAAGCACTGCTCGATTGTAGTTTAATTCAGTTGTGTAGTTAATGCTGGTGACTGAAGCACTCATTCACCTTATTATTTAATAGTAAAGTACCTTACCTTTCTAAAAAGCAGTAGTTTACAGTTGTCACCTGTCTTTTTAATTAGAAACAGACACCTTGTTTATGTCTAAAGTTCCAATAAGGTGGACAGTGTAATACTGAAAACTAAAATAAAATAGAATAATAATAGAATAAAATGAGTAAATCTAGCTTTCTGAAGAATTTCAGTGGCTACTGCATTCTGTTCTAGGCAACTTTTCAAATGGTTGCTAGTTGATTCCTTTAAACCATTGTTAAATCTGACAACTTGAATCCTTTTCTGAGTTGTGTAAATTTGAAATTGGGTTACACTGCATTATTTATCTGTCATGCGCATCCTCTGACAACTGCTTTCTTTTTCATTTGCTTGCTTGCACAGGAAGCGCTAAATTATTTCCTTAAATCCTGCAGTTCTTTATAAAGCACCTAATGTTAAATATACATTGAGGTGCAATAAATAATTCTTCCTGCTCCTCATGATCTAATTGTTTTCAGTAAATACTGAATCATCATTACAAAATAAAATCCAAAAAGAAATTCAAATGTACAGTGGCTATTCAGGTATTCTGGCCTAAGAAGAATATAATGAATGATTCTATGAAATTGGTTTTTTATGTATTCATTTTAGCATGTTATAGGAAAATTCATTATCCATTGACAAGCCTCTATAATATTTAGTTATTTTAAAACTGATATGTTTACAATGTTTGAGTTAATACAATGCTGGATTTGTTTAAAAGATCATATCATTCACAAAATTAGAAATTAATGCCAGTCCCTTTTAAAGTTTAGAAGTATATGGACATGAATTACCAAGTAACACCTGGGGCCTCATGTATAACGCCGTGCATAGAATTCGCACTATAACATGGTGTAAGCACAAAAGGCAAAATGTGCTTACGCACAGAAAAATCCAGATGCAGGAATCTGTGCGTACTGCAACTTCCACGTTCTTCTGCTACATAAATCCCAGTCAGCGTGAAAAGTAACGCTCGTGCACGCGCTTTATGTAACGCCCCTACTCCTCCCAGAATTACGCCTCTTTGAATATGCAAATCAATATAAATCGCCCTTAAGCTCAGCCTTCTGTAAAAAGACAATGGGAAAAGCACAGGGGAAAATATAAGAATTTCAGCGAATACCAAGTGGAGGCAAAGGAAAAACATAATTTGTTCAAATAAACCGTGGTATAATCAACAAAAGGAAGCTGATCGAGTGACATAGCGTGTTGGAGAAACTTGAAAGCTCACGTTCACAATGCTGCACAGTGCCGGAAATAAAAAAGAAATCACATATCAAAGTCGCCATGAAAAGGCGAGTTGTAGCCCACTGTATGAGTGTCATATGAAAGCTTATTAGGGTACAGAGAAAAAAAAGGCACACAGTGGGGAAAAAGCACGAAATGTCAACTTCAATCTCGAAATTTCCACTTTAATCACGTAGTTTATTTTGTCATTAAAGTAGAACATCATAAACTTCATCTTAAAATCGTTTAATTAACCAGTTTCTCAAATCACATCATAATTAAAGTATAGCACGTTAAATGCTTTGTTTTGTATATGATCTTCTGGAATTAATAGGAAACTAAAAAAAACTCCACGATGGATTAATAAAGATTTAAAAAAGAAGTTGCAAAGGAAAAAACTGCTGTATAAGGCATATAAGACTAATGACTGCAAAGTGAATCGTAGAGTGTACGAGAATATGAGGGCAACCATTAAGAAGGATATCAGGGAAGCTAAAAGACAGTTGGAGAGGAATATAGCAGATAAGGCGAAAGAAGACCCCAAGAGATTCTTTCAGTATTTTAGTAGTAAAAGAACAGTCAAGGAGGTGGTCAAGTTCATCAGGAATAGTAAAGGGGAATTAAAAGATACAGACAATGAAATAGCAGATGCCCTAAACTTACATTTTTCTGAGGTGTTTACAAGTGAGCAAGTGGATAACCTCCCAGAGGTAAACTCAACTACTAAGGAGGTACTGAGGGATTTGGAAATTGTAGAGGGAGAAGTGCTGCTCAGATTAAATAAGATGAAATCAAACAAGTCACCAGGCCCAGATAATATTTATCCTCGTGTTCTTAAGGAGGCTAGTAAGTACATATATAAACCCTTGACACATATTTTTAGGAAGTCACTGAGCACTGGAGAGATTCCGAAGGACTGGAAAATGGCAAATATCATTCCATTATATATAAAGGGTGACAGGGCAGATCCAAGCAACTATAGGCCAGTAAGCTTAACATGCATCACAGGAAAATTAATGGAAGGAATTATTAAGGATAAGATTGAGCAACACATGGCAAGGACAGGAGTTATTCTGACCAGTCAGCATGGGTTCAGAAGAGGGAGGTCGTGCTTTACTAACATGTTGGAATTCTATGAGGTTGCAACAAAAGCATACGATCAAAGTGGAGCATATGATTTTATTTATCTGGACTTTCAGAAAGCATTTGATAAGGTGCCACATGAGAGGTTGGGCATCAAGTTAAAAGAAGTGGGAGTTCAGGTTGATGTTTTTAGATGGGTGCAGAATTGGCTCAGACACAGGAAGCAGAGGGTGATGGTGCGAGGAACCTCATCAGAACTGGCCGATGTTAAGAGTGGTGTTCCACAGGGGTCAGTGCTAGGGCCGCTGCTATTTTTAATATATATAAATGATTTAGATAGGAATATAAGTAACAAGCTGGTTAAGTTTGCAGATGATACCAAGATAGGTGGATTAGCAGATAATTTGGAATCCGTTATATCATTACAGAAGGACTTGGATAGCATACAGGCTTGGGCAGATTTGTGGCAGATGAAATTTAATGTCAGTAAATGTAAAGTATTACACATAGGAAGTAAAAATATTGGGTTTGAATACACAATGGGCGGTCAGAAAATCGAGAGTACACCTTATGAGAAGGATTTAGGAGTCATAGTGGACTCTAAGCTATCAACTTCCCAACAGTGTTCAGAAGCCATTAAGAAGGCTAACAGAATGTTAGGTTATATAGCACGATGTGTGGAGTACAAGTCCAAGGAGGTTATGCTCAACCTTTATAATGCACTGGTGAGGCCTCATCTTGAGTACTGTGTGCAGTTTTGGTCTCCAGGCTACAAAAAGGACATAGCAGCGCTAGAAAAGGTCCAGAGAAGAGCGACTAGGCTGATTCCAGGACTACAGGGGTTGACTTATGAGGAAAGATTAAAAGAGCTGAGCCTTTACAGTTTAAGCAAAAGAAGATTAAGAGGTGACATGATTGAAGTGTTTAAAATTATGAAGGGAATTAGTATAGTGGATCGAGACTTGTATTTTAAAATGAGTTCATCAAGAACACGGGGACACAGTTGGAAACTTGTTAAGGGTAAATTTCGCACAAACATTAGGAAGTTAGGAAGTTTTTCTTTACACAAAGAACGATAGACACTTGGAATAAGCTACCAAGTAGTGTGGTAGACAGTAAGACGTTAGGGACTTTGAAAACTCGACGATGTTTTCTTGGAGGAAACAAGTGGATAGGACTGGCGAGCTTTGTTGGGCTGAATGGCCTGTTCTCGTCTAGAATGTTCTAATGTTCTATGTGCTCTATGTGTGTGAATCACTACTTGCTTCTTAAACCGGCTCTCTTCCTCCGACAGGACACAAAATCCATTACATTCATGATATTACAGCTCTCTGAATAACTAAAATACTGAGATGTATACGTAATATCATTTCATGATGATAGGAGTTAAAGCACGTTATTAAACATGGGTTTCACGGCGCAGTGATTGTGCGCGACCTTCGATGAAATTATTTATTACAGCAGTACTCATGGGCGGCTCTAGGCTTGTGGCAGCCCTGGGCAGAGAAAGAATCGGTGGCCCCTTCGCCCTTCAATGTCAATATGGTATCTTATGCACGGTGGATGGCCACGTCCATTGCGGACACTGCATAGCCGCCTCGTGCTCATGACACAAGCGTTAACTTTTGTCGAAATTTGCTGCTGCGTTTTTAGCTGTGTCGTTATTTTCTCTTTCTGTTTTATATTCAATATATATTGGCGTGGCCGCCCCTGCAGTCCTTGCTTTTCTTTCTCCAAGTAACCGATCGCCACACAATCAGCTCTGTAATACACGTTAAGCCATCTGTAAGCTTAGAGAGCCAATTCTTCAAAACGTTTAAGGAACATTGAAATATCTTCGTAGTACATGTTTAATTATTCTATCCTTCATGCCAGTCCCAGTGAAGAATATAGATTATTTAAATGAAGTTAAAGTTTTATCTGTATAATATAATAAACATATTTTGCTGCATTTCATCTTAAAAATGATATCGTCATCATATGTACGCGCTTTATAAAGTGGCGCAGGTTGTGTAATATTATAACCGTAGTGCAAGTTTACAGTGGGGTGATTGTACTTATAAATACAAACAGTTCTACAAGGAGCACTTGATTGAGTGCGTTTAAAGTTCTTGGAATGAAACTGTTTCTGAACCGCGAGGTCCGTACAGGAAAGGCTTTGAAACGTTTTGCCATGGCTGAGGTAGCGTGTGCTTGAAGCTGTATACCGATAATTCTCTTTCTGATCAGCTGCTGCTGTGATTCACACTCAGATACAGTGATATTCCGAGTGGTGCATTGTGAGTAATATGGAAAAAGATGATCCACTGTGGCAACTCCTAATGGGAGCAGCTGAAAGAAGAAGAAGGTGCAGTTACAGTAACAACGCTAAAGCAGTTATGGTATTTGGAATACTATGGCTATTCCCTGGACTATTATATTGTTACAAGTTAATTACAATCAGATGCATTACACTAATAAACAATATGCGGTTAGTTTCAGTGTATTTATAACACCGTGTCAGGAAAAAAAGGAGTAACCACACAGGAACAGTAGCGTTGGGTGCCGGCAGTCTGCAAAACCGAGCAGAGAACTTGCGTACGACAAGGTATCAGGTACCGTGGAAAAATGCGTGGCTTTTCGCCAAGTGTAGGTTTTATACATTGCGATTTGAATGTGGAAAAGTTCTTACGCAACCTTTCTGTGTGTACGCACCGTTTATACATGAGGCCCCTGGTCTGTTATGAGTTTAAAAAGTATGAATCAGCATGGACACTTTAAAATGGTGGGATTCCTTGTCACTTTTTGAACACAAAAAGTATTAATATTAAATTCAAAGGTTTAGATTTATAGTATTTACTGAGGCTTTTAAGAATACTCAAAGTCTACTTTGACTTGAACAGTTTGTTTGAATGTTTACTGGAATTCTTTTTAATGCAGTAGGTACTTGTTGTAATCCTTTTTATCTGGTTTCTTTATTTGCAACACCTGGTTGTTGAACTCAAAGACTTCAAAGGAAATGTTTTCAATCCACAGAGCGAAATTCTGATACTGGGTCATACATTAAGAACATTGAATGTGCTTGATAGAATTGACTGTCTGCTTTATGTATAGTAATTGGACAACTAAGCAAATAAAACTACAACTGTCACAAAGTTTTTTCCCACATTTTGAAGAGGATTTGAGTAGAAGATGGTGTTTTTTATGGCTTAAAGCCTGACCTAATTTTGTGGTTTCATAAGCTATATTGCTTTGTCTTGAAACAATCATTCTTGGCAATTCACTGTATGAATGCTTTACCTGTATGCTGTTAGTTTTGTTACCTTCCGCTTGATCCAGTTAGCTGCCCAACAGTTTATATTACCCTTGACTGATCTTTTTTTGTCATATCCTATTTAAAATGTCTTGTTATGGCTCACATTATGCAAAGCTTAATTTTATATGTGTCCTGAAATTTAATGAAAGATGCAAGCTTTGTTCTAGTATATTGAATCTCAAACTCAGTGGCTGGGGACCCCATGTAGCTACTTTTTTTTTGTTTTCCTCTTCTCTTATTCTGTATTCAGAACAGCACACTGGAGTGTTTTTAAAATGAATAAGACATTTACAAATATTTGTATTTTTGCTATAGTTTTAAATGCTTAAGTAACTCTTTTGTTGTCCTATTAATTTGCCTTTTTCCTATGTAGTTTGCTCAATTTATTGTATCTAATATTGATAATTAACAACAAACAGGGCAGACAACCAGACAAATGACACTGAATGCTGAAAGGCTGCAACTACTTTAGCACCAATCCTGCTAATGTGCATTTGACTAAATAACCAGAAAACCTAAAAAAGAAGAATGGAAACCATGATGATAATGAAAACTTTAAAAGCCAAATTAAAAGAAGACCAATTGAACCTGGTTCCCAAAACAGAACCTGGTTAGATCAAATACCAGCAGCCACAAGGGGTCTCCAGTACTGAGTTTGAGAACCATTTCTCTAGTGTAAAGCTAAAATCCTGTTAGTCAATATGTCTTAATGTAATTCTATACTTAAAGTTTAACATAACATACACTTCAATTTCAAATCCACTTACTGGTAATCAGTTTCAAGCTTGCAGGATGCCAGAAAGCATTGGTCTGGAACATTCCCTAGACAGGCTTAAGATACATTGCAGGATCTACTCTCTCATACACCTATCACCAATCAACCTAACACACATCTTTGGGAAATGTCAGAGAGATGTGAGTACTGTACAATCCGCATAGAAATGACTGGATGCAGGCTTTAAATTCAGAATGCTGGATCTATGAGGCAGCAGAAGCGTTAACCACTGCAACACCACACTTCCCCATCTAGAGTTTATTTTCTGCCAAAAAGATGGTTCTGTATATACTGTACTGTTTCAAACTGCTCTGTGAAAATATGTTTTTCATGTTCGGTGTGTACACAAAGGCAAAAATAAAAGAAGTGTACATTTTTGCCTTATGCAAAAATGTGTGTTCATGTCAAAATAATATGTTTTTAGCTTCTTGTTCTTGGGAGCTGAATTCAGCTTTACAGTAGCCTTTTAGGATCAGAATTTGCTGCATATTTCAATGTGAACTCTTCTGTATTTTAAATGTGCTCAACAAAAGTTGTTTGTCATATTAAATAGTTAAAAAAATATCAATATGATTGTAGTTGTATGTTAAATCATATAATGGTATAATGAAATAAGAACAATTGTACGTCAAGGATAGCAAAGTAATGTAATGTGACGGCATCGTTGGTTTTGTTAAAAAGCCTCGTCCATGGCATGAAGTACAAGCTTTTTGAGAAAGACATAGCCAATGAGTGAAACTGTGTCTAACAAAATGATGTTTCTGTGAGTCAAGGTTCATTAAGTAAGCAGAGTTAAGATATTGAGTGTGTATTTTTAGCAAAGCGCATTTTAAAATGTTTTAATGTGAGTGTATTGATTTTTATATATGAGTGTGTACATTTGTTGGTTCTATATGAGCTTAGTTAAAGTTCCAAATTTAATTTGTAGTCTACTTTTAGTCTCTGTTTATTCGCAATTTGTATGAGAAATTGTCTTGATCTGGATACAAAGATTCAGAATGACCAAACACAGAGATTTCAGGTCAGCGTCCAAAAAAGCTGTGAGTGGGATGTGTCTAAGCTTCAGCATGGATTATGTGCATAGACCATGTGCCAGAGATTTAATTTTTCTGTCATATGTTTGAATACAATACATTCCAGAGTGGATAGGGAACATCTTTCTTATACAATTCACTCCCAAAATTATTCTTGCTTACCATGGGCATGCTTTCAGGGTGCAGTAGGTCTAAAATACCTAACTATAAGGGCCAGATGCAATTTGACTAATTTTTATTCCTTTTTTTTGGGAAGGACAGAATTGTATCAGATCACAAACATTGGGCATATCCAATAATCTTTATGAATATTATAATAATCACTGTAAATAATCACAACGAAAGCATAGCATGTCTTCTTTAAGTAACAGTAGTATTATGTATGTATATAAACCTAAATATCATAAATGGATTTTCCTTCATATTAACAATACTGTAAGTACGGTCAAACTGGTCGTCTATTCAGAAGGCCTTAAATTACCTTTTTACTTCCGTTTACTACATTGTTTGCCCAACCACTGTTGTATGACAGTGCTTTTTCTGCCTCATGTCATCACAAGATAAAATTAGTTACATCTGACATACAACTGAGAAATGAGCCCTGAAAATTCTGAGTTACTCTTTTTTTCCCTATACCAAGGGGAGCTTATTACCGTCACTATTGGTGAAGACATTGAGAGGTACTGGAAGAAATAATTGTGTATTCCTTTGTGTGCCTATATCTTGGATACCCTTAGTGTCAGCAACTTTATAATAGGTTTATGACAATGCATTGTCTAATTCAGCCTAGTTATAATATGAGGAGATTCATGAGATGACGAAAATGTTTTCACAATGCATCAAATTAATACACTTTGTTATTTCTCGATTTTTTAGGAATGTTTATATTTTAGCATTAGGCAACTGAGTATGGTTTTAACAGTGGCATGAATGTATTGAATTTGAGTACAATTTGGGCAATGTCTTTATATTTTCCAAAAGTGTTTTTTTTTCTCTTTCACTTCTTTGGATATTTTCCAAATTGTGATCCATAATAATGACAAACTATACTTTACTATGTCTGCTCTAAACACACAAAATAATGAAGGTGTTTGGTTCCCACATTGTTTGCATTACTCAGCTAACAGGTTTAACAATGATGTGATGGCAGATAAATAGTATTATGGTTTCTAAAAGCCGACAACAGACTGACATTCTCTTGAAAATGAGATGCCGCCTTGCACACATTGTCACCAATTTTGCTCTTGCAACACTGATGTAATGGACTGTATGGAATGTACATCTATAGCTTTTAAAAGATATTTGCAATTTATGCCAAACTAGACATAAAGAAGTGAACAGTGCATTTATTAAAATAGAAAGAGAAACTAGAAATGAAGAAAAAGCTTTCTCATAAAGAAGAAATTAGTTCTGAACAACAAATGGGTTCAAAACCAGCACATGGTGCTGAAGCAATTGGTCAAAGTGTTGACTGTGGTAAACACATTTTTTCTTTTAAATGTTAATGGGAAAGTCTGTCACTTTCAGTACAACAATATTCTTCATACAATAGCAGAGAATTTAACAATGAGTCTTTGAAACCTTTAAAAATGTAAAAATAAAACAGTAGAATATGAAAGGAGAAGATTTAGAACAAGATATTTTCATCTGCTTGGCCAGCAAAAATTTCAGATTTATGAGTCTGGTATTTAGTCTTGTGTTCTATAAAGAGCAAATGACTTTTACAGATAATACCATAAACCACAACAAAATGACAGATGATGCTTGATTAAAAAAAATCCCAGAATTATGAATTTATAAATATTAGCCTCTCAATGGTAAAAAATTTCACCTCTGCTCTCAGTTTTATATCTCAATGCCAAAAATGAATTCTTTTTCAGTAAGTAAAAATTGCAGCATTACAGTTAGCATATGGTAACTCACTTCTATTTTATTAAACTTTCAGATCCATCTGTAGATATCACCTCAATTTATACAGCATGTCCTGTAATGGAAGCTCTCTTATGTAAATATATGCATCATGTCAGCATTTTAAAAAACAACTGAAATGCTGCTTTTCCAGTGTGCATTCTCATGTTGCCTAGTAACTTAACCTAAGTTGAAATAATTACAAATGCCTGGGTGGCTGTGTTGGCAAAACTCTGAAGTAAAACTTCCTAAAATATGATGACTCCATGATTACAATGAAATGCTTTTTCTAAAACAAGTTTAATGGCTCTTGTTAAAAGTATAACAGGATTAAAACTATAAAACCTGTTGTTTTTTAATGACTTATTTAAAATTTTGGATTTATTTATTTAATTTATCCACTCAGCTCCTACCTTACACTTGCTGTTGCATCAAAGCAGCATTTACCCCACTCTATCCAGAAATTCAGCTTGGCTTTATTTGTAACATTCATAAAGCAGGCTTCTCTCACTAATAGACATTTGAATGTGTTTTGACCCAAGTGATTTTCTTTATCTTTTTATTATAGTTTTCCACAATCTATGTTGTCTTGCAGGGCTAGTCATTGGTGCAGAGAGAGAAAAGGAACACAACCCTGAGAGAACCCTGTGCCCAGGGTCAAGGGCACTAATTGAAATGGTCCCAGCTTCACTGTCTAAAAGATAGATAGATAGATAGATAGATAGATAGATAGCATCATGCACATGCACATAGGGGACAGCTGAAGGGCTCTAGTGATTTTAAGTCTATTGCCGCAAAAGGGATTGGCACTGTGTCCCTAATACCTTTCTCTCTGATTGATGGCTAGATCACCTCTGATGTCAATTCCGGTCTTAGTCCACCTGGTACTGCCTCTTCCTTCCAGAAGGATGGAAAATTTTAATTTCCCCTTTCACTGTCAATTCTCTCCTCGAAAAAGACCTATCTGCAAATATTACATGTTTGCTTACGATCCAGTTATACAAAGTTACTGGGCTGGCACCCCAACTGTTTATCTTTGTCTTCTTGTTTTTTTACAATTAACAGATAAATTAAATTAACTCTTAAAGCGTCATAGTAGCTCTTAAAACACAAAACCCATATATACACTTAAAAGTGTTGATTTAACACTGACAGTTTCACTAGATACTGTAGACAGACAGACAGACAGACAGACAGACAGACAGATAGATAGATAGATAGATAGATAGATAGATAGATAGATAGATAGA
>JANRMT010062831.1:7979717-7994019 GCA_026402145.1 Polypterus bichir lapradei
TATCTATCTATCTATCTATCTATCTATCTATCTATCTATCTATCTATCTATCTATCTATCTATCTAACTGATTTAAGAAATACAGTTTCTTCATTGTTGAAATAAGTATAAAAAATAAGACCATTAGGAAAACGCAACAAAAACAACAGGAAGACAATACCAATTGCAAACATTAACAAACAGTCTTGCAGTCCTACAGTATCATGTGTGAGCACATCTTGTTATCACATATTGCTATCATTGCATGACACCTCTGGTACACTGAGACAATGAACCTCTTAGTCTGCAGTTTTGAGATGTTACTCCATTCCTGAATAAAGATTTAATGGAGTTGCTACTCATCGTTAAGCAGAAGGCTACATCTATGGATATTGTGATCAAAGATTTTGAAAAGGTACTTTATAGAATGATGGTTCGTAAAGAAATCACTGATGCAGGAATTGTTTCTTCTAGAATTTTTTACTACAATATAAGTGGTTGATTCAATATATTTTCGCAGATAAACCAGTCTGGCAGGTTGGTCCTATTCTGGTGTTGTCTCTCGAGGGCAACCAGATCTTTCATGATTATCTGATCTGCTGATCTACTGAAACCTTGCTTGCAGTCTAGACACAGTGTAACGCCTTAATACACAGTACCTGTAAACATTAAAAGATTACATGTCTGTATACACCATCTGCCTTGTTTCTGATGATATTTATTGCATTACAAAATGCAAACAAACCTGACTAAGCATTGACTTTGTCTTGCTCTGACCAAAACATTCAATTGAGGTAATTTTAAAAACTGTTCCACCTGGACTTTATTGGGTTAACATTTGTGTTTTTTGCGTGTTGCGATACCATTGCACACATTTGGCTGCTGGTCCAAGGCCAAGTACAAAAGCTTACAAACTAAATTGGTAAAAAAATATAAGATTAGAAAGCACTACAGAGACCAGTCTTTTGTAAACTGTAGATCTGTGCACCTTATCTAGAAAAAAATTGTATGTCCAAAACACTGAAACATTTAATCTGAGACAGTTACAAAGTTATTAGTTTCATAATGCCCAAAAAATGAGGTTATGAACGTATGTTTTCCATCATTCCTGTGTAACATGTAAGTTTTTTTATATGGTATACTGTATTAATCTCTGAAGGAAAACTGTCTTTTTGCATGACCTTAATAAAGCTATTAATGAATATAAATATTCATTAAGCACCATTATAGTGAATAAATTAGCCAGCACATTGTACAAAATGATACTAGGCATATTGGACAGATGTATAAAACTTGATTTTTTTTTAATGCTTCACTTTAAAATAACATTTTAGTGACAATAGTTACTATTTTAGTTAACAATTAATAAAATCCCCATCCATTCATTTTCTGTACCCCCTGATTCCATTGCTGGGTCACAGAAAGCCAGCGCTTGTCCCAGCAACATCTGGCACAATTCAAAAATGAAACCTGAATGGAATAGATAGATAGATAGATAGATAGATAGATAGATAGATAGATAGATAGATAGATAGATAGATAGATAGATACTTTATTAATCCCAAGGGGAAGTTTACATACGTACTCCAGCAGCAGCATCCTGATAAAAAACAATATTAAATTAAAGAGTGATAAAAATGCAGGTAAAACAGACAATAACTTTGTATAATGTTAATATGTTACACGTACAGTACCTATTACCACACCCACATACACTCAGAGAAT
This sequence comes from Polypterus bichir lapradei, assembly GCA_026402145.1. Classification (NCBI taxonomy): domain Eukaryota; kingdom Metazoa; phylum Chordata; class Cladistia; order Polypteriformes; family Polypteridae; genus Polypterus; species Polypterus bichir. The sequence goes on from JANRMT010062831.1 coordinate 7,981,422, forward strand.
GCCAGTTTAAAACTGTAAGGTAACCTAAAAACATTTTTGCAAGTAGAAGAAAAACAGAGGTCCTGGATAAAACCTTTGAGACGCAAGGTGAATACAGAAAATCTGTACTGGACTGGGTTTTGAACCTAGATTGTTTGAGATGTGAAGCAGCATGTTAAACACTCCCATTGTGAAACTACAATTATCAACATGAAATCTCAGTAATATTATAGAGAACCTTACATTTCCATTTTTTTAAGGAAGTAGATCTATTTTTAGTAACAGAAATACTAATAGATGCAGAAATAAAAGACAGACTGTAAAATATTCACAAGGAAAATTGTTCGTTTTTGCAGTATAATCTTATGGAATAAGCAAATACACGTTGCAGTGTGTTGTGCTTGTAGCTTTTCATTGATGTTGCAAATGGTAAAGGGGGTAGTTGTCTAGCTATACAATATATTTAATATAAAAAATACAGAAATTCAAATTATCACATACATTTCTGTATATTATCCTCATGACCCTGCTCAGGATTAAGTGGGCTTAGGCAATTTTATGGTATGGTATATATGTATATTATAAATATAAATATAAATCACATAGACATAAAAATACAAATATCACCTACATAGAGTTTTTACTAAATGAGAAGAAAATAAAAATCCATTTACCTATTAGGCAGAATGATTTCTTCTTGTGAAAAACTGCACATTTTTTAGACAGGGTACAGATGCAAAACATGCTGGCTTTTCTGCCATATGATGTTAGAAAGTCATCGCAAGTCCAGGCAGACAGGCACCTGGCTGAGTACAGATGGAGCACAGATGGACCGAGATCTGTTACCCTCAGCTCAGCATCTCGATGACATTCATAAACCAATTTGTTTTGGTGAGAAAAGGCAATAGGCCAAAAGCGGAGCTTGGAAAATGCTCACTGATCCTGAAAGTATTACCAAAGCACACATTAAATGCACACATTTAACAGATGTGTCATGGACAGATAAGGTTTATTCAGAAACTGAATGCAGCATGAAGCACAGGTTAGTGGTGTCAATAAATGAATACATTCCCATGGTGTCATAATAAAGATCAGCTCCTTAACAAGTTAAATGGCTTTTATAATCATATTCAGTTTAGGGCATTAAATAGAGACGTTGGATGATGGATTCCAAATGACTGCTATATGAAATGAGAATTTCAAAGAAATGAATTAAATATAAATTGGTGTGGTTAATTTTCACAGAATTATGTATTTTCTCAGTGATTATAAATACTTTTTCCTGATAAGGCAATTCATTAAAAAATTGCCTTAAAAAACAGAACTTAGATTATAAAAACACAGTACACATTGTATTTTACATAGAAAAGATAATGTAATGCAATAATATTTAGCAGAATGTTCTTAATTTAGTAAATTAGCAGATTACTAAAAGTGCTTTGTCAAATAAAAAAAATGATTAAAAGTCAACAGATACATATAAAAGTGTGCTTCAATATTCCTTATGAGTTATAAAGTAGAGTCCTCAATCGTACACCGGTAAAGCTTCTTGTATCGATCTTCTGATATATTCTATGAGTTGAAATTCTCACACTAAAAATTCTGTAAAGAAAAACCAGAAACATGAAACACTGAGTTCACTTTGGCTACCAAACACCTTTTGTTTATGTATATTATAATCATCACTTTCATTTTAGTAGTTGACCATTTTCTACTCATCTGTTTCCAAAATGATACAATTATACAGAAAAAATGTAAAACTCACAATGAATTTCTTGTTAAGGTGCTAATTTGCTTCAACATAGCTCAATGACTCCTCTTGTTACTGTTGTTGCCTTTTCGGCAGCATTCAAATGTTCATTTTTCACATGCAAACGAACCATTTCACACTTTATTTACAAATTTCTTACAGAAACTATGTTTATGCCGGATCATCAGTTTTATAGTCTTCATTTTGTTTTTTAAATAAACCTTATGCGTATGTGTTTTCTTAACCAAATTCAAAATATGATCAAATTCTAAGCAGATTTTTGTAACCTTAGGCAATATCCTTAGCAAAGGCTGAAATGCTGCTTCCTCTTTAAAGTTCAAGCTTCATGAATCAAAATATGGTTTTCTTGAAGGTGACTGTTCATTTCTGACAGTTTTTTAAACTCAAACGAATCAGTGCAGTTAAAGATATTTTAGATGCAGGTAACATTTCCCCAGGTATTAAACTCAAAAAAGTGCTTCTACCCCAGCCCCCCACCCCCCACCTTTAACATTACGCTTGAAACCATCCTGCTGCCATTAACAGTTTCTATATTTTAAAGTAATGTCAAATTCAAAAGCTGAAATGAGCAGTTACTATGGTTACCACATCAGCCTTTTTATAAAGTTAACCCTCATAGGCTGTTGTGCCAATTATATAAGAAATAAAGTCAACAGCCATTCTGAAAAAAAGAAGGAAAAAAAACTGTTTTATCTTTACCTCCAAAAAGATGTGTCTCAGTTTACTTTAAAAATAAAATCCTGTGAAACTTTCTCGCAGCTCATCTGCTTAACATTGATCTACACACATGCTGTCTCATATTCTTGGCATATTACCATTATTGGAATATGTTACTTCTGGCACTGAGTCTTTGCCTCCCTCTACTTATCAATCACTCTTCTGAAATACTGTTTAGAATTTTCTTTGCTAATGTAGTTTTTCTTTATGTTTTTCTTTACTCCCTTTCTTTACTTTTACTATACATAAAGTTTTACCTAAATATGCTTTACAGAGTTTTCTTTTTTGTCTTGGACTTTAATTCATAATGGAAATTTTGTTAATAGATTTTATTTACTTTATTTGACTTGGGGCAAAGATTTTTTTTAATTGGTTAAAATCATAGGCAAGAGTTTTTTCCGGTTCAATGACTTACATGTTTATAATATGCTTTACTCATGCTGCCTTTTGGCATAACTAAATAATAGCATGTCCTAAATAGAGTAGCATAACAGCTATGACACTGGTTTTTTAACCACAAGGCTGCCATTTCAGTCCTCACCTCCTACTCACTGTGTGAACTAAAGAGTCACTTAAGTGCTCATTCAGTTAAAAAAATACTGTAGTGCAGTTGAATGGCCTTGTTGCTCCACAATATGCCTTACATGACATAAGAAGCAGGAAGCAAAAGCACTTAGAAATAACTTTGCAGGTCCCAAGTGATAATATCAAGACACACTTGTTCACCTCATGAACATAATGAACAAGACGTTATCTAAACTGTCCCTGGTGTATGGAAAGATAACAAAGCACATCATCCCTGGCATGTGAATGGAAAATAAGTCACATCGACCATGGGACTGGACAGATAACAAGCTGTGCCGTCTTTGATATGTGAATAGAAAACAAGTCAACAAATGGTGGTCACAAGCTTCTTTCATTAGGGACAACTAAAGGGTGACCTTTGCCACCTTTGATTAAATTATTTCCAAACAGATTAAAAGAGAACACTTATCATAACCACACAATAATACCACTGCCTAGTCTGTCATAGGAGAATATAAATGGCATGGGTATAACTGAGTGGTGACGATAAAGAGAACATGTAGCATACAAGTATTTGTATAACAGTGAACAGTGACCTGCATTTTGGTGAATCTGGGTTTGACTCCTGGAATTTGCAGTATATGGATATCTATTTCTCTAGGTACACTTGTTTCTCTCCCATTTCCCAAAAATGTGCACAATAGATTAATTGTCAATTTTTCAAGCTGAGGGTGTATGAGTGTGGGTTTGCACATGATCTAGAGTTACCTTCTGTCTTGCATCCACTGATGTGAATTAAATAGGTTTAAGGATGTTATCTTATAAGTTAACAGTTTTAATGGACCATATCATGATCTAGATAAGTGCATTAAACAAGAGAAGGTTGCTTAACAAATAAAATAATTGTTATTAAAAGTATTGTGCTTTCATGCAAAACAAATTTTAAAAATGCAAAAATGTACATTTTAATAAATTGGCACATTTTAGTAATTTTAGGTCAAAGTAACATCTAGTGCTTCAAATGGTAAATTAGATATCATAAATTACAAAGAATTAAATCTTCCATATTTGAACAAGCTTATTTGCTAATTGTGCAAAGAGCATATTGTACTGAAATTATTCAAAAAGATAATTTTGTAGGTAGTCTTAAATTATTGAATTATTCAGTTATCTGAAGATTTATAGACAGAACTTCCAGGCACAGACTCTGTAGGAAATTTATTACTGTGAGAACAGCTGTGCTTTTATATATATTTATATTAAAATGTTTCATTTTACTCTTATTCATTGCAGATTGTGTTTAAAAAAACAGTCTGCCAATTAATTTGTCATAGAATAATAATTTGTAAGGGTCCTATTAAATCTTTTTCTAAAAAGGCTATTTATACAATCAACATTACAGAATAATCCAGAAAAATGAATTGGATACTCTTTCCTTAGCTTGAGGACTTCATCACTTCCTGAAATGACATTATCTTCAATCAGCATCATTTTATTTCCTTATTTTAGAAACTTATTCAGATGTCTCGTATTAATTTAGGTGTCCGAACTTTTTTTTTTTACTATCTTGGCTTCAGTTCACCACATTTAATGACAAGTCAGACCAGTTCACATGACATTAAAATAGACAACACTTCACCAATCAGATATTTTGTAATTGTGACTGTGGCAAGGTAACTAGAAAGACTTCAACCCTCAAAAGATGGCTTAAAGTGAAACACAGTCCTCAGTTAGAAAAGTAAAATTATTGAGCAGCATGCAGTAAATGCCAGCTGTGTTTGACTTAAAAGTTTAGACTTTGTGGTAAAGGATACATCCTTTTCCTTTTCTTTTCTTTTTTTTTTGCTATCTTTGTTAGTTTGACAATATTATCTATGCTGTGCACCAACAAAATAGCCTACATGATCCAAGTGGCTCTGTGTGCCTTCTTTCTAGCCCTGCAGAGCTGTCATATGCGGCAGCAGTGTGTGTATGAAGTATATGTGTACTCTGTAATACTGGTATTGTGACAGGGAATTCAAACATAAAAAATGTAATTTCATGTATAACCTGACTTATATTTTTCAACATGACTGACAGAGCAAGAGGTTAACTCTGGCATTGCTCTTGCTTCTGGTGTCAAACATCTGGGCACGAGATACTCTAGAGCCAATGGCAGATGGAGAGTTTAACTGGAGTGTTGCACCAGTCATGCTGTAATGCAGGTGTCCTATAGTGAGCTCAGAGAGGCCAGATACCTCCACACACCTGGGTAAACTAAAACAAATATAGTTATATACCTAGCATAAAAATTGACTAAATGTATGGAGAGTTTACATTGATTAAAATGTTTTATCCAGGTACATCATGCAATGAATGCACAATGTAAATAGCCACATTTAAGAATATAAAGAAATAGACAAACTTTCAAGAAGGCAACTGCCCTCCTTGGAAATTTGAGAGGAAAGAAAACAGCCTCTTTGAAAAAATCAGATACACACTCAAGAAGGGTGGTTAGTGCTACTGCATCAGGGATCCATACTGGGTTTAAATCTTATGCCTGATCATAGTCTTTGGTGTAATTAGTGTGCTCTCTTTGTGTCTGTAATTGATTTTTTCACATATTCCCAAAGAAATGCTGATAGGGTTTACTGGTGACTGGTGATTGGTCTGAGTGTTTACATGTGTGTGTGCCCAACAATAAATTGACACACCATTCCGGGTTGCTTCCTACCAACACCTACTGCTGCAACTCTGAATTGGTTTCAGAAATTTAATTCAGTCTCAAATATATTTAATATGTATAAACCTACAGTACATACCTACATATATATATCTTTTATTTTAACTATTTAAAAACAGTAGCCTCCTAAGTTCAGTCAATCAATAAATAATAAACTAGGCAACATGAGATTACTGACTGAGGAATCTGGTTGCAAATGTAGTAGCACAGATTCACATCATGTTCTCACTTGCTCACTAATACCTTAGTAAATGTAAAGATTTTTGTGCCTGATTTTCCAAAGTTTTGTTAAAAAAGTTAAATTTATCTGTCTATATAAGAAACAAAACAGTTGCATGATGGAACAGAAAAACAAAACAAAAATGCACTTACAGCAGTCCAGTTCTGTTTGAATAGCTTGGTTCAGCAGGTCTCTCTTGGTTCCATCTGACGGTTGACCTGTAACCAAAATGAGATGCCTCCTCCACAGATGCAGAGGCTTTATAGGGCTTGGACCAGAGGGGGCAGGATCTGTTGCTCTCACTGGGCATCTTCTCAGTGCTATAGAAGAAGAAGGAGATAACATCATTAACAACACTTACCTCCTCATTCCGAAGTGGTATTATATACCCCTGATGAGCTAGAATGATGATCATCTGACATGCATGTGTGACATGGCACCCCTATTAGCTTAGCCCTTAGGGGTTGAGCAGACATAACTGTGAAGTCATGGGCCTGAGAGGGCATCGGCATTGGTGTGGAGATATTCCAGTCTGTATTGAACTGTGAACTTGTAGAGCTGAAGGATATAAAACCACAAGGTGATCCTGGGAATAGAGTTCCTACATGACCACAACCACTGGAGGGGTGAGTGATTGGTCACTGGGGTAAACTCTCATCCCAGTATTGGAGTTGGGTTATTGCCCATTATTGCCTCTCTGTCATTTGCAACACATCTCTGTATTTAGCCTCACTCAACCTGAAATAATATTATTCTAGACTGTTCCACAGGCTGACATAGCAGATGGTGTGGAGGATGTCCAAGAAGTGGCCTAGATGCTCCTCCCAAGTATTGGAATATATGATGACATCATATAGTTAGGTCGTTGTAGCAATCTGTCCACCATACGATGAAGGTCACCTGGGCACAAATCTAACCCAAAGAGTAGGGCAAAAAACTTCCAGTGTTAAATAAGGCTTTTTCTTTTGTGGTATCTAGCATGTCATGTCGAGAGCGGACAGGTACTGGGCGCCACCTAGGCATTCAGTGAGGTCATCCATCCTTTCCATGGGATAGGCATCGAAATAGGAGATTTAGTTAATCCAACGGAAGTTGTCGGCTTCTGTAGGGCTTGGGGACTAATACAATGGGACTGGACCATGGGCCGTGGCTCACCTCTGTGATCCTAAGGTCCAGCATGCATTGTTTTTCAAGTTCTTCTTTCACCTTCTTTGCCTCTGGGAGTTGATACAGACATTACCTTAATATAACCCCTGATTCGGTAAAAAGGTCGTAATCATTCAGTATTGCTTGGCCTGGTTTTACGACCCCAGTGACAGAGCTGATTATGAGTGGGTGTCCCCAAAATTTAACTGCTTAGTGTCTGCAAAGACCTGGGTTACAGAAGCTGCTGTGCAATTATGCTGCTCTCTATCATACCATGGCTCGAGGAGATTTATGTGATATATTTTCTCTCTTGGATGCCGATTGGACTGGTAGACCATACAGTCTACCAAAACTTTTCATTAATGACAAGGAATTTCAAATTAAATATAGGTACAAGAACCATGACCTGGTGTCCTGGATAAAACTTGTAAAGGCAGGAGCTTGCTCAAGGTCTTCCTTTACAAGGGGCCACAGCCTTGCGATGCAGTCAAGCCACTCCATGATATATTCAAGGATATTACTTATGTTTGTTTCATGCAGGTTAAAGGCACAGAAAACAGACACAAGCTGAAAGTTTCCTTAGAAGCTTATTATTGCAGCCACACATGCAATGTACAGCCAAGATACAGTCATCTCTTCCATTCTACCCACACCCTATGCACAACAAATCACAGTATAGAAAGTGCCTCTGTTAACATAAATCTAGTTGCAATCTTAAAACACAAAGAACAAATATTAAACTTGCAAATATTTAATCACTGTATAAATTATTTAAATTGACATTTCATCTGTAAAATATGATTCTACACTATGAAGCTTTAGCTATCTGGGCACTGCAAACACTGGAAACCAAGTGGGTTAGTAAGATAATACTCGTTGCTAGTGTATTTCCCAAAATATTGTAAAAAAGAATAGGGCTGTGTGCACAGCTGTCTTGATTATCTTTTAGCAAAGGAATGGAGTGCACAGTAAATGTTCTGTCTTTTTAAATAAAACTTTTTTTTATTTCCTCTTTTCCTACTTTGTAGATATATTCTAAATATTTTTTTTGTCTTTCAATTGCTTCTGTAATATTTGTCTCTGTTGAGGAACAGTTTGATGTCTTAACACTAGAATTACCAGAGCCTACAAAAAAACTCGTAAATCCATCCCACCTTAAATCACTTCTTAAAACTCCCAGGTTTTCCTGACCCCCTCAGCCCTACCAGAGGTAGGCCAAATGGCCCCTTGGTTTGAAACTAAAAACTCAATCACCGACAATTGGCTCCCATTCATTTGTAAATGGGTGGCCCATTGGAATGTGTCACTTCCCTTCCCCCCAAGAACTGCAAACCACCCATCACCTGTGAGGCCTGGCACATTGGCTCCCATTCATTTGTAAATGGGTGGCCCATTGGAATGTGTCACTTCCCTTCCCCCCAAGAACTGCAAACCACCCATCACCTGTGAGGCCTGGCACATTTGCATTTGCTTACTCAGAGTAACTAAAATCCAAGGCAGGCCAGGAAAGACACACATTCACAATATATGGAAACACAAGTCAAAATTGAGTGAAAACAGAATGAAGAGTTGGTAATAGAATAAAATGAATAGAATGAAAACATTCAGTCTCCAATGTATGTTTGTATAAAAATGTCATAAGATGAGTAAAGTTGTGGTCCATGGTTTTTGACATGCTCATACACATACAGAATAAAATGTAAAAAAAAGTGATCTGTCCCTCAGTTCCAGGTTCATCTCTTCATCATCTTTCTGCCTTTTGTCTCAGTGGCTACTTTCCCACACAGTCTGTCTGTCTGTATCAAAGTCTAAGTTTGCAGCATTTGCAGACCCAGTGACCATCGTTCCTGCATTTGGCAATGGAGTTCCTTGGCTAGTAGTATCACAATCTTCTTTTTTCCTTTCCACCCTGTACATGCAAATTTGCGCAGCTTTAGTAAATCTAGTGTTAACATCCTGTGGTATGTGGTATGGTTGACTGTGGGCGGGGCTGTGAACTGATGACAAGCTAAACTTGGGAATAAAAGGGATAGTTTACTACATGCATTCACAATCTTCTTCAAGAACCTACGGGTACGAACAAGCCACAAAGATGCCAAGAGGTTACACTCCTGCCGAGGCTTTGGTTCTGCTGCAGAACATGGACCCTTGTGACTCGGATGGCGGGGAAGTATCCATTCACTTGCAAGAGTGTTCAGACTCTGACATGTCTTCAGGTGATGAGATGTGTTCCGGGTTAGACAGTATAACTCCTCCAAAGAAGAAAGGTCGGCTGGAGACACAGACCACACAGAAAGGTTCCAAGTATGAGACAGCAAAAGATGGCACAGTGTGGGCTGAAGAAGAAGTGGGGAGGCCACTCCCTCACGGCCAACCAGAAACATATACATGTGATGGAGAGCCAACAGAAGAAGTCAGAAGAACTGTCAAGAATCGCTTGCAGAGCTTCTTGTTTTTGGTGAATTGGGGCATCCTTCACACTATAAGAAAATGTACAGTTCAGCATGGCCGCAGGATGGAAGCAGATTGGGACATGTCTGTCTATGAACTGATGGCATTCATCTCCATCCTTCTCTGGAGAGGGGTGATCAGAATTCCATCACTGGCTGATGCATGGTCGGAAACATTGGGGATCTCGCACGTCAAGAGCACGATGGCCCGAAACCGCTTCCAGGACATCATGAGACATCTACGCTTTGATGACAAGGACACACGCACTCAGCGGTTAGCAACGGACAAGTTCGCAGCAGTTTCAAACGTTTGGCAGATGTTTGTTACTAACTGCATCAAGTCTTACAACCCGGGCCAGCACATCGCTGTCGACGAGCAACTTTTTCCAACCAAGTCTCGCTGTCCTTTCCAGCAGTACATTGCCTCAAAACCTGACAAGTTTGGGATCAAGTTCTGGGTTGCATGTGACTTGAAATCAAAATACATGTGCAATGCTATCCCTTATCTTGGAAAGGACCACAGTCGTCCCTCTGGGGAGAGACTGTCCGAGAATGTGGTAATGAAGCTGATGGAGCCTTTCATGGACAAGGGAAGAACTGTTACCACTGACAATTACTTTACATCATTGTCACTCGCTGGACGACTGCTCAGCCGGAAAACTACTCTTGTTGGCACCATAAACAAGATTCGTCGCGAGCTTCCACAATCAGCAAAAGAATCTTCGGACTGCAACGAATTCACCACACAGGTATGTTGTCGTTATTTTTATCTATTTTTATATATATTTTATCTATTTTGATTAATAATTACTATATTTATATAAAGTGCTGTGTTATTTTTCCTTTTCTTTTTTGCACCTAGAGCAAGAGCTCCAATTTCATTGTGTTATTATACTGTATAAAAAAGTGCAATGACAATAACGTTTTATCTTTTCTTATCTTACTTATCAGGTGTTTTCAACCACTGGCACCACACTCACAGTTTATGCGCCCAAGAGGAAGAAGACCGTCTGTATCCTCAGCACCATGCACAACATAGTTGAGATTGGGGATAACCGAAAGAGGAAGCCAAACACAGTCACTGATTACAACACCATGAAGTGCGGCGTGGACATTATGGACCAGAAGGTTCGACAGTACACCGTAAGCGCAGGAACACGGCGATGGCCAGTCGCCGTGTTTTACAACATGATCGACATGGCAGTGATGAATGCTCACGTGCTGTATCAGGCATGCACCGGAGTGAAGGAGAGAAGGGTGGACTTCATGGCGCAGCTTGCAACTGAGCTTGCTAAGCGGTTTATGCAAGAAAGGATGGTGGACAAGGAGCAGCTGCTTTTGCAACAACCTGCCACACCACACCCAGGGAAAAGGGCCAAGTGTCAGGTGACCGTCCAGTGCAAGAAAAATAATGCAACCTTGCGCTGTGTGGACTGCTACAAGTACACCTGTGGGAAATGCAAGAAGGAGACTGACTGGCAGTGCCAGATATGTGCCAACAGATCACATCAATGAACTGATAAAATACTGGTCACTCCCACACACACACACACACACATACACAAATACCAGATGTTGCACATTTATGTAAATGTATATTTTTCTATTAGTGGTAGTAGTTTTTATTTTGTATTTTTTTGTTTAAGAAAATAAACGCTTTGAACTTTGGAATCTTTGAATCAATTTTTTCTAGACCAGTTGTACCCTTGGTATGGCCCCTTACATATTGCTCCTAGATGACTGTGATCCCTGATTGTATAGTCAGTAGCACCTTGTAAGTCGCTCTGGATAAGAGTGTCAAGTAATTGCCACATTTACAGAACAATGGCAACCGTTCACACGTGATTAAGGATATTAGGTAAAAACAACCGGGCCAAATGGCCCCTCTCTGGTAGAGCTAGGGGGATAGGGCCAAATGGCCCCTCTCTGGGAATTCTAAAACCGTTCTCACCTTTCCGCCAGCGTCTTTTGTTAATATAAATGTGCTGATAAAAGAAAAGCTGCAAGTAGCCAGCTATTCCATCCCCCCACCGACTTAGAACGTGCACAAACTTCTCCCAGCTCATGCCTTGATTGATTTTCTGGGAGTGAAGTGGAGTTTTAGAGTGGAAATAATAGATCATTGTTTGGAACACACGCATTTCATGTCTGTTCCGTTTCTACAGTAATCTGTGTAAACACATTGTTAAAACAGAAACTTTTTTATATTCTAGTAGTAGATGACAAAATGTAGGCATAAACTATATAATGTATGAAGCCTGAAGTCCAAATATAAAAGAAACACTCTCACAAAAGGTACAAATCTAACACAACAATTGCGCTTTTATTCAAAAATATAACTACAGAAACAAAAAGCCGCCTTAACAAGCGACATTGACAGCTGTTCCTTATGACTGTCTCTGTGGAGTAATACAATCAGCTGCTGACTGGGGATCAAAAGGTCGCGAGTTCAATCCTGCACCTCTCTGTTTTGAGAAGTAAACTGCTCTCTTAGTCTTACTATTTTAGAATAAAAACATACATTTGATTTCAGTCTGTAACAGCCGGTGTAATTTATGATACTTGTAAAGGTTAGCTTTGGTTTTTCTTTTTTTTTTAGTCAGTTTTATTATCTCAGCCGCGTTCACGAGCCCAAACACACCCCACCCACGCATCTGACACTGCTGTTTTCACATAGACGCGCTATAACAGAGGTAAACTCAGCTCCCTTCTACATCGGAGCAAGAATGCACATACCATTGCTTGCATACTAAAGTGTCAGCAGGCACTTTTCATGGCATTACACACATTTTTGAGCATGCCCTCTGCACACTACTTGTGACTTTAGACTTTAGGAAGTAAGTAAATAAATAAAGGTAAATCGTGTCATAAAATGATTTCTTCAAAACATCACATATATTTGTCTCTTTCTTTTTTTAAAATGTGCGTTGATCACCGTCAGCATGTTGTAGCACACCTGCATGTTCTTGCGCGCACTAAATAAGAGACAAATATACAGTCTGACTGAGAGAATCAGACTGAAAAAAAGCAAACATTTAGAAATGCCATACTTTTACAGCTGATCAGAC
>JANRMT010062831.1:7999019-8022150 GCA_026402145.1 Polypterus bichir lapradei
CCGGCTACTTGCAGCTTTTCTTTTATCAGCACATTTAGATTAACAAAAGACGCTGGCGGAGAGGTGAGAATGGTTTTAAGAAGCGATTTAAGGTGGGACAGATTTACGAGTTTTTTCGTAGGCTCTGGTAATTCTAGTGTTAAGCAGACAACAAGTAGTAACATTGTGATTTTCTGTCTGCCAACACAATGAGAGTAATATAGATTCAGTCACTCAAATTTTCTCACCCCCTGAAAGTGAAAGCTTACACCAATTCCACAAGCTTTTCTCACAGGTGTAAGTCTTTTGAGAACCTCCTTTCTCCATCCTAAAATGGACAAGAAAGCATCATACGAGGACAAGTGATATAATTTACTCCTGTCTCTAACTATACCCTTTCCAACAAGAAAGGCTAAAGCAGCAACTGGGACCAGAAATGGGTTATCATTTATTTGACCACCTCAACGATTGCTTCTAGTCTTGCTTCTGTTTTACTTACCATCCATTGTTTTGACAATCAGAGAACGCATTTTCCAACTTTGACTCCGCCACTTTCTTGTCCATTATTGTCCAAAGAGGAAGATAATTCTTTTGTTTGTTTCAACATTATGTTTTATGTTTACTGTAAATTTCTTGTTTATACTATTTTTGTAATTATCCATCTATCCATTATCCATCCCGCTATATCCTAACTACTAGGTCACGGGGGTCTGCTGGAGCCAATACTTTTGTAATTATTGTATGGTGAAATGTGCTCCCACAATACATTCAAGTACACTTAATAGGAATAAATTGACAGTACTTTATCATAAAGTCTGGAAGTTATATATGTTGTCACTTACTGTTTTCCCATTGCATAGTTTCTTTTAAATATATAATTTAAAAACCTAATATTCTTTCATTCATACGTAGATAATACTCAGCTACTTTGCTTGAGAACTGATGGTATTTATTAACTTGTGCCCATAGTTCTTTCAATAATTTAAAACCATATATGAACAAAACATAATTGCAGTATTATTGAAACATATTTTAAAGAGAGATGCCGATGAAAGAAAACATTTATGTGACATCATAACATGTTTTAATCAAGAATCAACATTTTGGATACATATAAAATACTGTGCAAACATCATTTTTCGACTTGAAAGCAAATGTTTATTTGCAATTAAAACCACTATGTACCAATTGAAGAAGGACAAATAAGTACTTATACACCAAATAATTAATTTGGTGTATAAGTACTTATAGTAATTTCTTGTGTTTTCCAAAAATATCATGATATTCAATTAGATGGCTGCAACAACATAGGTTTGGTTCCCAAAGCTCTTCACGAGAAACCCAAGCTGTTCCATTTATTTGATAAATTATGCCAATAGCACATCTGATTAAAATTAGTGAGGTAGTGGTTAGCCAAACCAGGTGTGCTATTATTGTGTGAGGAATCCTATCAGAATTGGCTGATGTTAAGACTGGAGTCACTCAAGGGTCAGTGCTAGGGATGCTGCTGTTTTTAATATATATGTATGATTTGGATTGAATATAAGTAACAAGCTGGTTAAGTTTGCAGATGATATCCAGATAGATGGATTTGCAGACAATCTAGAATCTTTTGAATCACTACAGAGGGATTGAGCAGCATACAGTCTTGGGCAGATTTGTGGCAGATTAAATTTAATGTAAGTAAATGTAAAGTATTACACAAGAAAGTAAAAATGTTAGTTTCAATACACAATGGGAGGTCTGAAAATGGAAAGTATACCTTGAGAAGGACTCAGCACTATCAACTGCCAGACAGTGTTCAGAAGCTATTAAGAAAGCTAACGGAATGTTAGGTTAAATAGCAACATTTGTAGAGTACAAGTCCAAGGCGATTATACTCAAGCTTTATAATGCACTGATAAGGCCTCACCTGGAGTACTGTGTGCAGTTTTGGTCACCAGGTTACAAAAAGGATATAGCAGTGCCAGAAAAGTTCCAGAGAAGAGCGACTAGGCAATTCCAGGGCTACAGAGGATGAATTATGAAGAGAGAGAGTTTAAAACAGCTGAGCCTTTTCAGTTTAAGCAAAAGAAGATTGACAGGAGACATTATTGAAGTGTTTAAAATTATGAAGGGAATTACTACAGCAAATCAATACTTTTATTTTAAAATGATTCTATCAAGAACACAGTGATACAGTTGGAAACTTGTTAAGAGTAAATTTCACACAAATATTAGGAAGTTTTTCTTTACACAAAGACCATAGACAATTGGAATAAGCTACTAAGTAGTGTGATAGACAGTAGAGCTTTAGGAACTTTCAAAACTAGATTTGATTAAGAAAGGCAACAAGCAGATGAAATTTCAGTTTGTGAAAGACAATATGTGTGGAGTGACAACTACAGGCAGACAGTTTTATGGAGCAGTAAGTCATAATATGATATATTTTAGGTTCACTAAGAGGCAAGTATGTCAAAAGAGGAGTTGGCAAGAAACACTCTGATACATGGTTGTCTTCTTCTCAAAGCAGAGTGGCAGTTCTGTATTGGTCTGAAAATATAGTTAAGCTGATGATTTAGGAGACCTAGTCAGAATTATGATTGTTAATAAATGCAAACAGATTTTTATTCATGATGTTATACCTTTAGGAAAATGACTTTATGGCAATAACATAATCTTTCTGGTACAATAACAACCCCATCACATTGAAAACACATTTAAGACCTATTTGGAGTGAAAGTCTACATATGGAATGGTAACATTATTAGATTAGCCACCTAATTAGTGCTAATCTTAACATAACTGGAACAGTGTGGATCACTTAAACAGGGAAAAGAACAAAAGCAGCCAAATGTAAAAAAAAAAAAAAAAAAAAAAAGAGTTAAAGACTACCAATGCTTATTATTATTCCAGTTTTACATTCTACAGATGCCACACAAAATGCTAACTTGTTTTAAAAAAATAACATTCTTATTACTTTTTATTGTATCAGTGTTGATTTGTATGTATTCTGATGTTTTACTGTGTTGTCACAAACAAATAAATATTTACAGCCCATATAACTAGAATTAATAATTTTGTTGGAAGACAAAAACATTTACAGGGGGATATATTTAGGTATAATTTATGTGGATTATGCAGTAAATGGTGTTCACACAAATCATCTAAATAATAACAGAGTTAGTGTTTTTGTACACTTGTGTACATGTAACAGATATAATTATAAAATTCAGCTCCACCCAAGATCATGTATAAAGAAATACCCAGTAAAAAGTACAAAATTTGCTCTTTTAAAATTTTATTTATCCAAAGATTCAGATATTTTTCCCTAAGAAAAGGTTAATAAAACAAATGATGCCTGCCTTATGGGTATGCTGTAGGTATTGTCTGCAACTGTGAGCAGCATTACAAAAGCAATGTGGAGTCCCAGACATTATTATAGGAAATATTATGCATTACTACAAAAAATAAAATAAAAGCAGGTTTCTTAATTAACAAACTCTTCTCTAATTCAGAGATGGTTTAAGTATGAGAATAGTGGGAGTAGATGGGTTATCATCTTGTGTGGTAATGTGCCTCCCTGACATTACTAGTCATTAAATAAAGTTAGTTTTGTTTCTTCTGCAGTTTTGAGATAAAGGCATTTTTTGGGGGGGAAAAGGACAAATAAAGAGATAAACTTGCCTTTTTTTCCATTTAGAAAGTGCAGAGGGATGTTTTCGCTTACAATATGAGCAAACTTTGGGTAGTGGCAAGTGGAGTGGTGGCTCTAAGGCTAAGGATCTGTGCTGGTATCCCGAACATTGCCGGTTTGAATCCCTGTCACTGCAAAAAAGAGATGCTACTCTGCTGGGCCCTTGAGCAAGGCCCTTAACCTGAAATTGCTCCAGGGGCGCTGTACAATGGCTGACCCTACGCTCTGACCCCAAGGGGTATGAAAAAAACCAAGTAATTTCCTTTGGAATTAATAAAGTACAATAAAATTAAAAAAAAAAAAAGTGTTCTGTGAGGGATAGAGTTGTCCATCATTCACGTGCCTCCCATGACCTTTGTAGTGCTTGGGAAGCAAAGGAAAGTGTGAAGTGTGTTAGTTTTGGCCTTCCGCAGCTTACAAAAGTATCCAATATTGGCAGTTGTCTGGGCAGTACCACGGGGCATGGACTTACTTTCAGTTGTAAAAGAAGTGCCATTCGCGTCTTAAATGCCAGCATTCCTATACGCTCGTGTGTGCGGGTCGCCATAGGAATTTTGAAGGGACGGGAGACGCCACCCTTCGGATACACGCATGCCCGTAGAAGAATGATGTTCGACAGTTTAATTGGTCAGCATGATGGCACTGAACACAAAAGGGAATTTCCGCTCTCTAGAGGCGGTCTTCTGGGTAGATCACACAAAGTGAGGTACGTGGTGAGCATTCTCGTAAGTTTACCAAGCACTATGGCTTGTACATTGATTTTTGTAAATACTTTTTCTTCTTGTATATATCTTGATAAAAATCTTTTGATTAGCTTTGGTGAAGGTATTTATTGGGTTGTGGTTAATGGTGCACTGTTTATTTCTGTATATACACATTTTTCTTTTTCTGTATTTTGCATATTTTTGTTGGTAAACCCTGTACTATACACTGTTTGGAAGAGCAGCTTCCTGACAGAGATTGCTGTGGAGGAAGACAGCTTTATTTTTGGTTTTTGTGTATATATGGGTTTCACTAGTTTGTGTTAATTTTTCTTTTTTATTTGGGACTTTCAGTCAGCACTGTAAATACTGTATATGATAATCATTTTTAGATTCTGTTTCATAACTGTTTTTGTGTGTCCTTTGTGGTATTGAGTTGTGTATTTATATATATATTCCACAGGACATTATTTTTCTTTTTCTTTATGTGCACCTGTAAATAAAAGCCTCACTTTAATTTTACAAAACCCAGCCCTTTTGTGTCCATGTCTCCCAGTCTTACACTGCCATCCTGGTCACTCTCGGTCCTGCATACTAGACACCCAGAGTGTAGACTGGTGTCCCCCATTTCCCACTTCACAGCGTGTCACGTCTTGCTGTAAGAAATCAAACTACATTCTATGCTGGTGCAGTAACAGCCTTAATGACAGTGTGAACAGTTAATTTTGATCGTTGGTGCCAAGATTGTGATTTTGGGCTTTTTTTTTGTACAACCCTAAAGTGTATTCAGATGTTTTGTAGGTCAAGAAGGATTGTCATGTCTGCAGAATACAGTAAAATTCTAACTTGCTTGTCCAGCATAGATGAAACATATTGCTTTCCTCTGGCACCAACATTAATAATAATTTATTAAAATAAGGAATTTTGATAAGGTAAGTCTGGATTGACACTTTGATGCCAAGAGATGGTCACTTTTCAATATGTTTTCAACAAATTATTTAAAGGATAACTCTCTCCCTCTCATACCAATGTTTTTAGCAATGCCAACTGGTCAGAGGTTTTAACCCCCTTTGACTCACTTTTAGTAGGGTGTGCTTCAATACACTGCACTCCTCCAGCCCCCTAAACACACTCTCACATACACAGTCCTATGTCCACTTATCTTTATATGTAGAAAAACAAAAGATTTGCTGAATCAGCAGACAATTTTGTTGTTATTTTTGACACTGGCCTACTCTATTAAATAATATTGCACTATTGAAAACCTGCTTTTTCCAGATAAGAAATGCAGGAATATTAAGGCAGTTTCTCCATGCACAGGGCAAACAGAGGTTAACTTCTCCTTTAATATATGTTCAAAGTTTTGTCATTGAAGGATGTGGTCAGGTATGCTGGATATACTCACTATTGATGGCACTAGAGAGTGATGATGTGCTGCATGATAATTTGCACATGCAGTGAAAATTTCACTTTACTCTGTTCACATGGCTAAAATGAGCATATAATTTTTGACTTATTTCAAAAACAGATTTTTTTAATTTGTTAATCTCATCCTGGTTAAATCACTACATTTGTAACTTTCAGTTCATTCAAAAAACTAGGAAGCAAAGCCATATAACTTCTTTTCTTCTTATTAAACAGTTAGCTTTACAGACAACTTTAAAATCTTAAACATATAAATCTTCATATGGCTTTCGGCTTGTTTACTTAACTATAATACTAATCTTCTAAAAATTCCAATGACATATAAAACTACAGAATCCAAAATTTGAAATGACCTTTCTGCTAGTGAAAAGGATGGACCTCCTTTTTTCTGCAGAATGGCCTGTATTCTTCCAGGCATGGATAAAACAAGGTGCTGAAAATATTCCTCAGCGACTTTCGTCAGTGCTGACACAACAGCATCACACAGTTCCACATATTCATGCCATAAGCCTATAAATCCACCATATCCTAAAGGTACTCATTTTGACTGAAATCTTGTGTTCTGTGTGATCTTTATACTACTGTCATAAAGAGCCTTTAGTTTGACCACTTATGGGTAGAGTTTGAAATTTAGCCTGATGGAGCCAAATTAACCTTAAAATAATTCAATTTTTTAGTAAAAACTGTACTGCTACATATTTACATTACGTCCCAAGCTAAATATCATAGATTGTTTGTACTACAAAGATACAATATTGGAACTCCTTGGTCCAGGCACACCAGGGACATATTTTTGAAGCAGTCAGAGACTATCAAATGTGGTGCGTACCATGCAAAAATAAGGCATTAAAGCAGCTCCTAGGAGCATTGATGGGTTGGGTGGAGCAAACAGAGCATTCAAGAGAAGCACTTACAGAACACCACCCTTCTTTTGTCAAAACCTATTGGTCTGGGATGTATGGCTTTCGGTGAGCCTGGTGTAAAATCCTGGCCTTAGATCAGCTCAGGAGGATAAGACAAGTACGGCAGATGGTGTTGCCACTGTCCACATGCGAACAGCGTGATGCAGAGCTGGCAGCTTGCATGTGCAGGTTTGAGAACATGTGAGTTGTGTGCCTGCAGTATTCTTTCTTTCCCCTTGTGTTTCTCTCTTATTTCACAGTGCTTTACCAGAGTAAGATGCAGACATTTCATGATATCATCCAATATGTCACATATAATTGCTCTGTCTTACTCACTGTGTGTATCTTTTCATGTCTACACATAAATTGCTTGTTAAATCAATCTTTACAAAGTGCTGAAAACAGCTTCAGTATTTATTATAGAAAAGCAGACAAATGGATTTTAACCATTGGGTACATAAAATAATACATAAGGTAAAAACTAATCTTTATTAATAGATTATAAAACTTACAGCCATATTAACATATTTCATGGAATATATAGGTGTCACACGGGTGCGTTTAGGAAACAGCTAAAGGGCCTGGAGAACTATAATACTATACCCGACCAGGGGGTGGCAGAGTGTGCTGACTTTCTCTCTCAGTTTCTTGCAGACCATTCCCGGGAAATATCACCAGGTTCCGGCGCCTCTGATGACGTCAACTCCGGCTCCAGACTAGATGACATCATTTCCTTTTTCAGCCCTTAAAACCGCCATCTTAACTCCAAATAATCAGTTCTGTTTTGGACTCTGTCTTGTGAACATACAATAATAAACTTTTGCAGCTGGGAAATAATATAGGGGTGGCTGCCCCATATCTTTATGATGTCTGAAGTCTCATTTCTATCACAGTGGTGTAGTCAGCAGGATGGTGGTTCCCGAAAGAAAACGGGACACGACCAAAGAATTAATCAGGTGAGAAAGTACTAGGGCCGAGTTTCCTGGTGGGGAGTTCGTTCGGGGGTCAGGAGTAGCTTGGAGCAGGCTCCGCTTCCTAAATACGAAACCGGGCTAGTATTTTCTCAAAGGAAGAATATGGATGAGATTTACAAACGTGCGCTGGTTCCTATGGAAGAAACGAAGGGGGCTCATTATGTTCTCTTGGAGGAGAGAGCTGAGCCGCCCATTGGGGTTAAGATTCCAGATAAAAATGGGCTTTCCCCAGGCCAACAGGCAAGAATATTAAAAAACTGGGAGTTAGATCCAGAGTGATCTACCCGGGTGCAGGCAGAAGCTCTCTAGGAGCAAACATCTCATTGGCTAAGGCCATTTGAGTTAACACCTTTTCAAATAGTGCAGCAGGTTGCCTGTTTCTTGTTATTAAAGGGACTCCCCAAAAATGTTGCCCAGCCGGCCTAGGGAGAATTCCACAACATGAAGGAGCTTATAAAGCTCCTGGAAAAATCTAAATCGGCCTCACAATCTGAGGGAGCAGAACGGGCCTCTAGTGGATTCCGTGGGGATTACGCCACACAAACTAGGTCTTTTTCATGTAAACCGGAGCCTGTTCCAAAGTTCCCGGGCCTGGGGGCGGATAAACTACCAGGGGACGAG
Organism: Polypterus bichir lapradei; assembly: GCA_026402145.1. NCBI lineage: Eukaryota > Metazoa > Chordata > Cladistia > Polypteriformes > Polypteridae > Polypterus > Polypterus bichir. Next base: position 8,007,298 of record JANRMT010062831.1, read on the forward strand.
GAGGGATGCAGGTGGACGAGGAGAGGCTGTTTATGTGCACTTGTCAACCCCCTAACGCTAACACATACGGGAGTAGTAATAGTTAATGGATATAAAGTAGAAGCACTCCTTGATACCGGTAGTAACATTTACGTTGTTGCTCACCGATATGTACTACCACGACACTGGATTAAAACAATGATCATTATTACAAGTGTACATGGGGAAACCCATAAATATAAAACCACCCGATGTTTCATTAGCTATGGAGGATCACTGAAAAAAATTACCTTGGCGCTCCTCCAGCATCCTCCTTTCGCTGATTCTCGGGCGGGACTGGTCGGATAATAAAAGCGGTGTACCAATTACTACTCCTGAAAAAACCTTGGATCTAGCTATAGACGGGGATGACTCGTCTCCAGCTGTCTCCACGCCGTGTAAACAGCCAGCGGAGAGAGATACAGAATACCAAGAAACAGACGGGGAGATTCCTGGGCCGTCGCAGGCAGACACATCATCAACCCATACCTCGACGAGCCGGGAGGAATCCCCGCCCCTTGAGGTCAGACCGAACCCTCTTTCTGAAATACACTTTCGGTACAGAGAAACACCGGCTTCTTTCATAAGGGAGCAGTGGAATGGTGACTCCCTGAAACATGCTAAAAATGCAGCAGTACTTGTCAATGGCCAACACACTCATCAGCCCATGCTACAGGGTCCTCACTTTGTGACAGAAAACAACCTATTATATTGAATAGCTGAGCATGAGGGGGAGGTGAGAAAACTGTTGTTAATACCATGAACTTACTGGCAGTAAGTCTGTGAATTAGCACACACCCACCTCCAAGGAGGCCATTTGGGCACTGAAAAAACAGAATGAGCGGATTAAGCTCCGATTTTTTTGGCCAGGAATTATTGAGGAGGTTCACCATTTTTGCATCTCTTGTCCAGACTGTCAGTTATGGCAAATTCCTAGGAGGGACTGTGCTCCTCTCATTCCCCTTCCCTTAATTGATGTTCCCTTTGAGAGAATTGGGGTCAACATTGTAGGACCCTTAGAGCCCTCAGTCCAAGGACATAAATATATATTAGTCCTCGTTGATTATGCTACTACTAGGCTCACCCGCCTTTTAAGGCGACCGACTTTTAAGTTGACCACTTCTTAAGGCAATTCAATATGTAGATCAATTTGATATTTTATACAAACTGATTAATTTGGTTATATTGCATTTGAGCGGTATTACTTTAATACTCGTAGTTTCTGTTATTTTTGTGATGAAATTTAAACTTTTTTTCTATATTGAGGTCGCCCTTTTGAACCCCCCTGATATTTACTACACGGTGAGGCATTTGTACTCCATCAACATTAATTATTTCCTGAGACATAATTTTGTCTATTTTTCCAGCGCATCGCGCACAAAAGCAAGGGAACGATGGGAGCACCAGAACTCTGCTCATATCATGTCGCTTCGTACCGCAAGCTGCAAGTAGTAAGTCTGTGATAAGCGGAATACCGCTACGCTTTCCACTCACGGGACGGAAGGACAATCCCGACCGCTTTTATATAGTAAGAAAGAAGAAGAAGATATCGCACAGTCTGGAGTAGAAAATCATCTTTTACCTGGAAAAACGAAACTACAAATCCCATCGTGCATTGCAAAATGGACGGGGCATGTGTGAAACTCCGTGCTACTCGCACAGTCTGGAGTAGAAAATCATCTTTTACCTGGAAAAACGAAACTACAAATCCCATTGTGCATTGCAAAATGGACGGGGCGTGTGTGAAACTCCGCGCCTGCGTAGCACTCACGGGATGGAAGGACAATCCCGACCGCTTTTATATAGAAGGATATGTCCTGAGGCTGCTCCCCTGCGCTCAGCCACGTCGAAAATAATTGCACGGGAACTTGTAGGAGTCTTTGCACGTGTAGGCATTCCTAAAGAGGTCCTTATGGATCAAGGGACGTCATTCACCTCGGAGACATTCAGGGAAGTTACCAAGTTACTTAAAATAAAGCACTGAAAGACCACGATGTATCATCCTCAAACCGATGGTCTGGTGGACAGATTTAATCAGACTGTCAAGCAAATGCTTTGCAAGGTGGTCAGCAAGGATGGAAGGAACTGGGATCAACTCCTCCTCCTCGTACTCTTTGCCTATCAGGAAGTCCCACAAGCCTCTACGGGGTTTTTCGCCTTTTGAATTATTATATGGACAACAACCTCTGGGATTATTGGATATTTTGAAAGAAGGTTGGGAAGGAGCGGCCCTTACCTCTACCAATATATTGGAGTATATTGCACACTTACGTGATCGATTTGAAAAAATTAGACCTGTTCTAAAAAGTCACTTAGAAAAAGTGCAAGCAGCACAGGCCCGTTATTATGATTGTGGTACGACCCTCCGAGAGTTCCACCCCCGAGATCGTGTCATGGTCTTAGTTCCCACCTCCCACTCAAAATTACTTGCCCACTGGCAAGGACCTTATGAAATTAAGGAGAGGAAAGAGACTTGTCGATTATTTGGTGAAACAAGCCAATTGTCGACCGAGCAAGCGGATCTATCATGTAAACCTTGCTAAAGCCCTGGAAAGAAAGGGATTCGTATCCCACCTCTGCTCAGTCCAACTCATTCTTTGCTCACACCATCAACCTTAATTTTGGTGCAGAGTTGAACTCTAACCAGAGACGGGAGCTGGAAGCAGTTATCCTGTCCATACCGGAGGTGGTGAGTGAAAAACCCGGAAGGACCTCTCTGATTGCACATGATATAGTGACAGCGCCTGGGGTTATCGTTAGGGAGCGGCCCTATCAGCTTTCCCGAGGCAATGAAAATAGAGGTAGAACTTGAAATCAAGCTTATGCTGGAACTAGGAGTAATAGAGGAAAGTTATAGTCCCTGGTCCAGCCCAATTGTATTGGTTAATAAACCTGATGGGAGTTGGAAGTTTTGCAATGACTTCTGTCGGCTTAATCAAGTATCCCAATTTGATGCTTATCCAATGCACCGAGTGGATGACCTCCTCGGTAGGCTTTGCCAAGCTAAGTTTTTGACCACATTTGACATGACTAAGGGGTACTGGCAAATTCCTTTAGTGGACTCTGCGATGGTTAAGACCGCGTTTAGTATTCCAAGTGGACACTGGCAGTATTGTGTCCTTCCATTCAGGTTACACAGGGCACCTGCAACTTTTCAGCGTCTGGTGGATAGAGTGCTCTGCCCCTATAATGCGTACAGTGCTGCCTATCTGGATGACATCGTCATCTATTCCAGCACATGGAAGGACCACGTACAGTAGGTCACTGCAGTGTTACGGACGCTAGGAAGAGCCGGGCTTCGAATTAATCCAAAGAAATGTTTCTTCTGATTGAAGGAAGCTAAATATTTGGGCTACCTGGTGGGTCGGGGTACCGTCAAACCACAGTGTTCAAAGATAGAAGCCATAATATGATGGCCCTGTCGGCGAACCAAGCGGCAGGTCCAAGCCTTTCTCGGACTAGCCGGGTACTACCGCCAGTTTTTACCCCGGTTTTCAGAAAGAGTGGCGCCCTTGACTAACTTAATAAAGAAGAGGGCTCTTAACAATGTTGTTTGGGATGATACGATGGAGGCTGCATTTAGTGACTTAAAACAAGCTCTTACATCTACACCAATTTTGAAAGCTCCTCATTTCTCTCTTCCTTTCATTCGCCAGACCAACGCTTCGGACACAGGTCTCGGTGCTGTGTTGAGCCAAAATGTCGATGGTGTAGAACACTCCGGTATGTACCTCAGCCGGAAACTGTTGGATTGAGAGACCAGGTATGCAGCAGTGGAGCGTGAAGCGCTTGCGATTAAATGGGCAATTACGCAGTTGAGGTACTACCTCTTGGGTTGGGAATTTACTCTTGTGATAGATCATGCACCCTTACAGTGGATGACCCTACACAAAGAGTCAAATCCTCGGGTCACCAGATGGTTTCTTGAACTTCAACCGTTTAAGTATTCGCTTATTCATTGTAAGGGCTCTCTTCAGTTCAATGCCGATGCCCTTTCTTATTCTCACAACCTCTCAGTGCAGGTCGCCCACCCAGGTGGGTCTGGGCTAAGGGGGAGGCCTTGTCACACATGTGCGTTTAGGAGACAGCTTGGGGAACTGTAATACTACACCCGACCAGGGGATGGCAGAGTGTGCTGACTGTCTTTCTCAGTTTCTTGCAGACCATTCCCGGGAAATCTCACCAGCTTCCGGCGCCTCTGATAACGTCACTTCTGGCTCCGGCGCCTCTGATGACATCACTTCCGGCTCCGGACTAGATGACATCATTTCCTTTCCAAGCCCTTAAAACCGCCATCTTACCTCCAAATAATAAGTTCTGTTTTGGACTCTGTCTTGTGAACATACAATACTAAACTTTTGCAGCGGGGAAATAATATACGGGTGGGTGCCCCAAACCTTTATAATGTCTTAAGTCTCATTTCTATCACAAGGTAAATGGCAAGTTTCATGACAATGTAATAATAAAAAGTTGAAAGTCTGCTCAATTTGTTTCAATTAACTCAAAAAACATATTCTGTATGAACTCATTTGAGATTGCAATAAAGCATTTTAGCACACTCAGAATACATTGTGGGCGGCACACAGTGGGTAGCGCTGTCGTCACGCAGTTAGGAGACCCCGATTCACTTGGCCTTCTGCATGGAGTTTGCATGTTCTCCCTGTGTCTGCGTGGGTTTCCTCCTGGTACTCTGGTTTCCTCCCACAGTCCAAAGACATGCAGGTTAGGTGCATTGGCGATTCTAAATTGTCTCTAGTGTGTGCTTGGTGTGTTGGTGTGCGTGCCCTGCAGTGGGCTGCCCTGCCCGGGGTTTGTTTCCTGCCTTGCTCCCTGTGGTGGCTGGGATTGGCCCCAGCAGACCCCCGTGACCCTGTAGTTAGGATATAGCGGGTTGGATAATGGATGGATGGATGGAATACATTGTACACCTTCAACATCAGTTACAACATTAAAACATTAGAAATATTTAGATGAGAATGGACCATTCACACCAAAATAACATCAAGTTGAGTTTTGAAGTCTATAAAGTTTAGCTGTCTACCACACTTTTTGCTATCATATTCCATGTGTCTATGGTTCTCCTTTCGAAGAAAAACCTCCTAATGTGAATTTTATCCAGTGTTCTTGTTGAACTAATTTTAAAGTACAAGTCTCAATCCACTGTACTAATTCCCTTCATAATTGTGAGCACTTTAATCATGTCAACTCTTAATTTTCTTTTTCTTAATCTGAAAAGGCTCAGCCCTGTTAATCTTTCCTTATAACTCATTCCCTGTGGCACTGGAATGAGCCTAGTCACTCTTTTCTGGTCTTTTTCAATCACTACTGTCTCTTTTGTAGCCTAGAGACCAAAACTAACCAAAGCTGTACACAGTACTCCACATGACTCCTTACCAGCACATTATAAATATTCAGCATAACCTCCTTGGACTTCTACATTGTGCTATATAACTTAGCATTCTGTTAGCCTTCTTAATGGCTTCTGAAAACTGTCTGGCATTTGATATTATTATTTCCACTATGACTCCTAAATCCTTCCCATAAAGGTGTATTTGTGATTTTTAGACCTCTCATTATGTATTCAAACATTTTCCCTTCCTACATGTAATACTTTACAATTACGTGCATTACATTTAATCTGCTATAACTCTGCCACAAGTATGGACAAGTATGTCGTCACTTTCTACTAGTGCTAATGTGTTACTCTTTGAGTGCTATATGGTGCTCTATCCATTTATTCTTTATATGACTTAACTTCTTACCATTAATGAATCACTGTTACTTTAAACTATTCAACACTACAAAGCCATTTATTTACTTACAGACTTTATGGTTTCAGTTACAACTTCTGACCTGCTTCACCAATAATAGTTTTGAATACAAGTAACAAGAGCAAGTACAAGTACAAATAACAATAACTTTCCAAACACTTCCACAAACATTCTGCTACTTTTCTCCTGTGAATGCAAAAAAAAAAAACCTCAAACAAAATTCCTGCATGGCTTCTTAGCAGCAACCAAAAAACAAAGTTTTTAAGGGGCAAAATTTGTATTTTAATTAACTCTCACGCACCAGTAGCACAATACACTACACACTACTTCCAGTTAAACTCGTAAGGACAATATGAGCACTTCATAGTCTCCAATCTCCAATTACTCACCAGTGTGTGAGTAATCACAAAATATTTATTTTAAATCTTGTTTTGATTTTCATTTAGTAAAGACTACAGCCCTCATTTTGTATTTTGGTTTTGGTAAATGATGTAATGCTCCCCCTTGTTAAGACTTAACAACAACTCAGATAATACTCTTTACTGGTGCCTAAACAGAAACAAAAGTGCAGAATTTGGTTGGAATGTATTGGTTATGTTATTTGTGCTTGTGCTAATTATATTTACATCAGCACTAGTTACTGGTTGTTTCCTGCCTCATTTATTCATGATTATTTCTGTTATTTGTTTGGTGCAGGCTTTTTAATGTGGACCTGGTAAGTATGGGAGTTTAATTCATTTCTGAAATGTGATATCAGAGGTGGCATCATACATCTGAGATTTATCTGTGAATTAGCTGTAGGAGTTATAATATCACATAGTTTTTTGTTAGTTTAACATAATTAATGTATAGCACACTTGCTTTTATAAGAATAACTGAATTGAAAACAGACTTTAGAAAGTGTGGAACTCTGACAACTAAAGATTAAATCCTGACAAAAATAACACCTACAGCTAAAATTGAGCTAAGAGTTTTAGCATTTCCTTCTATTTTTAGAATCACCCTCGCTAAAAGTACTTCTATTTTTCCCAGAATTGAAAGGCAAAGAAATGTATTTATTCATTGTTATACCTTACTAATACTCTTATTTAATTATTCAACTGAAAATGTTTAATTTGGCTTATATGATTAATATAGTAGAATGTAATTGATAAAAAAAAAAAACGTGTTTCCTAACTATACTTTTTAACTGCAGTCTACAAAGTAACAAAACAACAGGTCCTAGAACTGAACTCACCCTGAAAGATACAACATTTCATTACAGACAGGAATGAAAAGTGTACTGCTAACACAGTTGTGTACATACAATTTGAAAAGGATGAAGTAAACTAACTGGAAAAAGTACTTGATGGCCCAACAAAATTCTCAGGTTTGTGTAGCAGAATGCTATGGTCAGTTCTGTCAAAAAGTGTATTTTACTGTAAATATAAAAGCCAAGTAAATGTACTACTGAATACATCAGAGTAAATGAAAATCTGGTTTACAGCATAAGCCTGGCTGTTCTAATACTGAAACCAGAGCAAAACCTAGTGAAATTTCTCTTAATTTAAGAAAAGAACATTTCTGTTACATCATTACAATTTTCTCTAAACATTAGAAACAAATGGAAAATTTGATATTACTTTACAATCCTTAAGAAAATTCAGACCAAAATCTGATTGTTTTTCTAATGATACATTAGAAATGAAAGTTTGAGGAGTGATACTTCTTTTTGTGATCAATGTTTTTAATAAGATTAAAAAAAGAATATAGATAAGGATACAAAAAATACTGATCTACAGAATAGAATACATAAAATCAAAACAGACCTTCCTCTGTTCTCCCCAAGAAGAATAGCGATAATGCTGTTTAATAATCATGTATTAAATATATCTAATACTAGCTGTATGCTGGGCCATTACTTTAGTAGGGCAGCTAGGGCAGCCTCCCTGAGCCCAGTTCTGGGGGGTCTAATGGAGAGTTGCAAATTACTCCTCATTTCCCCACATCATTATACTGTACTTTAATTTCAAAATTTCTATCTTTAATGATATCAATAAGGACAACATTTTTTTCCCTTCCTGGTAAAAGAAACCTTAGCAGTATCTATCACCAGCGGTACACCGGGTAAGTTTGCTTGTTAGCAATATTATTGTGCTGTGCATTTGGTCCCTGTATTTGGGCTGTTCCAACTGAACATTGATTAAGTGGGTTCCTTTTGAAAGAAATCCAAATGTAGTTCTCTGGTGTTTTTGCTGATCTCTCCTTCATTGTCAACTGGTTATATGTTATGTTAGCATGACTACTGAACAGTCTGAAGCTAGTTACTTAAGTGCAGCTGGTTATTCATATGGCTCTATGGTAACATCCATTTTCCAACCTGCTATATCCTAACTACAGGGTCACGGGGGTCTGCTGGAGCCAATCCCAACCAACACAGGGCACAAGGCAGGAAACAAACCCCGGGCAGGGTGCCAGATCTATGGCAAAATGAAAATCCCATATTATAAAAGGTATTCTTGTGACCAGCAGGTCAGGAGAGGCAGGGGTAGAGTCTGAACTAAAAGAGAAACATAAAAAGTATCTGGCACAGGGATATTTTGGAGTGTTAGCAGTGCAGAGGAGAGAAAGACCCCAGGTTAATGAAAAGACAGTAAGCGTTTTTTTGTATCTGCCATCCCCATAGGATGCAGACCTTTAAAGAAGAAGTATATGCAGGGTAGCTTCAAAGTGTTCTCACTTGTGTTTGCTGTTTTAGCAGGCTTCAAGTTTGAGCTCTAACTCTGTTTCTTCTGCTTGTGTGTGTGTGTGTGTGCACACATCACTTCTGTCATCTCAATGCCCATTACAGTATTTACAGATTTGTGACATTAAGTCTGATCAATAATTTGAAAGGTAAAATTTCACATTTTAATTTCATTTGATTTTTTGCTCCACTTAATGAGGTAATACTTATAATGGGTGCACAGCACACTCTAATTAAAAAAACTGCTCTTACATAGTACATATAAAAAAATAAATTAGAAAATTAAATACCCTTCTATTCCAATAGTTAAAATGCATCATGATGTAAATACATTGTAACAGACAAAGATCAAAAAGGAAAAACTATAGATCACTATAATGATTTTACTGTAATTCCAAAAAATATCTGCTTATAAAAGTATGGATTCAATCATTTAGACATTTGAGGAAGATTTGCAGTGGTAATTAGTTTTGTACTAAAGCAAACAAAGCTATGTATTGGCAAAAATGGGCACTGCATCAAGATTTAATAAAACCACTGACAAATTTCCTTTGAGAGCTGTAGTTGTAGGTAACACTATGAGAGATTCATTGAAGAGATGAGCAGGAAAGAAATCCTGTTAAACTGCTGAACTATTTCATGTTAGGCCATTCTTCCAGCTGAACATATGCTTTTGCTATGCTTATGAGTAGTGTGAATGCTAATACACTTTATACAAAATGTTAAGGGCAGATAATCAAGTAAATAAACTCTGTTTCTGATTATAAATTATATATACCAATATGAAACTATAAAACTGGTTCTGAAGATTTGGTTTAGTTTCAGTTAAAATTAGAAGGCCTTTCATATTGTAATGTTGCTGGTTATTTCTACTTAGTGTGATTTATTTACCTTAAAAATAAGGTACTGTGTACTCTTTCAAAAGTTGAATGCACTCTCACAATCTCCAAATATATTTTACAGTCTTTGGTTTATTGTTGAACTTACTATATATTTATGATATGTTCATAAAGGTTGTTATAGTAAATGCAAAATAAAACAAAAATGAAAACCCTAACCCTATTAATAAAAAATAATTTTAAACTGAAATAAAACAATTTATGAAACTCAAGATGAAAAACTAAAACTATCCAAGTAGCTGAAATGTCTAACTGAAATAAACTGATAAATTAAAAAACATGTTTTTACTTTTCATAATGATTGGTCTTTAATACAGTTGCTAATCTGTACTGAACCAGTTAGTCATACCCACACCATCATCTCAAACATTTCATGTCTCCTGTGAGAAGCAGTTAGGGGGTTACCATAGCATAAAGTTCTGAAGAAAGCAATCTACTGACAGTTTTTCAGAAATTGACAGTGACAATGTGATAGATTGTAGTTCTAAATTATGGTGACACTTCTGAATGTATGTGCCATAACAAGAGTGCTGAGAAAATTGTAAAGCTGCAATTAATTGGATCTCCAAAGCCATGGCTATAGTATCAGATACAGATGATTCCTTGAAGAACACAATAATGCCAAATTACAGGTGCATATGTAGTCTGATGTCAGTCATGACAAGCTTGTGGCTTTCTTAGCACTTCTTGTGTAACATTACCATAATTCAACAGCCTGAAGATGAAATGTACCGATCAACAAAATCTTTACCATATAGACAAAAATTCATGAGTAAAAACTGTATCTTTATTTCTTAGGTGTTTGCAATTTCTGCACAGTATAAATAATTTTTGAAAAATAAGACCATTCTTTAATGCACTGATGGAGAGATTCATTAGGTCTACATACCTGAATAAAATGTTGCTTGTTGAAAGATCACTTAGAAAGGTCATTTGGCAGTGAAGTGAAACAAACCTCATACAATGCCTGAGTTGGCTGTATCTCTACTGAACTATAGGTCAAGTTTATTAGTAACTTGGCAAAAGTGTCTACAGTCTGCAAACTGGTGAAAAACTAAGCCTGCTGATTTTATTTTAATATTTTTAATATATGTTCATTTAATTTATTTGTATTTTTATTTTAATTATTTTCTGGAATTCACAGCTGAAAATACTTGAAAATACTTGACTTGAAAATACTCCGGGCCTTTCTCTTCCTGCCCATGGGCCGCCTTTCCTTTCTCCATGGGAGCTTTGTCCTGCTCCCACTTCCGACTCTAGCTCCCCAATTGTAGGGAGACGGCCCCTTTTATTTCCACCCGGATGTGCTCCAGGTGCTTAATGACGCTCTTCCAGCAGCACTTCCTGGTGTGGCAGAAGTGCTGCTCTTGCACCCGGAAGCACGCCAGGCATCCCTGGAAGTTTCTTCTTCCATCTTCCCGGGTGTGGCGGAAGTAAATGTTTCCCGGGCTCCATGAGGCTCAGGGTGCCCTCTGGCGATGGCCACAGGCCATCCTTGCTCCTCTCCCATGGTCCTCTCCCGATCCAGGGTGGTTACCCCCTCGTGACCCAAAGGACGTATACTGTAAGCCACCTCCCGGTCCTTTCAGGTGTCCCGGCTGTGTCTGGCCCTCAGCCGCCTGTGACACTGCCCCATCGCCAGCGAAGACCCATCTGGCAGAGTGGCCCATCCTGCAAGGTCAGATCCCCCACGAAGCAGGTCCTACTGCTAATCCAGGGTCCGGCAAAGAGCAGAAACAGGGGCGGAGATGCTGCCTGGACACCACCATTTGGCATCCATCTGTGCCACACACAGACAGCACTCCCCCTCCGACCTTTCCCTACGGGAAAGGAAGAGACTCCTCGCTGTCTGGAACCCTGTGGAGCGACGTGAGACTGACGTTGGCTCTGGTGGTAGTGCACTAGGAGCTGCGGCACTTATCAGCCAGCATCTTGGCACCACCCCTTCCAGGCGATCAGCCCTTCGTGTCGCCTCCACTATCAGAGCCGCGGCTACTCGTTCACTGGAACCACACGATACCGGGACACATTTGCTCACTTCTCCTTTTTTATTTACGATGCAGGTCTCATCTACCTGCGCCACCACGATCCTCCGGCCAGAGAGCTCATCGTTGCGTTGCTCTGCCCACTGACGTGGCACGATCGCCTTCCTCTTTAGCTCGACCAAGCAGTCTCGAAGGTTGTGTATAACCTGTAAAACAGACTCGGTGAACCGAAGGGAAACCTCCGGAATACGCCGAGCCACAGGCACAAACAGGGCATTAGCTGACGGAGGATTTACCATTTGATTGGTCCTTCTCACCGGCTTTGCCCCGTGGAGCTCTCTTCCTCGTTTCGTAGGGGCCCTCCCCCTGCTCGGAATTGACATTCACCAGTCCCGCCGCCAACAAATCATCGACGGGAGCACAACACACACCATCCAATCCCTTGCCTGTCGCGGGGAGGGACTTCTGGTCCGCCGCCATCTTTTTCCTTCTACCGAGGGGTCGGTGAGACTCGCTGCAACACCTCTGCCGCGGCTTCCCGAGACGCGGCAAATCCTCTCTTTCCTGTAGCATTGCTGTCCCGGCTTCACTATCAGTACCGGCACACCCCTGTCGATGACACGGAACCAGGTAGTCCCCTCCTCCAAAACCAACACAGGGCCCTGCATGGCCGACTCCCGCAGGCCGCCTGCCGCAGGGCCTGGGACTCACCTCCTGGATCCCGTCTCTCGGAGCTCCTTGCCTCCTACCGGCTGCTTCAGTTGATGTGCCGGCTGCGATCTTCCTGGCGATGGCAAACACTGGGGGATCCACAGGTCTCCTGCCTCGCCAAGCATTCCTCTCCTCATTGGGTGGGAGGCAGCGCTTCGGTTAACCGCCGGTGGCCCCTGGGTGATTCGTGGACTGTCCGCAGTGCGTGTGTGGGCCGCTTCCATGCGACGCGTGTGGGTGGTAGTCTGAGGCGCCGGGCTGCTCACAAAATATTTTTTTATAGGGGTCCCCGCCATGGAACAGGCGGAACGCCACACGTTGGGTGCCATTGTGAGACATGCCCAGACACCACCAGACTGAGGCCACATCTTTATAAATCACATACGTTTATTTACAGTTCTCTAAACACAGTCCCGCACAGCACACAGCAATCCCAGCACTAATCACCCCTAATCCGAGCCTTTCTCTCACTGTCCGTGGGCCGCCTTTCCTTTCTCCTCGGGAACTTCATCCTGTTCCCACTCCCGACTCTAGCTCCCCGATTGTAGGGAGGTGGCCCCTTTTATTTCCACCCGGATGTGCTCCAGGTGCTTGATGACGCTCTTGCAGCAGCACTTCCTGGTGTGGCGGAAGTGCTGCTCTTGCACCCGGAAGCACTCCGAGTGTCCCTGGAAGGCTCTTCTTCCATCTTCCCGGGTCTGGCGGAAGTAAATTTTTCCCGGCCTCCATGAGGCTCGGGGTGCCCCCTGGCGGTGGCCACAGGCCCCAATGGGCTTCAGCCTCCTCGTGGTCCTTTCCTGAACCAGGGCGGTTGCCCCCTCGTGGTCCGGATGACGTATATGCTTCCAGGCATCCCAGCTGGGTCTGGCCCTCAGCCACCTGTGACAATATACAGTATATGTGTGTGTATATAGGTTGGATCCATATTGTTTGGATTAGCTCGTTAAGCCTTGAACATAGACAGGCGTGTCCAATCATGAGAAAAGGTGGCCAATTGCAAGTTGTGCTTCCCTTTGAGTCTCCTCTGAATAGTGACAGCATGAGATCCTCAAAGCAACTTTCAAAAGAACTGAAAACAAAGACTGTTCAGTATCATAGTTTAGGGGAAGGCTACAAAAAGCTATCTCAGTGGTTTAAACTGTCAGTTTCAACTGTAAGGAATGTAATCCAGAAATGGAAGGCCACAGGCACAGTTACTGTTAAATCCAGGTCTGGCAGTCCAAGAAAAATACAGGAGCGGCATATGCAAATGATTGTGAGAATGGTTACAGATAACCCATAGATCACCTCCAAAGACCTGCAAGAACATGTGTTGGGTCTTTGGGTGCCCAAATTTATGTATCTGTCTAATTTTGTTATAATGCATATTGCATATTTTCTGTTAATCCAATAAACTTAATGTCATTGCTAAAATACTACTGCTGCCATAAGGCATGTCATATATTAAAAGGAAGTTGCTACTTTGAAAGCTCAGCCAATAATAAACAAAAATCCAAAGAATTAAGAGGGGGTTCCCACACATTTTCATATGACTGCATGTACAGTATACAGTATATATGTATGTATATGTGTGTATGTATGACGTTGCTTCCAGTTCCAGCCTGATGATGTCACTTCTGGTTCTGTTCCCAAGAACTCCACTTCTGGTTCCAGCTCCAGATGATGTAACTTCCAGTTATCTGTTTTAAAAGCCAGTCATCTCAATTCAACTCAACTTGTACATTTCTGTGTTGCCAAAGCTCCACAATTACAGCCTTATTCAAGTATACCGGTGGCTGCCCCAGACCTCTTTTTGGTGTCAAGGTCTATTCATTTTATAATTATTACAGGCTTAGTTCTAATCACAATCTGATATTTGGGTGTTTACCTATGAGAAGTAGCATAATAGGCAATACTATACAAATTGTGGGGCCAAACTACTTTATCCACCAGACATTGGTATATGGCTGTTGCTATTACTAATGTCCTCTGGGAGTACTGAATGCAGTCTTCTACTTGGCCGTTTCCATTGAAGAAATTTGCCAATACCCTTTTGTCCTATCTAGGGTGATCATGAAATTAACCCCTCTGAGCCATGCTAGGAGATTTTCCATTTGCGGCATTGGATTGGAATCAAAATGAGAGACCTGATTAAGCTTTTGTAAGTCATTACAAAAGCAACACCTTCCATCAGGTTTTGGTAAGAGAATAATAGGGCTACACCAAGGACTAAAACTATTCTTTAATATGTCTAAGTCTAGCAGACATTTGACCATTCACTTACAATCACCCCCGAGTCAGTGACAAATCCATGGACAATCAGTGAGGTCCATTCCTAGCCTCTCATCTACTACCTTTCTGATTAACAGGACGACTGCTTCAAGCTCCTGTCATTGTTTATTACTCATATCATGACTGAAATTTAATTTCAAATTATTGACAAACTAGCAAAATACCCGCGCTTTGCAGCGGCGAAGTACTGCATTAAAATTTTTATTAAGAAGAAAATTTAACCTTTATAAACTGAGGGAAAATATGCCAATAATTATTTGTTAAGGATCTCTTTGTATACCACGTTGTCAGTTCGGCCCTCCGGTTGTAACATGACCAAGCTGTGCGCTGAGCTTACTCTTGAGCATGAAACTTACAGTTGGCCATGTGAACAGTAATCTTGTCTCAAATCTCACAGCTTGGATTGCTGCTGTCATAATCAGTTTGAGGTTCATGGTTTGTTTCAATTACGACAGTATTTGCAGGACTTGTGT
>JANRMT010062831.1:8032150-8057612 GCA_026402145.1 Polypterus bichir lapradei
CATCGACTCTTCTATAGTCAGGTCCATAAGTATTTAGATAGTGACAAAATTTTCATGATTTTGACTCTGTACACTACCAGAATGGATTTGAAATTAAGCTGTCATAACGTTATTGAAGTGTAGACTTTTAGCTTTAATTTAAGGAGTTTGTCAAAAATATTGTATGAGCCGTTTAGGAATGACAGCCTTTTTTCTGTATAGCCCCCCATTTCCAGGGGCTCAAAAGTATGTGTACATTTGACTAACAAGCTGTCCAAAGAGCCAGGTGGGAGCAGTTCCCTCATTATTGCATTAACTATTAAGCAGGTAAAAGGTCTGGAATTGATTACAAGTTTGCAATTTGAGTAAAAACAGTCCATTATTAGATTGAGAAAACAAAACAAACCCTTCAGAGAGATAGCAGAAACAAAAGGATTGGTACAATCAACCTTTTGGTACACTGTTAAAAAGAAGGAACATACTGGTAAACTCACCAGAAGGTCTGGAAAATCACAGAAGTCAGCTGTGCTGGATGATTGCAGAATTCTGTGCTTGGTGAAGAAGAATCCCTACACAACATTTAGCCAAATGAAGAACACTCTCCGGGAGGTAGACCTATCATTGCCAAAGTTTACAATCAACAAAAGACTTCAAAGACTGGCAAGGTATTGCTAGAGTGGAAACTGAGCACTTGGAGATGGCCATAAGTTCCAGACTTCAGGCAGTCATTGACTGTAAAGGATTTTCAACCAAATATTGAAAATGATCATTATATTCATGATAATTATATTCATGATGTTGGTTTATCCAAATACTTTTGAGCCTCTGAAAATAGGGGTCCATGTATGAAAATGTCCATCTTTTCTAAATAGCTCATTAAATATTTTTGTTAAACCCCTTGAATTAAAGCTGAAAATCAATACTTCAATCACATCTTGATTGCTTTGTTTTAAATCCTCTGTGGTGGCTCACAGAGGAAAAATTATGAAAATTGTACCACCGTCCAAACGCTTAGGGGCTTATAATTGTAGCTGAGGATATTGTGGAGTGATGTGCGCTATTTCTCCACACTTAAAATAATGTGTTGGTCAGCTGATCTTTCTTTGAGTCAAGCTCAAAACTCTGAGTCAAGTCAGGGAGGCTAATTTCTCTAGGGATGTCACATACTGGACTTTCAGTGGTCTTCTTGCTTTTCTGACCATTAGGAGAGCATAGCTGCCCTATGCCATTCCAAGGTTTTATTCAGCATATTCTTCCAGGACTCATAATGTACCTGTTGGGAAAGATTTTCTTGCAAAGTCAATTTAGTAATTACAATTATCTTTGCAACATTATCAGCCATATTTTCCCCTGGCTTTAGCCATTGCAGAAGCTTTCCCCATAGATCAAAAGCCTGACAAAGTTGCTCTAGGTTCAATTGCCTTTCTCTGCAATAATATGCCTTGAATCAGGGGTCACACTGTATCTGACAAGAATATTCGCTTTTAAATGGTCATAGTTTGCAGTAGCCTGCTCATCAAGATCATAATACACCCTCAGCACCTCCACCATTAGGAATGGTGTAATATTTACCAAATCGTTCTTATCCCTTCTGTGTCTGACAGCAGGTCAGGTTGGTTAGTATGCACTGGTAAAGCGCGATGCCACACCCACCAAACTACGAAACAGCTTGGGATTCTGGTTGGCAACCCCCCAGGCAGATACGCAGTCCTATACCACCCTCCAGAAATGACCATCTTTCCATCGCAGCCAGGTGTGACGTGGGCATCCCCTTGGTCTGGCAATGAGGATCCTGTGAGCCAGAACACACTCGGGGAATCACACCATTTGGCCCTAGTGCCATAACTGATGCTATCTCACAATGCAGGTACTGTGCCTCATTCTGGACTCCATGAGCAGCCACTCGTTCAACACAAAGTCAAACCAGCAGTACCTAAGGATTTTCCAATGAGACAGAGAACCGACAGAGTCCAGTCAGGTCACTGGATAGCACTATTCTCAAAAATTAGGAAGAATGCCTCAATGTCCTATTCAGGGTAAAGTGCTACAAGTACCTGTGAAGGTCCAAATGTTCTCTCTTCCAGCAGAACCTCCCATGCTATTAATTGGGCTTCCACCACCTGAATGGCCACCTGTACTTTCAGAGTTTTCAGCTGTTCAGACAATGTGGTGACCACTGCAGTGAGGTCAACTATTCCATCATGTCCCAGTAATATCCTGCTGACTATGCCACTGTAACAAAACTAAACAACAGAAATAAAGATTCAGGGCAACAGGAGGTGATCACCACATATTATATAGAGGTCTGGGAAAATGAGAAATAGAAAAAATGAGCAGCAGATTGTATCAGCTTGTGCTTTAAAGGAACGTCTTCCCAGATGTGAGTGTATTTGAGTGAATTCTTCTGGTGATGCCGAAATTTATGTAGTCTTGAAGGGGAAAAGGGGGGGAAGAGATGTCATAGATCCTTGTGCTGTCAATCTACTATTCTGAAGATGGGAATGGGAAAAGCATGAAGAAGACAGCCTATTCTGGTGTGCAAAATCTGCAATTTTGTATCTATATTTCCATTGTAAATTTTCCTAAAGCCAAACAATATTAATTTAAATACAGGGCACTTTCATGGGCAGTTTTAACATCAAAGCATCCTGTTTTCCTGAATTGTGCTAGTAATCAAAGCACAGTAACATCTGATGCACCCAGGACTAAATTGTTTTACTGCTTGGGAAAGGAAGACATGCCAGTTCTTCAAGCTATATCCGATTACTTTACATCCTGTGAACAGAAGGAGATGCAGTAGAACTAGAAATTGCCAAACCAGTTTACAGCTTTTGACAGGAAAACATCAAAAACTTTATTGTTTAGGAAATGGATGTATTCAAACAGATTAAAAAGTTTGAGCAAAATCCATTCATCATATTGACAGCCAATCAAGCAGGTGTATGTAACAATAACGTGTTGCAAAACTCCTGTGGAATTTTATAACACAATTCAGTTTACCATAGGTGGATTTGAATCAAGTTCTTGACACATCTCTAAGGACAATTAAATCACAGAGGGTACACCTGACTACAATTTGGAGTGTCATAGCAAAGGGTCTAAATACTGTTAAAAATGAACAATTTCAGTTTTTGTTTTTTAATAAATTTTCTAACCTTTCTGAAAACATGTTTTTACTTTCATTTTGTCATTATTGATAATTGACTGTATAACAACAAATCAGGAAAAGATGGGCTGTTATGGAAAATGCAAATAAAAAAATGCAGTGATTCTTAAATTTACTTTGTAAAAACAGTAGGAACCCAAGATGTGCCATGTTTTGTCTAGTGGGCTTCATTGCATTTATTAATACAGTATACATCCATCCCTTCATTTGAGGTCTGCAATACATTCCAAAAAAGTAGGGATGAGGCAAGTTAGGGCCAGTAATTAGGTAAAATAATTAAATAATGATGTGATTTCAAACAGGTGATGTCAACAGGTGCTTGTAATTGTGATTTGGTACAAAAAGCTGAGTCTTTGAGGAGCAAAGATGGGTGGAGGATCTCCAGTTTGTCAACAAAAGCGTGCCAAAAATTATCAAAATATTTAAAATCAATGTTTATCAAAGAAATATTTAAAGGGATTTGCATATTTCCCCCTCTACAGTGCAGAATATCATTAAATAATTCAAGGAATTTGGAGAAATTTCAGTTCCTAAAGGGTAGGTGGATGGGGGGGATTAATGAGGTGGGGTTTGGAGAGTGTTGGTCATAAAGTCTTATTTATTATGTGCATGTTTTTCTTTTCAATGCTGTATATGCTAGGTTCATGTCCAAATATCTGTCAAAGCTGTTTTCATTGGATAGCCATGATTCGGCCAGTTCTCTGGCACTTTTAGTATTAGCCTTGAATTTTACTTTCACTGAGTCCCATTTAAATGTACGTCCAGTTCTATGTGCGTAAATCAGAGCCACGATCACCCTCTTTTAATATTTTAACATCCACCTACCTTCCACTCCGTATTTGCTATATATTGCCTTGGATTTCTGTATGTCTAATTATTTTCCTCTGGAGATGACTCCTGGTATGAGTTGAAAGCTTAGGAGTAATAAAACTACTACTACTAAGATACGTGATTCATTTTCTCCTTTTTTGGATTTCCAGCTGCAATTATATATATGTCAAATTCCATTACAACGAAGTGCCAGGGACATAAAAAATATTTTGTTGTAATAAAAATTTCATAGTAATGAGATTCAGATTTTTTTGCTATAGTGCTTTCTTTAACTTGCTTCAAGGTGTTTGCAATCATTTCAATAGCTTCTTTCACGTTAATTTTCATCTCCTCCTGTTTGCAAGTTGTAAAAACGAGAATTTTTCTCAGCATTTCCTTTGCCATAATACATTTTCAGGGTGTAAATGATGCCCAAATCAAATGGCTGAAGCAGTGTCATGTAATTGGGTGGGAGAAACTCAACCTGAACATTATATAAATGTAGAAGCATGCTGTGAGCAGTACAGTTATCAATCAGAAGGAGAATCTTCCTTTTCTTCTTCATATTGTGAGGTTTCTGAACTCTTTTGGGACCCCCACCCACCAACCTCCCAAAGAGATGACTCGCCAAAGTGCGTCCCGAAGCATGATTGCTGCATCTGTGGAAGACTGCTTGTCACAGTGCTGAGGCAGAGAGCTGGAGAAGCAAATCTTAGCCGATCACGGTCAAGCGCCTGTCATCGATTGGTGATGCAAGGAACAGTATTATTTGGCCACTAACCTGGCCACGACCCTGCCTGACTGCTGTGTCTGTGTATAGGAGAGTGGTAGATCCCGCTACAATAAATAACTGTGCTGTTCCTGTTTCAAGCTGAATACAGCTGTTTTTGCTAAAGTACTGAGATTCAGCCTCATGTTTTGGGGTGCAAGACATTGACTCATAAACATCACAATATCTTTGTCAAGTTGTCGCAGCCAGTTTCCCAAAATGTCTTGAGTCATCCCACCTCGCTGGTTTGCTTTATACTGTACTCACAGGGAAGGAATGTAACGCACTTAAAACACAGAGGACTGGCTGACTTGCCAATGATGAGAGGAATAACTGCTTTTTTGACGCCTTCAAATCTAGCAGTTTGCATACATTTGCGTTAGGCCCAAGGTCTGCAACCCGAGATTTTTCTTCTATTTTTACTCGGTCTTTCAAAAAAGTTGACAATGACGATGGCAAAATTCCAAATTCACTGGTATCGTCTTTTTTCTTTTTGCTGGAATCAAGAGCTGCAAAAATTTCTACTATTTTTCTAATGTGAATTTTTTCGTGTCTGACATTTTTATAGGAGGGTGACAATGAGTTAAATTCAAAAGGACATTTTTCAAATGTTGATGAGCAATAAGAAAAGGTATCACTGAAAACCACAGAAAACAAACACAGCAAAAAACAGTATGAGGATAGTTTGAAGAAAGAGAAAAATGTATGTTTCTGTTCAGGGATCGTTGTGTACAACTTCTCTTTGGATGATTCATTCAATCATTTCAAGGTGTTTTGGGCACTTCGTTATAATGAAAGTATCTGCTGAATGTATTTCGTAGTAGCAAGATTTTTATAGACTCTGACTTATGGGGAAACTGTTGAGACCGTAAAACACTTCGTTGTTCAAAACACCTTTATCCAGCTGTGGGGCCCATTGTTTCTGGACCCTAAGCATAACTTCAGACTCTGGGCTCCTGGTAGTTCATAAACCAAATGAAAAGCAATAGTGAGTGAGAGACTTAAACATAAATTTGGCAAAGGTGCAAACAGTACTATTCTTTATTATAATAAAAGTGTAAAATCAAAAACAGGTGTCATGCAAGTCAGTAATTGCTCAGTCCAGCACTTACACACACATATCACAATAAAAATATCAATGCAAAAATTGGATTAAGACTCTTTACAAATATGTACAAATTCTGTACTAAAAGTTGTGCAGGCAAAAAAAGAAACAAAAACACATTAAAAACTATTTACAATACAAAGTGAACCACCAAACATGACTCCTCCATCTTCTCAATACTCCTTCCCAGATCCACACCATTAGAAATATGAGGTTCTTTTCAACACAACGTATATCAATCCTTATAACACAAAGAATGACCTGTTGCTCAGAGCAGCCCAAAGATGACCCCTACCCACACTCCACTCTGTTGAACTAATGGGAACTAGCTATAACTCATTTACAATTTACCCTGTTGCTGCACATATGCGAGACGTCCAGCACTGCTCTTTTACCACAGCTCTGTCTCTTCTCTATGGGCCCATCTCTGCATGCTCCTTTTGTATCTTCCATAGTTACTGACTCGCAGGTAAGACAACCACATGCAAAGGAACTTGTGCTGGTGTAGCTCTCCCCCAGCAACCTTTTCCAGGATAGACCTCCGCCACCATTCTTCCAAAGCTGCTATGGATGCACCCTGGTGCCTTGAATACATTTCCTGTGCACCAGCCCAATATAAAGAAGCAAAAAAATAGTGCATTTTACTGTTTATTAAAGTTATTAATAAACTATTAATAGTTAACTCCTGTTCTGTTGTATTTAAAAGCCTATAATTCTGGTGAAACACTAAGGTACTGCACCAAAGCAGTGAAGAATAACACATAGTGTGATCGCTGCCATATTTATACTATAGCGTTGGTGCAGAGTGCTGCAATGGATGGATTTTCTGCTCTTTACATGGCTCTTTGAAATGTCCCGTTGTCCTTAAAAGGACTGCTCATGTTTTGCTGCACTAGTTGGAAAAGCATGTGACTTTGCAGACTTGCCATTTATATAGATGCCCCTGCCACTGGTGATGTAACACCAGCTCATACTTGGGTGACTCATCCCTGGTTGATGTAACTTTTCAGTGGCGTTACATAATTGGTGTGACAAATGTGGTCATGTGGCCTTCAAAAAGGAGTCATATGAAAAGGAAACTAGCATGTTACTGAAAATTAGCTTTTAAATTTCAAGTTAAAAACATATAAAAAACATTTCAGAAATGAATTTTTCTTGATTAAAAAACAAAAACCAAAAAATGTGCATCAAACAAACATTAATACTACAGCCAGTGCACAATTATTCACCATATTGAAAAGTTTAGGAGTTTTATTAGCAGTGACTGAATGAGCAGTCATAATAGCAAGCTTCAGTGACTGCAAAAAAAAAATTGCATTGAAATAAATGAAACTCTACAGCCATGCAACATACTAGGAATATATTACAGCTTCAAATAATGTAAAAAGCAGGCACTCTCTTTGCTCCATTGAAACCTAAGTTCTGCAGGCTTTTCTTTGGTCCCGTTGCCTCCTCTACCATCTATATTTGGTATCACTTGGAGAGACATATTAGTACAGTAGTGAAATTGTATACTCTGCCCGGAAGCCCTTTTCAAGAGAAGACCGGGGGAATGAGCGTACTTCCAGGAGTACCTCCCCCGGGACACAAGAGGGCAGTCCCCTTGGTTTACATCGGGGACACGGAATTGGAGCTCAGAAGCTCAACCCGGTGGGGGTCCGTGGCCACCGCCAGGGGGCACCTGGACAGCTCCCGAGTCTGGGCATGTAGCACTTCCTCCACACCCAGAAGTGCTGCCAGAAGAGGAGCGGGGTTCCTATGCAGCACTTCTGCCACACCCGGAAGTGCTGCTGGATGTTAATCAAGAGATACCTGGAGCACTTCCAGGTGCACTATAAAGGAAGCCGTCTCACTCCATTCAGAGGCCAGAATCGGGAGGAGGAGGATGAAGCTTAGGAAGAAAAGAGTAGAGGCGGTGAAAGGAAAGAAAAGGACTGAGTACTGTATGTGTTGGAGCACTGTGTTGTGTGCAGGACGTTTAAAGAAATAAACGTGTGTTATTTTGGGACATTTAGAGTCTGTGTCTGTCTGTGTTCAGGCCAGTCTTCTACAACTCATATCCCTTATTTTTCATTAAAATGCCCTTAACCCTGGTGGCCATCCACCTGCTTACCCTGTTTGGCATATTGTACAAATTTGTGCACTTGGTATCCTATATGGTGATGCTAGACTCCTGTCATTCCAATCTCTCCAGTCTCGTTTTTCTCTGCCTTCCTCATCTTTTTATCTTTATTTACATAAGAACATTTGGTTTTTCTGTTTCTACTGCTTTGCCTACTCATTCTCTTAACTCCCTATCTAGCTCTTTTTCCCACCTTTAATGTCCAGTTACTTGCCCCTATACTGTTCTGTATAATTCGGCTTATAGCCTTCTAGCCTATAACTTGAGTTTGGCTCATAGACCTCGATCCTTTCTCCAATCCTCCTGTCTGGATGACCTTATTCTATAATGTAAAGCTCTGTTCCCCAAATCCTAATTATCAAGAAACCCAAATAAAGCTTCTTCACAGACTTTACTCTATTGTCCATATGTAGCATCTGATGTGTCTTGAACCTAATCATCTTTGTTACTTTGGTCCACTCTGTATCTCAGAAGCTTTTCTCCATGTTCTGGTTCTGTTTCTTCACTGTTGATATTCTGCTACTGCCTTAAAATCTAATCCTTTTAGATGTGTCCTTCATATGATTCACCTCTTTTCAGTAAAATCATATTTGTTTTGGCATCCTTTCTGCGAAACCCGTTTTTACTTAACATTGGCAATCCCTGAGACTGTTACAAATAATAATAGTTTCTTCATTTTACAATGTATAATATATGGTGTTAATAGCAACTTCATTTAACAAAGCATCCACAAAAACTATTGAGGGCTGGTCTACCACTTTTTATCACTTTATATTCTGGATGTCTTCTGCACATTGACTTCTGCTAGGTCATTGCTCCCCAACTCCGGATTGGGTGGGGGGTAAGCATTTGTTACAAATGTTCTGTACAATGCTGCTTAATGGATTGTATTGTAAATTCTCAATAAACAATTGATCACCAAAAAAAAAATTAAAATAAACAGCACAATCCAAACTACCTGTCATTTTCATAATAGTAAATGCAAGGGCAACAAATGATAGAATACACACATTACACAATAAATATAATCACAATCCATAAACTGTCATCTAAGTCTGTATAGCAGCACGTATGCTCTATACCCTGTCAGTTCTTATAAAGTAAAGTTAATTGAACTCTGAAGAACATGGCAGTACATTAAATCTTTTAATTGACTTCACTGGCTGTGGTAGTAAAGAAGCTATTGATTTGATGAATGGTTCTTGCTTAAGTGACCTGTAACATATTTGTGATGGTAATAATTGAATCAGCTGGTTACTTGAGTGTGATCACTGGTTATAATTTGTGCTTACTACATCTTGATCTTCAGTGTACTTTATATAGGCACTGTACTGAGAGTGGTTTATGCCAACCATCTGCTCTGAAATCTAGACAACATATCACAGTTTGTATTGAGTTGGCAAATGTACTGCTAAAAAAGTACTTATTTGCTGTAGGTAAGCTGTCAGCATCTATTATCCTTCAAATTGCTGGACATGACTTTTGTGCCATTTTTCTTGTGCTTTCAAAAATGTTACTAATCTTGTTTATCTTTGTGATGGTTAGTTCTTTTTCGGTCCTTTGTTGTTATTACTTATTTGTTTTGGGTTTTTTTTGTGTGTGTGTGTTTGTGCATTGCTTGTTTTTTTATTATAGAGTGTCCTTAACCTTGTAGGGATTAAGAGACAAAGAAAACCCTTGTTGGGACTCCAGTAGCTGTTTCTGAGATAGGCTTGATATTCATCTGTTAGGGAACTTATAACTCAAAATAGGAGTTTTTCTTCAACACACAATCACCCAATCCTAGCTCTGTTCTTGAAAGAACACAAAGTCTTCTTGGGCAGGTTCAGCAGCTCTGGAGGAGAGAGGCCAGAAGAGTGAACAATTGGTTTGGTATAGTAAGCCTGCAAAGCTGCAACTGATCCTGCAGATAGCCAGTTAAGAGTGTGATTGTTTTCAATTTAAATACTGTTTTAGATGGAGTTTCTCAAAGGAGAGCAGTGTTCCTTTGTCATTGGTTTACTGTTTAACAAAGAGTCAGTGCGCAGCTAAAAGTGTCAACTTGCAGCTGCCAGCATTAAGCATTAGGAATGTGCAGCCGACCAGCTGGTGAATCTGTGGCAGCGACATTGACAATTTAATATTTTAAATTATATATATATATATACCAGTAACAGCGTACTGCACAATAACGTGCAGTGAATACACTTGACTTGAGCATTCCTAGTTTTCAATCTCTTTCTCTGTCTCTTTTTAGCATTCGTTTGCTCAGAGGTTGATGTGCTTGCTGCTTCCTGAGCATCTCTTTTTTCTCCACCCTAGCGGCCTGCTGCTTCTCTTCTTTCATTGTCATCTTTTCACGTTAAAACTGATTAAGCTAATTTTTGTGTTGCAATTACTTAGTACGTTTTCTTTAATTTTTCATTTAAGCTGGCACTTAAGTCTGCAATCTGCCTCAAGAATGATTAGCGAAGGTGGTAGGGAATGAGAATGGCGCCCAAACGCATGCGCCGCATATCCACCATGCTGCACGCTGCCAAGAGTTGATTCTACAATAAAATAAAAATAAAAAGAGTAATAAAAATCTTCACCCCAAAAGGGAATAGTAGACATCACGTAATATATGTGTACCACATTTCAAGTCAATAGATGAAATGGTTTGCGAGCTACAGGTGATTTAAAATACTGGACAGACAAACGAACAGCCATGGTAGCGTATTATATATATAAAAGTATAACTTATAGATATACTTATAGATCATAGCAGTGCATAAATTACTGTTTTAAGTATAATATACAATTGATTTTTCAGTTGTTTAGTAAACCTAGTATATCAAAATTATTTTTTTTAGGTTAGGTTTTTTTTTACAATTTTCCTAATGGATATTCATGCCCTTGTCCCCATTAAACATGTCTATGTTTATCTACAGCACACTAGTCCATTTACCTAAGTAAAACCATGATGTAGAAGTGGCCCAGGGCTTTCTCTCTTTATTGGCATACCTTTATCAGCTGAGGAACAACAGACATAAACAAGAATAACAGACAGACATTCCCTTAAAATGTTCAGAATTGATTATCAGAAGAGCAAAATAGGGTGAGAAGTTTCTTACTTACAATAATTGAACCAAGGATTTTAAATAAAGGTAATTTCCCAGTCTCTATAAATGTGTTAAAAAGATTATAACATCGGTCACCATTGTAATGTTGATAACCTGGAAGGATAAAAGACGAGTTGTAAAAATTAATTTAGGCAGGTTTTGGCAAAACATAACATTGAAGTAATTGAATTAATTCTAGAGATTGTAAATAACTGAAGCCTGTCCAGTTTATTGTTCAGTGATCAGAAATTTAAAAGAAAAATGAAAGGAGCCATAGCTCATGAACATTAACAGAGGTTCAGCTCTTTTTTAATTTCAGTCCACTTACATTTCTTAATTTCCTTTGTTGCACTGCTGTTTTGATTGTGTGCGGATGACCAAATGTGGGAATGTGGTAAAACTAAATATCTGAGAAAAAAGCAGATAAAAGTATAAAAATCTATTTGTCACAGTGCATTAAATTTGCCACAGTTTGACACAGGTGAAAGGAATCTGATTAATTTAACAGTATGTTAGTATTCAATAAGCACATAAGTTTGATTGTGAAATGTTAATTTTACTCACAAAGATACAAACATGAACTGTTTAAAAATACTTTTTTTCTACTAAGAGCCTGAACATATGTAAAAGGTGACAACAACAATAATCTAGTCTGAGCATGTTTACAGTAATAATTAACTTAACAGTCTCTTCTCCAATCCAAAATGCAAATCTTTTACTTTAAATACAACCTATGGTGCAGCTACGGCATAGCCTAATGTGCACGTCCCCCAAAATGTGATTAGGTGCCACATCGACACAGACTCTACACAAATCCTTATAACTCTAAATGGTGAGTTTGGAAACTGTTTATTTCCTGAAACACATTTTCATTCATCTTCCGCTATTCTGAAGTAAACATGGAAGAGATCAATAAAAGACTTGTCAAAAAAAATTTAAAATATGCACATTTATATGATACCTAGCTACAACACTACAATGACAATCACATGGTGGTTAATTTGTGATGTGACATCAGTTTAGAAGGATGCAAATGTATGAGAAAGTGGAGAAATTTGAGAAACAAATATGTTCACCTACATGTGCAGTAAATGGAGCAGTGATCCTGGAGGGCAAAAACTAACTACATTTTACAAACAACCCTAACTAGCAGTCAGGAATGTGCCTGCAATGCAGCATGATGCAAAAGTATAAACTGCTTTCAGTGGCTTAGACTATATAAATCAGCCTTAAAAGAGATGCCCTCTACTTGGTCAAGCGGTTAGCCAGCTACTCCTTTGTAGCTCATTGAAAAATTGGATCTATTTTTGACTTCAAGAGTTCTTTTATACTTCTGATCTCCAACCTCTATCTTTTTTCTATAACAAATTTGGCATATTTTATGTATTTCACAAGTGAGTAGTTGTCAGTGGCACATGTAATAGGCATATTGTATTTATCTGCATCACCTCTGTATAATCTAGAAAACAGTTGTAAGAAAAATTCAATTTTCAATCTGTCAAGTAAAGTGTTTCTTCTACAAGATGTTATGGTTTAGCCCGGGTTTTGACCTTGGCTCATGTAAATTTTTATTTTACGTTGATATAATTTAGAAGTCTGGACAGAGGATCAGTTCCTCAAGATATGAATTGAATTTTATACTGGAAGTAATAGTAAATACTTTGTGTTGTGGATTTTTCTGGTTTTTGATATTTTTTTTTCTCAGATTTTGATCTACAGTATGATTTTCTATTGTGGATTTGGTTAGGTTTAATTATGGATTGTCTTTTTAGACATTATTTTGCCTTTTTAAATATATTTTTGAATTTATTAACTCTCTATTAAATTTCCATTATTTTTTTAAGGAGCCTGAGTTTGTATATTGTTTCTTTCTCGCTTAATTAATCCTCAGATTTTCTGAATATAAAGGGGTTTGTTTTGTTGCTAGGCTTTCCCCTTTTGTACCTGTGTAGGCCAAAGACAACTTAAAGTTAGGGGGAAAGCCCATTTTTGAACAGCAGGCCTCAAGCCGGGACGTAGATTTTGTGAAGTTTGACTTCATTTTTGTTATTTTGCAGCTGTATATCTCAACACAAGAGTGTTATGAACAATTGTTCTTTTCTTTTTAGCTTGCCAGTAATGTGGCAAATATTTACCTCCTTTGCCCATCCACCATCAGCCAAATTCCCAAAGGGAGGCATCACTAAATGTTGAAATTTCAATGTGACATATTCATATTTGTCTCATGGCTGCTTTAGACTATAACATATTTTGTGGTTGATGTGAAGTGGCAAATATCAAACATCACATTTAGTGTGCTCTTTGTGCTGAAACCATGGAATCTGACATTATTTTGGTTTGTTATGGTATAGTCATGGACACCTTTACTAAATACTCATAAACCAACAGTATGAAGACGTAAGCCAATATTTTCAATACAAAAATATATAATGTTTAGCCCATTTGGGCTATCAAACATTCTGTTAAAGGCAACAACAATAATCTCTGAGCATAGTTACAATAATAAATACAATGTATGAAACCTATTACAGCAAAGTTTACAAACCACAATGATGAAAGATGCTGAGATGGTAAATTTTTTCTGCACCATTATAAACAGGTTTTATTCTAAAGGTTTTAAAGAAATTACAGAAAATACACAACATTTTTCCTATGAAACATTCTATTCTTAAGTAGGCTGCACATTCTAAAGTAGGTAAAGTAAATGTGGGCGAGATTTAATTTGTAAAGAATTATTGTTTCCTTGTGTCTTGCATTTTAAGACTGGTCAAATCTGTTTTTTATAATTGCATAACAAATTATTTATTCTTAATGAGCACATTCATTATTACCATTTTTAAAATACAAATCATAATTAACCTAAACATTTTTTTTCCCCCAGTTTATTTGGAACAGACAAGGAACAAAAATGTAAAAAATAAAAACCAAAAAAAACAAGGAGCTCTCGCACGACTGTTATTTAATCCACTTTACAGGGTAAATTCAACTTTTCCACACTCAGAAATTTTTGGATTGAGGTCATATTTTAGCATGGATGTCTTGTACACAGCTTGGAGAACTAAAGTCACTGGTGATATTATTATAATTAGGATGAGTGATATGTACTCAAATTATTTTTTTCTTTTTTAACATATGTGGCATATCAAGATTTGATTGACATTTAAACAATAGACAACAATTATGTAATAAAACAAACATGCCACGTTTACATGTTGTAGTCCATTGTGTAATTTAAGAAAACATAAACATGATTTTGACATGTGGAAAAACATAAGTACACCCCTAAATTTATCACTAACTTAAACATCTAAAATTAGATCAAGGTGCACCAGATCAAGTGCAGATGATTAGAACATTTTGAAAGATGATCTGTCTTATTTAAGCTTAAAATATTTAGTTTGGTTTATTCTTTGTTGTTGAAGTATGTTTTATCACCATGTTAAGATCAAGAGAGTTCTCTGAGGGTTTCAGAAAGAGAGATAGTGATACCTATAAGTCAGGGAAGGGTTTTTAAAAAAACTCTAAATAATTGGATAGCAACCTTTCCGCTGTCTGGAAGATCGCCTACCAGTTGAGAAGATTTCAAACTGCCAACCTGACAAGGCAAGAGTGCTCCAGCAAGTTTAGCAAGAGGAGAACACTAAATGCTTATAGAAGTCTCTAAGAAGTCTCTAAGACTCTGAGCATTTCCTCATGGAAACTACAGGTAGCCTTTGTTGCTATTGATACCAAAGTACATGAGTCTACCATTAGATGCTGCAAAAATTAGATCTACATGGTAGGTATGCCAGAAGGAAACATCTAATGTCCAAAAAGAACATTAAGTCCAACTTAAAGTTTGCTCATGAACACCTAGACCAAGACCCAGACATCTAAACAAACAAGACAAAGACTGTTATTTGGTCACTGTACCAGTGGATATTTTCTGAAAAATCCAAAGACAGCATATTACCAGAACCACCTCATGCCAGCTGCAAAGCATGCCGGTGGAAATGTTGTGGTTTTTATGACTGCTTTGCTGCAATAGGGCCAGGACAGCTCACCATTATGAGAATACACAATAAATTCTTAATTTTACTAGAGTGCTTGAGAATGACCATCTGTCAGAAGACTGAAGCTCAATCAAAAGATAGTCTTAAAGCATAATAATGACCCTAAATATACCAGTAATTCTGCCAAGGAATGGCTGAAAAAGAATAAATGAAGGGTTCTGGAAAAGCCAAGTTCAAGTCCAGGGGCCTTATGCATAACGCTGTGTGTAGAATTCACACTAAAACATGGTGTACGGACAAAAGTCAAAATGTGTGTACACACAAAAAAATTCAGATGCAGAAAACCATGTGTAAACCAACTTCCATGCATTTCCGCTACATAAATTCTGGTCTGCATGAAATGTAATGCTCGTGCCTGCCGTCCCTCCCAGACTCCTCCCAGAATTATGCCTCTTTGAATATGCAAATAAATATAAATAGTCCCTTAAATTCAGCGTTCTGTAAAAAGACAATGGCAAAGGCACAGGGAAAAAAGAAGAATATCAGTGAATGCCAAGTGGTGGCAAGGAAAAACATACTATTTGTTGGTTTAAGTAGTTGTATAAACAACAAAAGGAAGTTGATCGAAAGTTCAAGTTCAGAAAGTCGTGCAGTTCCCAAAAAAAAAAGAAGTTGTCAGATACCAATGTCGCCGTGAAAAGGCAAGTCGTAGCCCACTATCTGAGTGTCATATGGAAGCTCTTTAGGGTATAGAGAAAAGAAAAAAATAGGGACACAGTGGAAAAAAAAGCTTGAAATGTCAGCTTTAATCTTGAAATTTCCACTTTAATCATGTAGATTATTTTGTCATTAAAGTAGAACATCATAAACTTAATCTTAAAATCTTTTAATTTACTAATTACTCAAATCCTATCGTAGCTAAAGTAGCACATTAAATGCTTCATATTCTATGTGTTTTTCTATGCGTGTGGATCACTGCTTGCTTCTTAAATGGGCTTTCTCTTATGCTGACAGGACACAGAATACATTACATTCATGATATTACAGCTCTCAGAACAATTTAAATAGTAAGATGTATTCTTGATATCATTTTCATGATGAAATGAATTAAAGCATGTATTACACAAGGGGGGGAAAGTGACGCAGTGGTAGCGTAGAGCTGGCACCCTGTATAGAGATTGTTCCTGCCTCCTGCAAGATGCTTGCTGTGCCGTGCACGACCCTCGATGAAATAATTTATTTCAGCAGTACTCTCTCTTTCAAAAGTACTAACCCTCAATTCCTGTCCTTCCTTATCTTTCTCCAAGTAACCAATCGCTACACGATCAGCTGTTTAATAAATGTCAAGCCATCTGTAAACTTGGAACGCCGGTTCTTCAAAACTTTTAAGGAACATTTAAATATATTCATAGTACGTGTTTAATTATCCCATCCATCTATCCATCCGTCCCAGGAAGCATACAGCGCGAAGCAGGAACAATCCCTGAACAGGGCACCAGTTCATCGCTAGTGCTGTCCATTCTGTCCACACGTTTAATAACAGTATACATTATTTAAGTGAAGTTAAAAATTTACCTGTATAATGTAATACATATACTTAACTGCATTTCATCTGAAAAATGATATCAAAAACTCCAAGAAGATAGCGCCTGGAGATCTAAATTGACTTGAAGCCATTCATCATCATCTGTAAATACATGCTCTCTTCTGTTGAATTGAATTGAATTCCTTTATTGTTATTGTATGGTACAATGAGATTCAATATGCAAATCCTACATAAACTTTTTTTCCTATAAAATGGTAAAATAACCAAACAATAATAATAATAATACAATAAAAAAAATAAAAAATGTTCAATATGAAAGCATAGGTGGCTCATGTTGTGCTATATTACAACTATAATGCAAGTTTCCAGTGAGGTTATTGTACTTATCAGTACAAACAGTTCTGCTGGGAACACTTGATGGACTGATTGAGTGCATTTATATCTCTTGGGGTGAAACCGTGAGTTTCGTGCAGAAAAGGCTCTGAACCGTTTGCCAAATGGGGAAAGTTCAAATAGACTGTGCACATGGCTGAGGCAGTTTTGTGCTAGAAGCTGTATCCTGGTAATTCTGTCCGCTCTTGACACAATCTGCAGTAGAGCTTTCCAATCAGCTGCTGTAGAGCTGTGATTACACACTCAGATGAAGTGGGTTAAAATACTCAGTTGTGCACTGAGAAGAACAGCACTAAAGCAGCAATTTGGAATAGTTTAGCCATTCCGTGCACCATTATATGGTTACGGGTTGATTACAATCAGATGCCTTAAACTAAAAAACAATATACGGTTAATGGAAGTGTATTTGATAAAGCTGCGTCAGAGATGTGAATCTAAAAAGTAAAGGCAAGCCACCCAGGAAAAGTAGCACTGCTTTGTTAATGGGTGCTGCCAGTTTGCAAGACTGAGCCAAAAACGTGTGTACGCTATGGTTTGAGCTGGAGTGAGAATGTGTGTGTCTTTACGCCAAGGTTAGTTTTTATACATTGTGATATGAGCGTAGAAATGGGCGTATGCAACATTTGCCGCAGATCTGAATTCCATCCAAATGCATGCTTTTGAAATGGGCTGTGCAGGCAGGACACCCCTTAGTCATGGCACAGCTGAAAGAATTCTTTATGGAGGAGGAGAAAAACATTCTACCAGTTGATGTACGAGGCTGTTAGACTTAAATTAGCATCAAATCTTGATATATCCACATACAGTAAGTCATGTGTGTACTTAGATTTTGACATGACTATATACAGTATCCATCCATCTATCTATTATCCAACCCGCTATATCCTAATTACAGAGTCACGGGGTCTGCTGGAGCCAATCCCAGCCAACACAGGGCGCAAGGCAGAAAACAAACCCCGGGCAGAGTGCCAGCCCACCGCAGTATATACAGTATAGTATTTTAAATTTGTTCTGACACTGACAAGTGAAGGTGGAGAACAACAACATTTATTTTTATAGCACATTTTTATACAAATAATGTAGCTCAAAGTGCTTTACATGATGAAGAAAGAGAAAAAAGACAAAGTAAGAATTAAAATCAGAGAACACTAATTAACATAGAATAAAAGTAAGGTCCGATGGTCAGGGAGAACAGAAAAAACAAAAAAAAAACTCCAGATGGCTGGAGAAAAAATAAAATCTGCAGGGGTTCCAGGCCATGAGACCGCCCACCCCTCTCTAGGCATTCTACCTAACATAAATGATCAGTCCTCATTGTATTCAGGGTTCTAATGGAAGGACTTGATGATGATGGTCACGTGGACTTCTGGCCTTTAATCCATCAATGTAGGGACATCATGGTGTTTTGATTCGCCACCACAGAAAACCGGAAAAAGAGCAGAAGAGAGAGTAGGGGTTAGTATGGATTTTGGAGCCACCATGAATAGTAATGATAATTAATTGAATATGCAGAGCATCAGGATTAAATTAAAATGAAGTTATGAGAAAGCCATGTTAAAGTAATGTGTTTTTAGCAGTTTTTTAAAGTGCTCCACTGTATCAGCATGGTGAATTCCTATTGGCAGGCTATTCCAGATTTTAGGTGCATAACAGCAGAAGGCTGCCTCAACACTTCTTTTAAGTTTAGCTCTTGGAATTCTAAGCAGATGCTCATTTGAAGATCTAAGGTTACAATTTGGAATATAAGATGTCAGACAGTCCGATATATAAGATGGAGTGAGATTATTTAAGGCTTTGTAAACCATAAGCAGTATTTTAAAGTCAATTCTGAATTTGACTTTAATTTGACTTAAAGTCAATTCTGAGTTTGACAGGTAACCAGTGTAGTGACATCAAAACTGGAGAAATGTGCTTAGATTTTCTTTTCTTAGTTAGGATTCTAGCAGCTGCATTCTGCACTAGTTGCATTCGATTTATGTCTTTTTTGGGTAGTCCTTAGAGGAGTGCATTACAGTAATCTAGTCGACATGAAAACAAAAGTATGAACTAATTTCCCAGCATCTTTCAATGATATA
This sequence comes from Polypterus bichir lapradei, assembly GCA_026402145.1. Taxonomy (NCBI): domain Eukaryota; kingdom Metazoa; phylum Chordata; class Cladistia; order Polypteriformes; family Polypteridae; genus Polypterus; species Polypterus bichir. Next base: position 8,051,188 of record JANRMT010062831.1, read on the forward strand.
AGAGGTCCAACTTTTGCTATATTTCTTAAGTGAAAAAATGCTGTCCTAATGATCTGATTAATATGCGATTTAAAATTCAGGTCACAGTCAACAGTTACCCCTAAATTCTTTACCTCTGTCTTGACTTTTAATCACAATGCAAGTTTATTTCTAATAACCTCATTATATCCATTATTGCCAATCACTAAAATTTCAGTTTTTTCTTTATTTAGCTTGAGAAAATTGCTACTCATCCACTCAGAAACACAAGTAAGACATTGTGTTAGTGAAACAACACAGTCGGGGTCATCAGGGGCTATTGATAAATACAGTTGCGTGTCATCAGCATAGCTGTGGTAGTTCACGTTATGCCCCAAGATAATCTGGCATAACTGAAGCATGTAGATTGAAAAGAGCAGTGGACCCAGGATAGTGCCTTGTGGAACACCATAGAGAATATCATGTGTCTTTGAACTATAATTACCATTTACTACTTTAACGAGTGCAGTTTCTGTCCTGTAATTTTTTCTGAAACCCGACTGAAACTTATCAAGAATAGTATGTTTATTGAGGTGTTCATTTAGCTGCATAATGACTGCCATCTCTAGAATTTTACTTAAGAAAAGCAGGTTAGAAATAGGTCTAAAATTTTCAAAAGCAGAGGAGTCAAGTTTATTTTTCTTGAGCAGGGGTTTAACTACAGCAGTCTTAAGACAGTCTGGGAAGACCCCCATATCTAATGATGAGTTTACAATGTCAAGAATACTATCAATTAGCACGCCTGATACTTCTTTGAAAAAACTTGTTGGCATTAGGTCAAGGACGTAGGTGGAGGGTCTCAGTTGAGAAATTATTTTATATAAATCAGGTAAATCTATCATGGTGAAAGAATTTAATTTTTTAATAACGGAGTACTGGGGCTTAAGAGGATGCGCAGTGTTGGGGAGATATACTATATCATTAATTTTTTGATTGAAAAATACAGCAGTAGCCTCACAAGTTTCACTGGAAGTGTTCTGGAGACATTCCATTGAATTACCTGGGTTTAGCAGACAATCAATCGTAGAGAATGACTCTGGCATTAATAGCAATGTTATTTATAATTCTAGAGAAATATCAGCACCTCTCAAGACGGACTGTGTTATTGTATTCTGTTATTTTAACCTTCAATATCTCATAGTGGATAGTTAGTTTAGTTTTTCTCCATTTACACTCAGCTCTACAGCATGTTCTCTTTAAATCAGACACTCTTTAGGTCTTCCATGGTATAACAATGCTAGAAGATTTTTTAACTGTCTTTTCAGGTGTGACTATGTCAGCAGTAGCTCTCACCTTTGTATTAAATTTTTCCACCTTACCTTTACATTATTCTCACTATTGTAGTTAACACTACAAATAGACTGGTTGCTTAGAATGTTTGTAAATTTTGAAGCTGCTGATGAATCAAAGAAGCATTTTTTAACAATATGCTTCTCGTGAATGTTTTCTATCATTATTTCAATATTAAATAGTAAAAGAAAATGGTCTGATAGACCAATACCAATGATCTGCTTCACATCAACTTTCAGTCCTTTAGTAATTACTAAGTCTAACGTATGACCTGTTTTATGTGTAGGCTGATTAACAAGCTGTCTCAAATCAAAAGAGTCAAGGAGGTTCGTAAATTCTTTTATTTTTGAGTCACACTGTTTATAGATACGAAAGTTAAAGTCACCAACTATTAGGAGCGTGTCATAGTTCGTAATTATAATTGACACCAAATCTGAGAATTCCTCAAAGAAAGACGCATTGTATTTAGGAGGTCTATACATGGTGTGATAAAGGCGCTATATAGCGCCCAACCCGGCACAGACTGACGCAGAGGCACGTGTCAAAATCACACAGGCTTTTATTTTCTCTTCAGCCGTGGGGCACGTCTTCCCTGTGTCGCACAGGCCCAACACAGTCCCAAAGCACTTAAACAACACACCAACAACTCTCCACCTTACACCACCACTCCTCCCAGGCAACCTCTTCCTCTTCCTCCCGATTCTGGCCCTTTAGTGGTGGAGGCTGGCCCGTTTTATAGCCCACCCGGTAGTGTTCCAGGTGCTTGACCACCTGGTCCCAATTGCACCTCCGGGTGGGGCTGATGACTCATCCAGCCGGGTTCTTGAGTCTCAGTAGCACCCCCTAACGGCTACCCCAGCTCCCAACCAGGCTGTGGAGGACTCCATGTCCCATGGAGCCACGCGGGAGACTGGGCAATCAACATCGGCCAGGAAGGCTGCCACCAAGCATCCCGGGGGAGGTATTGAGCTGTCCATGGTGGCTCCCCTGGAACATATGCAGCAGGGGCGTCCCGGCTGGGCATGGGATCCGGCTGTCCTTCACAACGGATAATACTAGGAACTGAGAAACTCCATGAATAACAACGGCAAGATACTCAAAGGACTTGAATTTACCAAAACAGACATCTTTGCACTTTAACCGGCTCGAGTAAATGTTTGCTAAACCGCCACCTCTCTTTTCCTGGTGATCTGCACAAGTATAGCTGTAATTTGGCAGGAGAGATTTGATTAAAACAGCTGCGCCATCAGAGCTAAGCCACGTTTCACTTGCAATAAAATCAGTTTTCCTATCACTAATAAGATCATTGATGGAAAACGTCTTGTTGGTTAATGCTCTAACATTTAATAAAGCCATATTTAATGTTTCAGAAGAGCAGAGCTGAATTTTATGTGCGTTATGGGTATTCAAGATAGAAATAAAGTTATTTTTATTAGCGCCGCTCTGTGTGTATTTTTTATTTGACCTACAATCTGTTTTTATAGATTTAATACATTGTTCATCTAAAGGTGTAATTGTAATTAAATTATTCGTATTTATGCCGCACTGCCTAGATTTTTTACATGAATTGAGGTTAGTTATTAGAGTAGTAATGCAGTGCACTTTGCGGAAGACTTTGTTAAAGAATTATCACGTCCTAGCAAAGCATTACGGAAAGGGTTAGGAGTAGAAATAGCGAGTCTGGAGAGACGAATTACATTAGCAATGTTTTCGGAGTGGACCCTGCCGCCGAATCTATTTGGATGCAGACCATCCCGCTTGAAGAATCACAGCCTCTCCCAGAAGAGGTCCCAGTTGTCTATGAACCCGATATTTTGATTCTCGCAGAAGCCTTTCAGCCAGGTGTTTAATCCCAGCAGACTGTAATATTCATTCGATCTTCTAATGAGAGGTAGGGGACCCGAGATAAAGATTCTTGCAGACGGGGTCTTCTCCTTCATGGCTTTGATTAGTGCTGTGAAGTCCGTCTTGAGAATCTCCGACTTTCGGTGTCTCATGTTGTTTATCCCGGCGTTTATTACAATGGATCCAACTGCCCTGTTCTTGTGCTTCTCGAAGACTGTTGGTGCACATCTCATAACATCTCAGACACGAGCACCGGGAAAACAAAAAACAAAAGATTTCTGATTAGGGCATGCGATGTTTAGATTTATTACGATTGAATCACCAATCACAAATACAAGGTGTCCCACTCGGGAGTACAACTTTAAAAATGCAAATTACTCTGCAACGCATGCATGTATCATCATGCAACAAGGTTCAAAATATTCCTTATTTAATGAAGAATTGATTCTGTGTCATAAAGAGGCGGGCACTATAGCGGGCGCCGCTACGGCGCTCCCGGATGTGGCAGCGGCCGGGCTGCGCCAGCCAGGCACAGACGGCCGTCTAGCCCCAGATACCAACCCTGCAAAGTGGCGAAAGCAAGCATACAGTATACCGTACCACAAAGAGTGTTCATTGTGAAGACCTACTGGGTCACCGGGTCAGAAAAATGGTGTCAGAGGGAATATTTGAAGAAATTTGGAGGGAGAGACCCGCCTACCTTCAAAACCATCACAAAATTGGCCAAAAAGTTGGAGGCGACGGGAACCCTGGTTGATCAGCATTCTGGAGGACGGCCTCGGATGTCGGATGAGACTGTGCAAGACGTTACGGACCGTTTGAAAAATTCCCCAACAAAATCATTATGTCGGTTAGCTCAAGAAACCGGGTACTCAAAGTGGACCTGTCAACGAGCCGCTAAGAAAGGGAAAATCAAGCCATACCGCGTCACATCTGTTCACGAGTTGAAAGTGCCGGTACTTTAAAAATGCGTGACATACTGCCAATGGTTCCTTCAATTTTTTTTCCCTAAATGCAATACTGCTAGACATCACTTGGTTCACTGATGAAGCATGGTATCATCTCTCTGGTTACGCAAACTCACAAAACACCCGTATGTGGGCCTCGCAAAATCCCCATGGCTTGCACGAGGCTCCCTTACATGATCAGAAGATCGGAATATGGTGCACGATTTCTTGTTCTCGGATCATTGGTCCAATTTTCTTTGAAGAGACTGTGAACACCGACCAATACTTGTCCATATTTGATGAATTTGTGAAACAACTGGATGACTACGAACTTCAAGAAGGTTACTTCCAACAGGACGGGGCACCGTGCCATACCTCTCATGCCAGTATGGAAGAGATCCGATCGTTTTTTGGAGACAGGGTGATCTCGAAAGGTTTGTGGCCACCTCGTTTGCCCAATTTAACTCCCCCAGATTTTTTTCTATGGGGATATTTAAAGGGCAAGGTTTATGAAAGCAAACCCAGGACCATCGAACAACTGAAAGCAAACATCAAGCGTGAAATTGCTGCCATCGACAGAGACATGTTGCAGAGGACATTCTCAAATATGAAGCGTTACGTTTCCTTGTGCGCGGACGTTGAGGGAGGACATTTTCAGCACCTTTTGTAATGTGGACTTGTTTTCCACTAAATACAGGTATGTTCAGTTCTTACAGCTCGCCTTTACGTTCACGCGTTCGCGAGTAATTCGCATTTTTAAAGTTGTACTCCCAAGTGGGACACCCTGTACATCACCCGGGATTGAAGGCAAACTGGGGGCACAGAGAGGGTCAAACCGGTTTTGGGTGGAGATGCTTGCCTGTGCCGATGGAGGTGTTCTAGCCTTAAACCCCCGCCTGCATAGCTGAAACAAGCCGAGGTCTTCATCGTTGGTGTCGTCGCTTTGATGACGAGGTGCAGGGGTAAAGCTCACTTGGACTTGGAGGTGAGCGGCACAGCGTGGAGTTGATGTTACTGAAACTCGATGTGTTGTGTCGATTTCAGATGACGGGGATAATTTTTCCAGCAGCCGAGCCTTCAGATCCCTCAGGTACCTCCGTCTGGACAGGAGTTTCTGGATCTGGTTGTCAAGAGCCTGGAGTTCTTCGATGACGCGATTCATCTCACTGTCGGCCATTGTTTGCTTCTGCTTCTGCTTCCGCTTCCGCTTCATGCCCTAGGAAAGACATGATCATATTAAAAGTTAAGCTGCCAACAGACTAAAGCACATTTGATTTTCTGATTGCTGTTTTATTTTTGCTCTTTGGCATGAAACATTCCCAAATCTAATTATTCCCAGGAAAAAATAATAATACAATTAAAGTTACTGCATTGCATTTCAACTGCAACAATGACACTTAACTAAAGTGTCCTTACAATATTTACCCTTAATACATGTTAATTGAATAAAGGAATGTTGCTTTAATATGGTTATCCTTGTACAAGGGACGTTCATAAAGTTTTTGCACATTTTTTTATTAAGAGTTTCAAAAACAAATTATATCACTTTTCTACATAGTCAGCTTCATTTGTAATGCACTTTTCCCAATGTTGTACCAACTTTTTATTGGCCAATTACTATTCCACCTCACTTCACCTATTCCAAAGAAAATATAAAGCTGCAGAAATTTTTTGACCGTCCATCCACCGATTATCCAACCCGCTATCTCCTAACTAAAGGGTCACGGGGTCTGCTGGAGCCAATCCCAGCCAACACAGGGACGCAGACACGGGGAGAACATGCAACCTTCCTCATATAATTCAAAGTTTATGCAAATGTTTTGCTATGGCAATAAGCTTAACATAGTTCACTTATAAATCTCCACCCAAATTTCTTCCACCCATTTTATAACTTGCTGATCCATTTTATTCAAATAGCTTTGTGCAGAAGTTAGGAACCAGCCTTGGATTGAGTTGTACTTCATTGCAGGTTACAGTCACAAACACACACATACACACACCTAATTATAATTGACAGATTTAGAATATCCCCTTAAATCAATCTGAATAGGAATATAGGAGGAGAAACAATAGAAACACCAATTGATCATGCAGAATTCACACCAGCAGTGTCAGAGGTAGAATTTGATCCCAGGTTTTTGGATCTGTTAGGTAACAGCATGAAAAACAGTGCTGCTTTTCCAACCAAATATTTAAATGAGGGATAAAATTTAATATATGTGAAAAAAAATGCAAATTAATAAGCAGTGGATTTACAGCCAGACTTTTCTAATTCAATCTTGGTCGCCTTTATCACCCAGCTTGACATCTCTGAAATACCAATTT
>JANRMT010062831.1:8058012-8083871 GCA_026402145.1 Polypterus bichir lapradei
ATATAAAATGATATATACACATGACCTAATGGCAATTGGTCTTAACCTGCACAAACTCGCAGCTCTACATTCTGGGCTCCTTACATGCTGACTGTGTGAAAATCTCATTTACTGTTTCAGAGAGGAGCTAAAAAAAAAAAATTGAAATGTCTTAGCCAAGCAAATTATCATTTTAATGAAGAGTATTATTATGTGACTAAGAACATATCCAGCAGACAATTATGTCTCACCGGGAACAAGGATGCCAATTTCTTCAACAAGAACATTTCTTAATCTTGTGTCCATTTTTCCTGATAACTTCTTGCACAAAAGGATTTTTCAGTGCTTGCAATGCATGGAGAAAATACAGTATCAGTTTAATATCACCCACAGGATAAATAGTGGTATCTTCCCACAAGACATAATTCAGATTAGTATTTCACTTTTTTTTTTTTTTTTTTTTTTAAGAAATGAGCAGTTACATTTTAACATACTTTAATTGTCATTTAGTCATGTCCTGTCCTTACTCATTAGTCTCAGCAAAGTCTAATCAATCAAATCATTTTGGAAATCTACATTCTCATCAGCTATAATAAAAATAACACAATTACAAAGCACTGGATTAGTTAACTATGCTCAAAGAAATCTTTCGACGCATGCTCTAAGAAGATGCACATTATCTGTGGAAATTATACATGCTTTTAGTTATTTTCTTACAACAACAACAACAACAACATTTATTTATGTAGCATGTTTTCATACAAAAAGTAGCTCAAAGTGCTTTACATAATGAAGAAAAGAAAAATAAAAGACTGTCACAGTAGGGGGCGCTAGTGCTCCCTTGAACCCTCAGGTACCACGCAAGACACTGGATAAAAGTCCCAGACTCTTTATTTTTTAACACAAATGTGCACCAAGCACCTTCCACACTACTCAACTCTCTTAACCAATCCTCCAGCTCCCAGACACTTAGCCACCCTTCCTCCCAGCTCAGCTCATTGTCTGGACTGGCTTCTAGTCCTTTTATAGCCCCTGACCCGGAGGCGTTCCTGTCCAATCAGACCACAGTTCCTTATTCCTTCCGGGTCAGGGCAAACAATCCTTTTCTTCACCCCGGGAGCACGTCGTTCCTTCCCGTCACGTGACCGTGACGTACTCCCGAGTCATAAGGCACAAAAGAGCCAACAAGCCCCCTTACAGCGACTTCTGGTGGCCCCCAAGGTATCCAGCAGGGCTGTATATAAACACTACAAAGTCCATGAGGCCCTGCTGGACCTCGGGGCACGATCCTGCTGTCGGGAGAGCTCCTCCCGGCGGCCTGGGGGTGAGGACCGGAACCAAAAGCTGCCAATCCTCCACATTTCCCCCCCCCCCCCTTAGCGACGACTTCTGGGGCGGAGCATCCAGCCCCACGAGGGACGTTGACGTTGCATCCCCGTGAACCTTGGGGGAACGGTGTATCTTTGGTTTCCCCACTCCCCTGTCCTTCAGGAACAATTCCGCCACTCGTGGCCCCGCCGACGGCAATGGTAACATCGACGATGTCCTCCTGGTTGTCTCCCTCTGCGAGACCAGAAACACCTCGGGAACTCCATCATCGTCATCTCCGCCCCTTTCTCTGCCAAGGCAAGGAGGGGTTTACGGCCGCTTTACTGCTCTCAGCCTTTCTCTCTGTTGTGTCAGGAGACCCACGTTTTATTTTGGGGATCTCCTGCTTAATCTGGGGCTTGTGCTCAGCTTGAGGCTCTCTATGGAAAAAAGAGAGCCTCTTTGCTGTTTGCACGCCCGTTGTCCTACGCTTCCCCCTGACCTCCTGTCACCAAAGACAATCCGCACCGACGACCGGTCGGGATCTTGAGGTCTGCACCGCTCCGGAAAGCCACGTTACACGCATGCTCCGGGCCGATTGCTCCGTCCCCCGACCGATCAGTCATCATGTCACACTCTACTGTCAGGCACCCGGTGCTTTGACAACCGCTACTTATTAACTGTGGTGACGGTTCGCACTGGGTCCCTTTATGCTGTATGATACGGGCCAGACTCACCTGTACTCCCGTATCGATCATCTCCGGCGCTTCACTGCCCAGCCGCCGTACGAAGTCCCTCAGACCGTTCAACGGTGCCTCGACTGTCGCTCCCAATTCTTCTATACGTTTCTTCAGCTCCTGCAAGTCCTGTAAGAAATGGTGCAGGGGCTCGAGGTATTTCTCGAGACCCCGTAAGTCCACAAAGTTAGTTAATACGGCCGGCTGTAATTTTGCTTCCGCCTCTTTCTTACCTGCCGGCCGGGAACCAATGAGCACGTCCCCTCTAGGAACGTGTTCAGCTGGGGAGCGCAAAGGCTCCTGGGTGTTGTAGTCCTCCAGGGATCGGCTGGCCGTTGTTGCCCGACTGCCTTCCTCCCCTCGTACTGCAATGGAGGATCATTCAGTCATCTCCCGCTCCTCGTGGGCTACTACTTTCGTTGGTGCTGCTTCGCTCGCCTTCCCCTCCTTTTCCCGGAGGCTCGAACTCGTCGGGGAACGGACGACCTCCTTGGAGGACTCCGAGCGCCCTCCACCTTCCCGGCATCCACCCCGGGTAACCAGGCTGTTGTCCTCATATGGTCGCGTCGCTAGCCGTCTCGCGTCCTGGCTTGCCTTCTGGGAGCCGCGGCCATTTTGCTGGAACGTGAGGCAGGCATCCGAGACGCCGCTGATATTCTGAATGCGGGTGTCTGCGAAACAGGACAGAAACAATCCCGAAACGTCGGGCGTTTTACCTGCACCTACCTATGGACTAGGCGGCGGAATCCCCGGACCATCTAGGGGGTCCGATGCGCTCAATAGCTGTCCGTATCCCGACTGTTGCGCCACTCGGGCTTGCTCGGCCCGAATTAGCGCATTGTCTTCCTCGCTCCCGTTCAGGTATGTCCAGGCACTTTCGGCGTCCGCCAGGTTTTGTACCCAGCTGGGACTAACCTTTTCCTTCCCCATCACGGTCCGAAGTAGCAGGAGGCTCACCGACGCAGCTCTCTCTGTAGGGGATGGTGTTTGCACCTCCGTGCGGTGAAGCGTGACCTTCCTAGGGTTGTCTGCATACACAATATTTGTTTGTAATGCAGGTCCTCTGCCAACAGACAGCCAGAGAATCCTGCCAGCTACGCCAGTGTCGCAGTAGGGGGCGCTAGTGCTCCCTTGAACCCTCAGGTACCACGCAAGACACTGGATAAAAGTCCCAGACTCTTTATTTTTTAACACAAATGTCAAATATCAGGATTTTAATTACAGTGAAGTTATGAGAAGGCCATGTTAAAGTAATGTGTTTTCAGCAGTTTTTTAAAGTGCTCCACTGTATTAGCCTGGCGAATTCCTATTGGCAGGCTATTCCAGATTTTAGGTGCATAACAGCAGAAGGCCGCCTCAACACTTCTTTTAAGTTTTGTTCTTGGAATTCTAAGGAGAAGCTCATTTGAGGATCTGAGGTTACGATTTGGAATATAAGGTGTCAGTCATTCCGATATATAAGATGGGGCAAGATTATTTAAGGCTTTATAAACCATAAGCAGAATTTTAAAGTCAATCCTGAATGACACAGGTAACCAGTGTAGTGACATCAAAACTGGAGAGATGTGCTCAGATTTTCTTTTTCTAGTTAGGATTCTAGCAGCTGCATTCTGCACTAGTTGCAAACGATTTATGTCTTTTTTGGGTAGTCCTGAGAGGAGTGCGTTACAGTAATCTAGTCGACTGAAAACAAACGCGTGAACTAATCTCTCAGCATCTTTCAATGATATAAGAGGTCTAACTTTTGCTATGTTTCTTAAGTGAAAAAATGCTGTCCTGGTGATCTGATTAATATGTGATTTAAAATTTAGATTACAGTCAACAGTAACCCCTAAGCTTTTTACCTCCGTCTTGACTTTTAGTCCTAATGTATCCAGTTTATTTCTAATAGCCTCATTGTATCCATTATTGCCAATCACTAAGATTTCAGTTTTCTCTTTATTTAACTTGAGAAAGTTACTATTTATCCATTCTGAGATACAAGTCAGACATTGTGTTAGTGAATCAAGAGAAACGGGGTCATCAGGTGCTATTGATAAATACAGCTGTGTGTCATGAGCATAGCTGTGGTAGCTCACCTTGTGCCCTGAGATAATCTGACCTAACAGAAGCATGTAGATTGAGAAGAGCAGTAGTCCCAGGATAGAGCCTTGTGGAACACCATATCGGATATCATGTGTCTTTGAGTTGTAATTACCACAACTAACAAAGAATTTTCTCCTTGCCAGGTAGGATTCAAACCAATTTAAGACACTGCCAGAGAGGCCCACCCTTTGACTAAGGTGATTTCTAAGAATATTATGATCAATGGTGTCAAATGCGGCACTCAGATCTAAGAGGATTTGCATTTACCCGCAAATCATTTACTACTTTAATGAGTGCAGTTTCTGTGCTGTGATTTGTTCTGAAACCCGACTAAAATTTATCAAGAATAGCATGTTTATTGAGGTGGTCATTTAACTGCATAATGACTGCCTTCTCCAGAATTTTACCTAAGAAAGGCAGTTTAGAGATGGGTCTAAAATTTTCAAGAGCCGAGGGGTCGAGATTATTTTCTTAAGTAGGGGTTTAACTACAACAGTCTTAAGACAGTCTGGGAAGACTTTTCGATACTTCTTTGAAAAAATTTGTTGATATTGGGTCAAGGGTGCCGGTGGAGGGTACGAGACATGTAAAAAGACCTTTTAAAGATGGCACAATTAAAAGAAATGTTGCATTCTGACTCATTTAAAATCAGATTAGTAAATATCTTAACTATATATTTTGAAAGATAATAAACAAAATTATCACCTTTTAATGTAGTTGAACAGTGGTCACCAATAAAACAACCTTTTATTGCTTTTCTTTGTATTACTTTCCTAAAATGGCAATATTTAAGTAAAAGTTTTTGAACATGTATATATATTTATACTGTGCATATAGATGTGTATGCTGCCTGGTCTGCTGCATGTTGTAACAGGTCAGAAAAGTACTTAGTCAGCTTATGTTCATTGCATGGACACAGAGAGCTTTGGCCTGTCCTTCCTTTATCAAAAGTGATGCAGAACTGATCCCTGGATGGGATGCCTTCCCATTACTGGGTTACACATACCAGACCAAGTTAGAGTTGCTAATTAACCTAACACATATTTGGTCTATAGTAAAAGACTCACAGACCCAACACGTTAAAACATGCAAATGTGCTTTAATATCATACAAAGCAAAGCCTTAACACTTTGTAGTCCTGATGGGCCCTGGTGCTCAGTCACTAAATGCAGCTTAATTAAAACACATTGTTGTTTGGCAATTGCTAGGGATAATATACAAATTCCTAAACTATAAGATTTGTTATTATTAAATGCAAATATTGGCATTGGTATTTGGTTAAAAAATGATTTCCCACACAGTAAGATTTGCTCTCTAATCCTTGTAAATTTGAACGATACATCCTTTACATTACTGACTATAGTTTCAAGTAAACAGGGAACAGACATAATAAAGTTGGAAGTCCTATTAGGAAGACACTGCACAAAGTATACGTAAAAGGTATATTGGTTACCAGAAATGTATATATAATGTTCAGCTAAATAAATAAAGTTATTCAGATGTTGCTTGAAGTTGTGCATATACATTAATTTGTGCATTATTTACTATCAAAACTTTCTCATAAATACTATGTTGATAAACTGCAAGTAAAAACTTTAAATATTATTTAATAATCTAGTCTACACAATACATTTATATTCAGAATATTTTAATTTTTTAACAATGACTTAGCCTTGAAAATATCAATGTTCCAGTTGATTTAAGATAAAGAATTTGAATAATTTTAACTATTCATCTCATAGTAAAAGTCATCTAGAGCCACCATATGGGCAAGAGAATGGCAGTAACGTCCTTGAGGTTAAATACATTCACAGTCTGAAGGATTCAAAAATGTCCCATATAATTAAGAATACAAAGCAAGTTTAATGGAGTAGTGCAAAAGGTAGGATATAACTTATCTGAAGGACAAAAATAGTCACAACAAAAGAAGCTTTATTTTTCTGCATATCATGGTTTTCTCAGGGCTGTGCCCCTGTTCTTAGTTTCTTTATTAGTGTGTTTTTAATTTTATTTTTATAGATTATTTTGTAAACCTCTTCAATTAACATTTTGGAAATTTTTTTCCTTTTTTCTTTTGATAATCATTTTTTGTTAAGTGTTTTATTGTATTAGAATAATATTGAAATTTTGCTTTTGTCTTTAAATAATACCAGTTTAATTTTTTTGCTGTTAATCTATGCTGAGCCTAAGGGAGATTAACCATTTGTACCTCTTATGAGGCTGTTCCCAAAGATCTATAAAAGGGCCAAGCAGACCTCTACCTAGTTGCTGTGGCATTAACTACAGTAGCCTCCCCGGCATATGTTGTCCAGTGCCCATTGTGAACCTTCTTTTCAAGTTTATGTTTAGCTTTTGCTTCATTTTTTTGAGTCTTTACTTTATATTAGGTATTTGTATTTTTGGAGCTGTATTGTATTAGTTTTGTCTTGTTTTTGTGCATCTTATTTTTAAAAAAGTTTTAATTCTGTGGACCTTTTCATTAAATTTAATAAATTAAATTCATTTATCATTCAAAGCTTTGTTATTCTGGGTCAGTATTTGTCCCTTTTCATTCACCACCTCATGAACCCAGCACTTACACATTATTAAAATTAAACCAGTGGAATGTTAGCGATACCCATTTATACAGTGACCCTCTTGAAGCTTTATACACCTGCTATAAAGGTTCTCAGCATTGAATGTGCAGGTGATTTTGTAGTTCCTAAGTATTTTTTTGTGGATACTGTGGCAAAGTAGCCTGGGATTACCCATGATATGTTCATCTGAGCCAATTCAACAGTGTGAAAATCGAAGAAACATACAATTTTCTAGTAGATGGCTACTAGTTGTTAGCAAGTATCCCCTTCCTGTTTGACTGCTGATATTCACAAATAATCTTCAGGTGGATGCTGAAGAACAACACAATGCAATACAGTATATCAATGCAGCTTACTTTTTCTTTTGCAATATTTTCATACATCCATTCATCCATACAGTTTCTTAAACTGATTCTGCAGGACAAGCTAATGGGGAAAGTTGGAGCCAATCCCAACAAACATTGGGAGCACTTTGCAGCTATGTAAAAGAATAGTTTTTTTTTCTGTTCTGGAAAAGTGCGATTATCTTTTATGGTATGTGGCCATCATTTTTCTATGGTTGTTTCATAAACAATTACCTTTTCGATTTTTGTGTTATATGCCTTGTTGTATTATTAGATTACTAGCAAAATACCCGTGCTTCACAGCGGAGAAGTAGTGTGTTAAAGAAGTTATGAAAAAGAAAAGGAAACATTTTAAAAATAACGTAACATGATTGTCAATGTAATTGTTTTGTTACTGTTATGAGTGTTGCTGTCATATCCACACACATATATATACATACATATCTACATATACACATATTAATATATTAATATTAATAAAGTATCTATCTATCTATCTATCTATCTATCTATCTATCTATATACATATATATATATTGTGGAACGGGACCCGGACACAGACAGGCGGACAACGGTTTCTCACCCAACACACCCATTTATTATATTTACAATATTTACAAATTAGTGCACAACCCAGTGCCTCCTGCACCGATCCCCCAAAGTCCGGGCCTCACAGTCACCAATGCCTTCCTTCTGGCCGCCTCCAGTCCTCTCTCCAGCTCCGTCCTCTTCTACCCGACATCCGCTCTCGAATGCAGGGAGGCGGCCCCTTTTATCACACCCCGGATGGGCTCCAGCTGCTTCCCGGCATTCCTCCATGGACACGCCCCAGTGTGGCGGAAGTGCCGGCTGCGCACCCGGAAGCCCTCCGAGTGTCCCCTGTCTTCTTCCCCCCAGCACTTCCTGGTGTGGCGGAAGTGCTGGGTTCCAGGTTTCGTCAGGCACTGGGGCGCCACCTGGCGGTGGCCACGGGCCCCTACAGGGTTGTGCTTCCAAGCCCCTTACCCGAGACCACCAACAAAACCAAGGCGGTCGCCCCCTCGTGGTCAGGAGGAGGCACCAGCCCTCCTCCGGTCCCCTCGGGCGTCCCGGCTAGGCTCCACCCCCAGCCGCCTTTGACAATATATACATATATATACATATATAAACACACACACATATTTTATATATATATATATATATATATAAATATATATATATACAGTACAGCGTTTCTTTTTGGGCTGAGTTTATCTTTCTATAATTATTCTTTATTTTCATGACTGAAGGCATCAAAACTATGAATGAACACATGTGGAGTTATGTACTTAACAAAAAAAGGTGAAATAACTGAAAACATGTTTTATATTCTAGTTTCTTCAAAATAGCCACCTTTTGCTCTGATTACTGCTTTGCACGCTCTTGGCATTCTCTCGATGAGCTTCAACCACCTGAAATGGTTTTCACTTCACAGGTGTGCCTTATCAGGGTTATTTAGTGGAATTTCTTGCTTTATCAATGGGGTTGGGACCAGCAGTTGTGTTGTGCAGAAGTCAGGTTAGTTGGACGATCATTTATTTTTCAACAAGACAATTCATATCTACATATATATATCTACATACATATCTACATATATCTCTACATATATATAAATCTATATATATATATCTATATATATATACACTCACCTAAAGGATTATTAGGAACACCATACTAATACGGTGTTTGACCCCCTTTCGCCTTCAGAACTGCCTTAATTCTACGTGGCATTGATTCAACAAGGTGCTAAAAGCATTCTTTAGAAATGTTGGCCCATATTGATAGGATAGCATCTTGCAGTTGATGGAGATTTGTGGGATGCACATCCAGGGCACGAAGCTCCCGTTCCACCACATCCCAAAGATGCTCTATTGGGTTGAGATCTGGCGACTGTGGGGGTCATTTTAGTACAGTGAACTCATTGTCATGTTCAAGAAACCAATTTGAAATGATTCGAGCTTTGTGACATGGTGCATTATCCTGCTGGAAGTAGCCATCAGAGGATGGGTACATGGTGGTCATAAAGGGATGGACATGGTCAGAAACAATGCTCAGGTAGCCCGTGGCATTTAAACGATGCCCAATTGGCACTAAGGGGCCTAAAGTGTGCCAAGAAAACATCCCCCACACCATTACACCACCACCACCAGCCTGCACAGTGGTAACAAGGCATGATGGATCCATGTTCTCATTCTGTTTACGCCAAATTCTGACTCTACCATTTGAATGTCTCAACAGAAATCGAGACTCATTAGACCAGGCAACATTTTTCCAGTCTTCAACTGTCCAATTTTGGTGAGTTCGTGCAAATTGTAGCCTCTTTTTCCTATTTGTAGTGGAGATGAGTGGTACCCGGTGGGGTCTTCTGCTGTTGTAGCCCATCCGCCTCAAGGTTGTGCGTGTTGTGGCTTCACAAATGCTTTGCTGCATACCTCGGTTGTAACGAGTGGTTATTTCAGTCAAAGTTGCTCTTCTATCAGCTTGAATCAGTTGGCCCATTCTCCTCTGACCTCTAGCATCAACAAGGCATTTTCGCCCACAGGACTGCCGCATACTGGATGTTTTTCCCTTTTCACACCATTCTTTGTAAACCCTAGAAATGGTTGTGCGTGAAAATCCCAGTAACTGAGCAGATTGTGAAATACTCAGACCGGCCTGTCTGGCACCAACAACCATACCACGCTCAAAATTGCTTAAATCACCTTTCTTTCCCATTCTGACATTCAGTTTGGAGTTCAGGAGATTGTCTTGACCAGGACCACACCCCTAAATGCATTGAAGCAACTGCCATGTGATTGGTTGATTAGATAATTGCATTCATGAGAAACTGAACAGGTGTTCCTAATAATCCTTTAGGTGAGTGTATATCTATATATTATATATATATATATATATATATATATACATATCTATATATATATATACATACAGCTGATTACCTATTGGCTTCGTTCACTGAGTGCAAGGGAAAAAATAAAATGTAGTCTAAGTTATTAAACAGTAAAACATTAACGTTTTAAGAAGTAAAGATACCCTGAGCACTACTGGAGTGGTTTCGGGTAAACTACATTTTAAAGACGGTATAACACAACAGGTAAGTAGTGCTAACAGCAGCTAAAATGTATATGGATCATCTCTCGGTAGTAGATCCCTTTTGAAAGGCGCTACATGACGGCTGTGGTATAGAAATTACATTTTCTATGTGAACGTCCAAATTTCTGCCTGTGGTAATGTGCCTTACCGGCATTACCAGCAATTAAAGAAAATTAGTTTTGTGTCCTCTGCAGTGTTAAGACAGAAAGGCTTTGGTTTGGGATAAATGGAAAAAAGGTGTAAAGAAAGGAAACTTGCCTTTTTGTTTTGTATAGTGTAGAGAGACGTCTTCGCTGACGATATGAGCGCCTTTTGTGAACTGTCGCGGTTGGTCTTGTGTAGACTGGAGAGACGGCCCTGCCATTAACCGTCCGGGATGGCACTGTCGGTCCTCCGCTCCTGTGCATGTCTTCTGTGACCTCATAATGGTATACATGCAAAAGAAAGTGCGAAGCACCTTAATATTAGTTTGCCACGATCTAGAAAAGGGATCCCGTGTTTGCAGTTGTCTGGGCTATAGCTCAGGAGAAGGAGGAAAAAATTAAAAGTGCTTACTTTCACTTAAGGCAGAAGCACAGTCAGCGTCTCAAAGGCCGGCACAGTTACGCGCAAGCGCCGGCTGCTTGACTTTTATAGTATTTTTGCAGGGCAGGAGACGCCACTTTTTGCAGACACGTTCACATGATCAAAAGAGTCCGCACTGTTTGGAGGTCTTGCTTGTTCTTTGCGTACTGCGTTCACAGTCAGTTCAAGTGAGCTGCTCGGAGTATATGCATTGAAGAATCTCAGCTGTGCTTGTGTTATCTTGTGCGATCTTGCGATGTCCACGGTTTTATTTAATGTTAGCTAAGACCCGGCACTTAAACGCTTCTCTCGCACTTTCGCTGAGTTTGTGCCAAACACTAGTCTATCCCTGACCATCTCATCTTCGTTTGCATAAGCACAGCCCTTCACCCGCGAATATTTAATGGCAGCGTGTCTATTTGATTGCTGCTGACTGACGGCCTTATATGGGCAGGCACTCAATTACGTGGAAGGCGTGACGATGAGGGACGGAACTCCGCCTGACACGGCGACCGAGCTGCAGGCTATGGCTGTATACAGTATATGGACGAAAGTAGGTTCCAGTTATGACCGTTACGCGTAGAATTTTGAAATGAAACTGCCTAACTTTTGTAAGTAAGCTGTAAGGAATGAGCCGGCCAAATTTCAGCCTTCTACCTACATGAGAAGTTGGAGAATTAGTGATGAATGAGTCAGTGAGTGAGTGAGTGAGTGAGTCAGTCAGTCAGTCAGTCAGTCAGTCAGTCAGTCAGTCAGTCAGTCATTGAGGACTTTGCCTTTTATTAGTATAGATAATGTTCTGTTTACCTCACGTTATGTTTTACAACTTTTTTCCATTCCACAGGAGGATTAAAGCATCACCAATCGACTGTTGTTCAAACAACCTATGATGCTTTTTATTGTAGGTGACTACCTAACTAAGTAGGACTTTATGCTGGTTTGTAAAGCAGCTACTTAAGAAGGGTTTTGGCAAACACACACACAAGTCACTCATACTTTAAGTGTCTGCATCATAAAAATGCTTGTAGATCACTAACAATTATTATTTTCAGAAAATACATCTCAGATTTATTGTTGGGATATGCACTGTGGAAAGTCACTTCTGTTTAAAGTACCACCACAAAGCCACAATGGCAAGAAAATAATCATAGTAACAACAAAAACAATAATTACAGAAAAAAATATTTTATATATAGCATATAGAAAAGGATCATTCAATGTACAGTGTACAGTCCACATGAAGCTGTGCCAGATGTCCTCAAATGAATATTGGCAGGGTGAATGCTCCTTTCTCTCTCTTTATTAGGGGGGTTACTCTCAGTTTTCCAACAGTTATCTTGTCAAAGTGCTGTCAGAGTGTGTAAAGACGTTTGGAGGGTGAGAGGTTATATAGACTTGCAATACCGTCCCATGGTAGAACAGATCAGCTGTTGAGAGGGTCCTACAGTTGTGGGGTTCCCTAATTTGACTGTTTTAGAGTTTTGGCTGAATAGTATACTGAACACTATACTGTCATTTCAAGAGTGCTGTATCAAACAGCAAGATTAGTCCATGTGTGTGTTCCTAATACATTCCTTTATAGAATCTGAATAACCAAGGATATATAGGGATTCAACAGTGTTTATCTAGGACTGGGATCTGCAAAGTCAATGCAAAGCCCATAGCCAGATCACAGTGACACACTAAATATTGATTGACCTTCACTGTTGCCTGCCTACAGGTAGCATTTGAAGTTGAGTGCTTGGTAAATTGTTCATCTAGACAGCATGATCAGTCTTTCAATAATACGTTGTCCTGTCACATGAAATTTACGGGTGAAGTTTCAATAAAAGTCATGTGATGGGCTTGTGAGTAATTAAATCAGTCACAGAGGTCTAATAGACTGTAATATACCCCCTGTAAATGTACCGTAAACCTTTTGGCCTGATTTATTAAATTAGTCTAAAGAGTGGCACAGTAGTTGCAGATTTTCTATCTGCACAACATTTTAACTTGTACTTTCAAATTATAAATGGATTGCATTCATTGTCTCATTTCTTATTTTACTGTTTCGGCACTCCAATAGTGAAAATAAAACTAACTTCCACAGTGATATAAAGCTGTTTTTTTTAATGCTGTGACAGGTTAGTCCACCATAGTACATTTATTTTTTAGCACTTTAAGTAATATTTCTCTGTTCTTTTTCATAACTGCAGGAAATTTGCACTAAGTGGGCTCAGGTGTTCGAATACATGAATATGCATTGACCAAACCATGATCTCATTTTGAATATTCTGAAATCAAAAACTTTAAATTCAGTAAGACACACTCAATTCTAACTCAAGATACAGTCAGGAAAAGAATTTAATTTAGACTTTAGTCAACAGCCAGCTCACTGACCATTAAGAGCTGATTTCATTCCCATTGGGCCCAAGTTATGTTTCTTTAATAATCTGACGAATAAACTCCTACTCTCCTTTTATTTAGCAATCTGTCACTAGTTAACTTTTAACTTTACTAGAAATATTCATTTCCTCTTCTACTAATCAAGGAAGATAGCTTTTCTTTTTATATATTCACTCTTTCATTTTCAATATCCATTTAGACAAATAAAGAGCTGCAAAAAGCCATAGACTACCATATGGTTAACAACAGAAATCATCTTGGATGATAGACCAGAACATAGCAGGGCTCATATACATCCATTAAAAATTAGAGCAGTCAGTCATACTACTCTACTGAATATGGGATAAAACCAAAGAATCCCAAGAAAATACACACAGGCACATGGTGAATGTGAAAGATTTACAAAGGTATTGCTAAAGCAGAGATTTGAATCCATCAATCTGGAGCTTTAAGGCAGTAATAATAGTAACCTTTCTGTCACTATAGTACCATTTCAGTTTGTAACAACACTGCCATTGCTTTAAGTTTTGGTTGACCACATTAGCACCTTTTATTTGCGCTCGGCAACAAAAATAAAATGAAAATGTTTTCAACTATACCGTTTGTATATGTATTAATGGCACTTGGACTTTTTGAATGTACTTAGAGAAAACCTGGTTACAATATATATTGCATTATCTAAAATATTCACAACCAGACACTTATTGGAAAAGTTCTACAGGCCTATCATCATCAGCCTATAAAAATTATTATATTTTTGCAACTGCAAACAAGGAAGAAATGCAAATAATTAGGTTTAATAGGAATCGTACTGAAAGTAACACTGGATTATTGACTTTACTGAGTAAAAAATATGAAGGGATAGAAAAATAATTAACAGTATTTTTGAATTGCTTTGGCACATTCTGCAATACTGAAGTCACTTTCTCAAAACTCTACACACAGTCACCATAACATTAGTGTATGTGGGTCAAACTGTGAATCCTTTGACAATGCTTTTATACCAAATTAATTCAATGATTAAATGCTTCAAAATTCATGGATGCTTTCCTCATTCAAAATCCACTACTATTAAAACATACTGCTTGCATACTGTTGTCAGAACTATTAAACTTACATTCCTAACTACATTAATACAATTTGCAACATCACAATTAAGACCTCTGTAAAATAGTTTGTAAAAATTAGATTATATAAAATAAATAAACACCTGACAGCAAAACACTTGGTTAGATAATCAACCTGATGTGTTTAGTCTTTAAAATGCAAAGGACACGAAACACATCAGGCATCCATTTCAATTGATTACCTAACCAGGGGCCTCATGAATAACGCCGTGCGTAGAATTCACACTATAACATGGCGTAAGCACAAAGTGGAAATGTGCTTACGCACAAAAAAATCCACATGCATAAATCTGTGCATTCGCCAACTTCCAAGTTCTTCTGCTACATAAATCCCAGTCAGTGTAAAAAGTAACGCACATGCATGCACCTGCTGTCCCGCCCCGTCTCCTCCTAGAATTATGCCTCTTTGAATATGCAAATCACTATAAATAGCCCTTAAACTCAGTGTTCTGTGAAAAGGCAATGGCAAAAGCATGGGGAGAAATAGAAGAATTTCAGCGAATACCAAGTGAAGGCAAAGAAAAAAGTACTATTTGTTGGTTTAAACAGTGGTATAAACAATAAATGGAAGTTGATCGAGTGACATAGAGTGTCTGAGAAACTCGAAAGCTCAAGTTCACAAAGTCGTACAGTGCCCGAAATAAAAATGAAGTTGTCAGATATCAAAGTCGCCGTGAGAAGGCGAGTCGTAGCCCACCGTCTGAGTGTCATATGAAAGCTTATTAGGGTACAGAGAAAAAAAAATAGGCACACAGTGGGAAAAAGCACGAAATGTCAACTTTAATCTGTAAATTTCCACTTTAATCACGTAGTTTATTTTGTCATTAAAGTAGAACATCATAAACTTCATCTTAAAATCGTTTAATTTACTAGTTTCTCAACATCCCATCGTAACTAAAGTAGCACATTAAATGCTTTGTTTTGTATTTGATCTTCTATGTGCTCTATGTGTGTGAATCATTAAGTGCTTCTTAAATTGGCTTTTTCTTCCTCCGACAGGACACAGAATCCATTACATTCGTGATATTACAGATCTCTGAATGATTAAAATACTGAGATGCATACTTGATATCATTTTCATGATGATAGGAGTTAAAGCATGTTATTAAGCATGGGAACACGGTGACGCAGTGATTGTTCATGCCTTACGCAGGATGCTTGCTGTGCCATGCACGACCTTCGATTAAATAATTTATTGCAGCAGTACTGTCTTTTTCAAATGTACTAACCCCCAATTCCTGTTCTTACTTTTCTTTTTCCAAATACCCAATCGCCACACAATTAGCTCTGTAACAAACATTAAGCCATCTGTAAGCTTAAAACTTTTAAGAAACATTGAAATATCTTTGTAGTACATGTTAAATTATTCTATCCATCCAGTGTCACGCCAATCCCAGCAAGAATAAAGCGCTGGTCAGGAACAATCTGTGAAAGGAGCACCAGCTCCTCGCTAGCGCTGCGACTATGTGTCCTCACATGTTTATTTATTAACAATATAGATTATTTAAATGAAGTTAAAGTTTTATCTGTATAATATAATAAACATATTTTGCTTCATTTCATGTTAAAAATGATATGGTCATCATATGTAAATACGCGATTTATAAAGTGGCTCAGGTTGTGCAATATTACCGTAAGTTTACAGTGAGGTAATTGTACTTATAAGTACAAACAGTTCTACAAGGAGCATTTGATGGACTGATTGAGTGTGTTTATAGTTCTTGGGATGAAACTATTTCTGAACTGCCGCGGAAAGGCTCTGAAGTGTTTGCCATAGGAGAGCAGTTCAATAGACAGCATGGCTGAGGCAGCGTGTACTTGATGCTGTATACCAAAAATTCTCTTTCCGATCAGCTGCTGTACAGCTGTGATTCCCCACTTAGATACAGTGATATAAATACTCTGAGTGGTGCAGTGAGAGTAATATGGAAAAAGATGATCTGCTGTGGCAACCCTTAAAGGGAGCAACTGAAAGAAGAAGAAGAAGGTGCAGTGAGAGTAACAACGCTAAAGCAGCTATTGTATTTAGAATAGTTTGACCATTCTGTGGACCATTATATTGTTACAGGTTAATTACAATCAGATGCATTAAACTAATAAACAATATGCAATTAATTTCAGTGTATTTATAAAGTCGTGTCAGGGATGTGGATCTAAAAAAAAAAGGGAAACCACACAGGAACAGTAGCACTGCTTTGACGCTGGGTCGCGCCAGACTGCAAAACAGAGCGGAGAACTTGCGTATGCCAGGGTATGAACTACCGTGGAAATGTGCGTGGCTTTACACCAAGTTTAGATTTTATACATTACGATTTGAGCATGGAAACAGACTTACGCAACATTTTTGTGCATACGTACCGTTTATACATGAGGCCCCAGGTGTTTTGCTATCAGCTGATTTCATTATCGTCCATATTTAATGAATTCATCTTTGGTATAACTTTCGTTGTAAACATTGATCAAGCAGAACAGCAACAACAAAGAGGAAAATGTGTTGCAAGAAAAGGACAGGACAATGAAGGAGAAAAAGACCAAGGGCAGTGGTTACAGATGAAATAAGGGGTACAGTCATTAACCATGTTATCAACCATGGACTCTCTTTGAGAGAAGCAGGGTTACAAGTGCAGCCAAATCTGCAGCGCACAACGGTTGCATCAATCATAAGAATGCTCTGCCAAACCAACAGGTAAGATGCACATTCTTCAGCGGTGTTAAAGAGAACTGTATTGTATTTACTATATAGTACAGTGACATCCACTGAGTATTATTTTTGTTCTTTAGGATTCAAAGATTACCTCGCACAGGGGTCAGAAGCAGAATTTTTACCATTGAGCAGGAAAATGTCATTGTTGATATGGTCAGTGCTAATAATGCCATAACACTCTGGGAAATCAAGGACAGAGTTATGGCAAACAGCACAGTATTTGGCAATGTGGCAAGTATTAGCATGACAACAATTGGCAGAGTCCTGCAGTGGCATAAAGTAAGCATGAAGCGCTTATACACTGTCCCAATTTAGAGGAACAGTGTATGTGTGAAAGAACTCCGATACCAATATGTCCAGGTAAGAGGTCTATTCAATATAATGTAACAGCTACTTGTTCTTTAGTGGTTTTGTCTTTGAAGATAAAACACCATGCAGAAGTATTGTATGTATACAGTACGGTACTGTAATGTAATGTAATCCTGATAATATGGTACCTTGATTTTTTCCTGTTAGTTATGGAATTGGAGGCTATGTAAACAGCCAATGAGGTCATCTTTGTGGATAAAGCTGGGTTTAACCTGGTGAAACAACTGCAACAATACTGTAGGGCAAAGAGTAATGGTACAAGTTCCAGGACAGAGAGGGAACGATGCAATGATGGTATGTTATCACAAAAAAATCAGTCATTGGTCTGTACAACACAAAATGCCTCTCTTGTTCCCTGATGAACTATACATGATACTGGTACCAGGGGATGAGAGAGAGCGAGTGAGCATAAATGCTTCAATATTTGTTGTGGTGTGGGATAATGTGGTATTCCACCACTCCACTGCAATCACAGAGTGGTTTGCAGCACACCCAAGGATGTCCTCATTGTTTCTGTCACCCTCCCCCTTCCTACACCCCATGGAGGAATTCTTTTTTTGTATGGAGGTGGAAGGTTTATTACCACCAATCATAGGATAACATGTCATTACTGTATACTATGATTGCGGGATGCCAAGATATTTCACCAGAGCAATGTCAAGGATGGATCAAGAGTGCCAAGTGGTACTACCCACAATGTATCACTAAAGAGGACATCAGATTCGATGTCGATAAGAATGTGTGGCCGAATCCAGAGGAGCAGATAGATTAGGAAATTACCGCTATAGTATTGTTACAGTCATGGACCAACTGCAAGTGTGTGTATTTTGTTTCTGGCTATAGTATTGATAATAAGTACTATTTTATAAAATGAATATTCTGTATCTGTGGTGGGCTGGCGCCCTGCCCGGGGTTTGTTTCCTGCCTTGTGCCCTGTGTTGGCTGGGATTGGCTTCAGCAGATCCCCGTGAACCTGTAGTTAGGATATAGTGGGTTGGATAATGGATGGATGGCTGAAATATTCTGTATTTACCATACAGTATTAAAAATAAAATTCAGATTTAATCTAGAGATGATCTTTTAATGATGAACCATTTTATATTTTATGTAATGTTATCTGTTAGTGTGTTGTAAGTCTTTCTTTTGTTTGTACTGTAGTGTTCTACCAGAAAGACGTAAAATGCTAATGTTTTGGTGGTATGAGTCTATTTTGAGACATGGATTAACTGTTTTGGTGGCTGTAGTGCATTTTGGGGGGAGATTAACTGTTTGGTCTACTTGTGTGTTGGTGTTGTAGACTGTGAACAGAAATTTTAAACAATGACTTCAAATTGCATAATGTCTCTTATCAATTGGAAAAAAAAACTGTAATATGACACAATCATGGAAAAAAGAGGGAAGAAAGAAAATGGAAAGGCCAGGTATTGAGAGTTGGTACATCTGGGGTGAGACCTTACCAGCTGCAATAGAGCAAATTTGTGTTGAAGAATATCTATTCAATTCTGTGTCTGTGTCTCTGATAATCACCTCATGAACCCAACACTTATACATTATTTGTAACTAATATCCATTCATACTTCCATCCTTTTGGACACTGCCAGAAAGATTCTCTGCATTGAATGTACAGGTGGTTTTGCAACCACTAAAGATATTTTGTGAATACTGTGGCAAATTGACCATGGGGAACACATGATGCCTTAATCTGACCCGATTTTATGGTGTCAAAAGGCAGAAAACATTGAGTTTGATGGTAAACAGCTAATAGGTGCTAGCATATATCCCCTCATTCCTATTTTGTTAACAAGTGAAATTAACTCTTAAACAGTTCCTGAAGATCAATACAGCATTACATATTGTCAAAATTGCAGCGAGATGAAACTAAGGGTATGGGTATAAGCATAGCTATCTGGAAAATTCACTTCCATTTTTTTGATAATCGGATTTTCAGCTAAGGTGTGCTGCACTGTAATTGTTTTGTGTGCAGTTTTGCACAGTATTATTAGTAAAGCAGGCATACCCCTACTCAGTGAACAAGAGGCAGAGAAGGATGGAGGAAGGAAATGTTAAAATGCATGAGTTCAGGAGGGTGTATGTCACGTGCAATGCCTGCTGGATGTATAAACATAACATTTGAAAATATCCAGGGCTGGATAAGACATTCTAAGAGATTTTTTCCTCAGTGTATGACTGAAGATAACATTTGGTGTGATTCTGATGAAAATCTATGCAGAAGACAGGATGAATCATCATTAGGGCTACAGTAGATATCTACTGGCAATTTCATATGTTGTGTTTTTACTTGCTGTACTGGGCATAAATAAATGTATACATAATACAACCTACTGTAATAGGTGTGGTACTTTTTATTTATTTTGCAATGCAACACAAAATAATAGAATAATAGAGGACACAGAAACACATATCATATATATTTTGCAATGTTTCAATTTGTTTATGAACATAAAGCTTTTGACTCAATTGATCATGCTGCCCTGTAGAACATTCTAAGACTGTGCAGAATCCCCGCAAAGTTGCTGAATATCATGGCCGGCCTGTACAGTGGTACTTTGAGTGCTGTGCGGAGTGGAGGCAGAACCTCTGCGTTTTTTCCAGTCATTTCTAGTGTTCATCAGGGGTGTGTTCTTGCTCCTACTCTGTTCAGTGCTTGCATGGACTGGGTGTTGGGCAAAGTTGTGGGGTCCAGTGGCTGTGGGGAATCTGTTGGCAAAAAAAGATTCATTAATTTTGACTTTGCTGACGATGCTGTGATCTGCTTGGAGTCAATGGAGGCTCTGATCAGGGCTCTTGAGAGACTTTAATATAGTCTCACTTTCACAATTAAAAAGAACTATTGACACCCTTAAACCAGCTCCCAGCCCCCTCGACACAGTACCACCACGCCTCTTAGTGGAAGCCTTTGATGTTTTGAGCCCATCCTTACTAGCCATTATCAATGATTCTATAAGTGCAGGGATTGTGCCATCATTTTTTAAACATACTGCAGTCAGTCCCCGTCTAAAAAAAGCAGAGTTAGATCCTGGAGTTTTAGCCAATTTTCGCCCAGTTTCCCAACTGCCATTTCTGGCTAAAATTCTAGAAAGAATTATTTATAATCAATTGGTTGATCACCTTAACTCCAATAATTTATTTGAGATCTACCAATCTGGCTTTAGGCATTATCATAGTGATAAAACGGCCCTCCTGAAAGTTTGCAACGACATCTCTATTATTAGTGACTCAGGTGACGCGGCAGTCCTTCTCCTCTTTGATCTGTCCACTGCCTTTGACACTATTGACCATGAGATATTGCTGATGCGGCTTGAACATCTTGTTGGGCTTAAAGGGGCTGCTCTTAACTGGTTCAGGTCATATTTAACTGGTAGACGCTTTTCAGTGACTTTAAATTCCTCTTTCTCGTCTACTCCTCCTCTCAAATATGGTGTTCCTCAGGGATCCATTTTGGGTCCTATTTTATTCTCTATATACCTTCATCCTATTGGAGTTATTTTTAGGAAATTTAACATTTCTTTTCACTGCTATGCTGATGATACTCAGGTTTATATTCCTGTCTGCAACTCTGCAATAAATCATCTCCACAACTGTCTTTCTGAACTAAGATCCTGGATGGCTAACAATTTTCTTGATCTGAATCAAAATAAAACAGAGGTACTTATAGTGGGTCCATCAGCTAAAGCCCAAATTGGTCAAACCTCAAGTCCGCAATCTTGGTGTTATGTTTGACAGTAACCTCTCTTTTGAGAAACAAGTAAATTATGTAGTCAAGAGTTGCTTTTTCCAGCTTCATCTATTAGGTAAGATAAAGCCTTTTTTATCTTCTAGGGATCTTGAGAAAGCTACTCATGCTTTTATTTTTTCTTACCTCGATTACTGCAACTCGTATTCTGGGATTAACAAATCTCTGATACACAGGTTACAGCTGGTCCAAAATGCTGCCGCTCGCTTTCTGGTTGGGGCAAGAAAGTATGACTCTGTTTCTTCTATTTTAGCTTCTTTACACTGGCTGCCTGTGAGTTTTCGAATTGATTTTAAAATCTTGCTGCTAGTTTTTAAATCTTTACATGGGCTTGCTCCTGCCTATTTATCTGAATTATGTGCTTTACACCAGCCATCCAGAGTGCTTAGATCTTCGGGTCAGTTGTCTCGTGTTGTCCCTCGTACCAAGTGTAAAACCAAGGGGGACAGGGCTTTTACAGCTGCTGCTCCTCACCTGTGAAACTCTTTACATAAAGGAGTCGTCTACAATTGAACTGTTCAAAACAAGATTAAAGACTCATTTCTATTCACTTGCATTCTGTGACCTTCAGTAATACTGATGGTTTACTCATTGTGATTATATAACATTACTTCTATTTATTATGTATTTTATTTATGTTCTTATATTTTATTTCTATTTATGTTATTTGTTTGTTTTATTTATGCTATTATTGTAAAGCACTTTGGCCACAGCATTCCTATGTTGTTTTAAATGTGCTATATAAATAAATTGACATTGACATTGACATTGACTGAGTGAGGAGTTTGAGTGTCTGTACTTGCGAGTGTCCAGGATAAAAACCAAGATCCAGGCCTTTAATGACCTCTTGGGCACAGCCATCAGCAGTGTGTCGGTCTGTGGAGAGAGTGTCGACCTTGCCGAGAGGTTTACTTCCCTTGGCAGTGACATTAATATCTCTGGTGACTCTTCCTATGAAGTCAGTAGATGGATTGGGAGAGCATGGGAAGATCATGAGGTCGCTGGAAAGGGGTGTGTGGCGCTGACCTGAATTTGTTTGTGTTTTTTTAGTTTGTTGTACAATTGTTGATACAGTAGTCTTATGGGATAGAATATATGCTATTGTTTTGGCAGCATGAATCATTTTTGGATGAAGTATTAAGTGTTTTGGTGGTTGAAGTACCTTTTGCATCAAGGGTTAACCAATTTGCTCAGCTGCATTTTGTAAAGTGTACCAGTTTTGTTGAAGTGGACATGGTAATAAGAATAAATCTGAAAACAATTGTAAAAAACTAATAACTTTCAGAAATGTAATAAATGCAGCTGAAAAATTAACAGCCTAATCAGTACATACAATAAGGGTAAATTATGTAATTACATAAATTTATGAAAATATAGGCTAGAATCTAGCCATCAAGGAAACAAACCAGCCCAAATTTGTGCTGACCCCAAGTCAAATAAATAGAGAGTTAATGGCAGGAATGGCATTTGGTTGTAGAACTCTAGGCAAAACCTTAACGATAGAATCAATCCAATCTGCTTCAGAAAATGCTAGGGTATACCCTGTAGGCAACACACAGGGGCCTCGTCTGGCCCTTTTGGGAAGTCTGCCACGCTAATAGGTCAAGATTGTGCCCGGTTAATGATGTTAGTCCAGAGAAAGCAGAGGAAAGTGGAAAGAAATGGGTAAGGTGAAGATAGCTGTGGGTCCACTGAATGTTGAGACAAAAACTGGGAAAGGAAGAGAGTTGGCAGATTTAATGAACAGGAGGAAAGTGGGAGTGTTGTGTGTGTGCAGGAAATTATTGATTACTGATGGTGATCTAAATGAGTATGTGATGAAGAGTAGAAATATAATAGAGAGGGCAGGAGGATGGGGAGTATGGAAGAGAAATGGGGAAGAAGGAAAGATAGTAGATTTTGTAGTGGCATTTGATTTGGTGATAGTTAACATATATTTGTGGCTATAGTAGTGGAGGAAAGTAAAGCCAAATAGACTTTCTAAGGTATGTAAAAGATATAATTTGAAAAAGATAAAGAATTGTAAGGTTATAAATTGGGAAAGTGTGACAGTGCAGCATAAAGTGGTGGTGGTGGACTGGGAGATCAGAGTCAGCAACAGAATAAAATTAGTGCAAGCAGCACCAGGGATAAAATAGTGAAAATTAAATGAAGAAGGGCTTAGAAACAAGTTTACGAAGAAAGGTTTACATGAATTGCAGTCATCTGAGAGTGTGGAGGAATGGTGGGAAGAGAATGGTGATAGCCCAAGATGTATAATTAGATACAATGATATCCCACAGGGATGTTGATGGAAAAGTTGGAAAAAAGTATGAGGAGTATTGTGTATTTGAAGAATTAGGAAGAAGGTTAAAGGTTAGGTTTTTAAGAACAGCAATAAAAACAAAATTTATTTCTGTAGCACATTTTCATACAAAGTATGTTGCTTAATCTGCTTTACAACATGTCAAAGAAGTTACATGCAAAAAACAAAAAAAAATACATTTGGATCAAAATAATAATTAATAAATGATATAAAAAATAAATAAATAATGCATAATTACATATGAAAGATATATAATTAAGAGAAGCGGAGTCCTTCAAAATATGGACTTGGTTTTTAGGTTCCTAAATGACAGTCCAATGGTAAGGTCAGATGGCCAGGATGGACAAAAAGAATAATAAAAAAAAAAAAAAAAAAAACACAAAATAAGCTGGAGAAAAAAACAAAATTTGCAGGTGTTACAGACCAAAAGGCCACAAAGTCCCCACTGGGTATTCTGCCTCACCCATAATGTTTTTAGTTCTCTACTGTTTTTTAATTTAGGTTTTGTGCTAAAGGATTTGATGCCATGGTTGTTGTGACAAGTTAGGGTATGCACTTTTATCCAGACATCACAGATGGCTGCAGAGGACTTTGATCAGGTGGTGGGGACATAGAATGCCACCATAAAAGAACCAGAAAAAAACAGAGAAAAGGATAGATTAATAATGATTGCATATTCACTAAAGAAAATGATTATTCTTTGCATATCTAGGTTGTTAAGAATGGAACTAAACTGCAGCTACGAAAAAAAGCTAAATTAAAATAATGGGATTTTTGGAGTTTCTTAAAATGTTCCACATGATTTGCCTGGCATATCTCAATTGGTAAAGTATTCTCAATTTGATGTATGGAGCTGAGACATGGGCAGTACAGTGAGCACCCAAAAAGATGTTGGGTGTGGTAAAAATGAGAATGTTTAGATAGATGTGTGTAGTAACAAAAAAAGGACAAAATAAGAAATTAAACAATCGGAGGTACAACAAAAGTGGAAGAGATATGTTAGGAAGCACAGGAAAGCAGATTGAAGTGGTATTGATATGAGATAGGTGGAGACTATGAATATATGGGTAAAAGAGTGATGGAAATGGAAGTATAAGGTAAGAGAAAGTGAGGGAGGCTGAAGTGAAGGTGGATGGATAAATTGAATAAAAGATTTGTCGGAAATGGTTTGACTAGGGTGGAGGTGCCAGACTGGGCTATATGAAAAAGGTTGATCAGACACACTGACCCCACATAAAAGTGGTCAAAGATGAAAAGAAGAAGAAAAATAAGAAGTAAAAATCCAGGCTGGATATAAATACACTATACAGACCAATGGAGTATCAGTAGAAGACGGATTTTTCACAATTTATTGACCTTGTAGCTAAATGCTTTATCTCCTATAGTAGCTTTACCATTGGAATTTTAGAAGAGTGAATTCTTTTAAGATCATACTTTGTGTTCAGCAAACTAAAGAGAACAAAGTAAAGGTTTCCAAAGACCTTTCAAGCAGTATATGTTATAAGGAGAATTTTAACACCAGCCCTAAACTTACCTGGAACTGTGTTGCTCTCCAAGAATGGATCAGGGTCAACACTGTAAATCACACTGTGGAAAGCTTGTTCTACTTGCAGTTCCACTTCAAAGCCACAACAGTGACAAAATATCCACAAAAGAAAGTCAAGTTACAAATAATCTATACTAATAAAAGGCAAAGCCCTCACTCACTCACTCACTCACTCACTGACTCATCACTAATTCTCCAACTTCCCGTGTGGGTAGAAGGCTGAAATTTGGCAGGCTCATTCCTTATGGCTTACTTACAAAAGTTGGGCAGGTTTCATTTCGAAATTCTATGCATAATGGTCATAACTAGAAGCTATTTTTCTCCATTTACTGTAATGGAGTTCAGCTGGAGGTGCGGAGTTTCATATGACATCATCATGCCTCTCACGTAATCACGCATTACGTAGAAAGCCAGGAAGAGCTACAAAACACGCTTTAGAAAACATGCATTATATAATTAAGAAGGCAGCGAAACAATTAGAAGCGAGCGAGTGACATATAAAACCATATTCAGCGGCTCACGTGAACTGACGCAGTGCGCAGACAAAAAGTAACAGTTCCAAAGAGTGCTGAACAAAAACCCAATTACACTGCTACGCTCAAATAGATAAACCACACGCCGTCGCGCGATAGTAAAGCATTTGCCTGTAGCGCCCACGTCCGAGGTTCGATTCCTGAGTGGGGATGCACTAAGTATGTACGCGCGCTTCTCGATTTATTTTAACCTCGCATCCCCTTAGTTTGAGACGTATGAAAACGCATGCGGTTAACGCAGAAAGACAGATCACCTATTCACCTATTGAAGCTTCATGAATAATGGATACTTTATTCGCGATCAATGATTGTTTTGGTAAAGCCATACTCTGTGTATTCATTAGATGAACGGTAAAAAAGTAAGAGCGAGGGGACGGTAACTTACTGAAGCACACAAGCAAAACCACAATAGCACGCGGGCTCGATGTACTG
>JANRMT010062831.1:8084271-8103254 GCA_026402145.1 Polypterus bichir lapradei
GTATATATGGCATAAAAATGAAAACAAAAGCAAGAATGCAAAATAAAAAGGAAAAACAAGCACTGTAATGTATTGATAATAATAATCAGAAATAAAATATATATAGTATCTTGTACATGAAAGCATACTATTTTATAAGTAGGCTATTTATATGTGAAGCTTATTAAATACATAGACCAGAGTGATGCAGTGATTATTGATCTTCATTGCTGCCTACAGGACGCCAACGCTGAGACTTAGAAACAGAAGTTGCTGTTCATTTTTTTGCTTTTTTGTTTTAGTAATGATCCTTACAGCAGAACTGTGAATTATGTACAGGAAGGAAATTGAACAATATGAAGAAGTAATAAATGAAGCAGTTCTGTATCCTCTACAGTGACAAAATTCCTAAATCTTCCTATATTTCTAAGGTGAAGAATGCAGATCTTAAGTAGTGTAGTAATGTGAGTGGTAAAGGAAAAATTAGTGTCAAAGATGACACATAACTCTCTGCTGATTCAGCTCTATCCAAGTTAAAAGTTGACAGTGTCTTGAGTAGATCACATTCATAATAGCTAACCAAAAAAGAACACTGTATCTGTAATAAATTATATCTTCCCAGAGGAAATATCTGATTTAAACTTCAACTGTTTTGTTATATTAATAATAAATTATCATTATTCTATTAAATTACATTTATTTCTCAGTGGCTTGTCTAAAAGTATTCTGGTATGCAATGCTATTTGGCAATTTCTAGAAAATAAATGCAACCCTGCAGAAAGATGATCAAGGAAGGAAACTTCAGAAAGATTTTCTGACATTTATGTATGCTCAGGGATACAAGGATCAGCCTCTGGGAAGGCTACAGGCAAAAACCTGTGGATTAGTTGACAGTGACGTGGCAAATCATCTGTATAACACTGAAGAATATTTCTGCATATATTAAATTGTTCTACTTAGTTCTACCTAGTATTTAAATCTAAGATATATTTTAGAAAAATTATTAGTTTAAGGTATGCAGTACTTTTATAATGGTTTTTTTTTCCATTTATATCCAAATAAGTCTTTGCACAATGTCAGAATTTGTAAAAAAAAACTTTTCATTTAATATTAGAGCTATTAATTTCTGTACACACAGTATTTGTATGGCTCTTCTGAAAGATTTTCATTCTATTCACTCAGTTTTCAAAATCTAACTGTTCATATTGTAAAAAATTATTTGTATTTACATAAAAATGGTTGTGCAACATTTACCACTACAGAGCTGCTCCTTTTTAGTAAATAAGCATTGTAGAATGCTGTTGACTTTTATCTGAAGGAAACAAGGAAAACCATCCATCCATCCATTATCCAACCAGCTATATCCTAACTACAGGGTCACGGGGGTCTGCCGGAGCCAATCCCAGCCAACACAGGGCACAAGGCAGGAAACAAACCCCGGGCAGGGCACCAGCAAACACCAAGCACACACTAGGGACAATTTAGGATCACCAATGCACCTAACCTGCATATCTTTGGACTATGGGAGGAAACCCACGCAGACACGGGGAGAACATGCAAACTCCATGCAGGGTGGACCTGAGAAGCGAACCCAGGTCTCCTAACTGTGAGGCAGCAGTGCTAACCACTGCGTCACCGTGCCGCCCAAAGAAGGAAAACCTCACATGTAAAAGTATTGTATATTATTAGCAGTCTACCTAAAATGTTTTGCATTAACACATTTTAGTGTTTGTCTTCCATGGCCAAAAGTATTAAATTACACAAATATCAGTCAAAAGAATATTAAATTATCTATTACTTTAAATATTTAAACAGTTTGTTCAATAAAGTTATTACAATGTAGAGATTTCTGTTTTAATCAGACTGGCTTTATTAATTTTAATATATAAACATATATCATTTCAGACCCATTCTTTGTTTCAAATGATCAATTTTGTTTAAATGTGCTCCCCAGCTGTTCACAAGAGGATTATCTGGATGTGGTTTACTTAACATTTACATTTATTTGCTTGGCAGATGCTTTTATCCAAAGTGACTTACAAAAGAGGTAAACATAATCGAGTAACATTAGGCTAGGGCCTGTTTGTTCAGCAAGTATAGTAGGACATGTAACAAGCATTGATTACCACAATCTGAAACAATGCAATAACTAATACATTTACAAACGAATATAACAACTGATAAAGCAATTAAACTTAATTTAATAATAAATCAACCTACAGTATGTAAGCTCACAGAGAAAAGTTTTTTTTTCAATCAATTAGGCATATTCACAGAACAGGTGGTTTTTCAACTGCTTCTTAAATACATTGATGGAGTCAGCAGTTCAGATGGTGGGCAGCTCATTCCAACAAATAGTAGTTACACAGAAAAATCTGGATTGAGACTTGATACCATGCAGAGGCAGCATCACCAGACGCACTTCCTTGGGCAAGAAGGAGCATAGCACCTCACTAGTGTGTCCATATACACAGGTGCTGACCCATTGACTACTTGGTAGCCAAACATCAGGGATTTGAACTTAATGTGTGCTGTACAGGGAGCCAATGTAGCGACCTGAAGAGAGGAATGACATGTGCCTGTTTCAGCTGGTTAAATACAAGACGGGTCATTGTTTTATGGATCATCTGCAATGGCTTGATAGTATATGTGGGTACCTCTGCCAGAAGTGAGTTACAGTAGTCTAGGTGAGATAACACCAAAGCCTGGAACAGAAGTTGTGCAACATGTTCTTTCAGATAAGGTCTGATTTTGCAGATGTTGTACAGTGTGAAACTGCATGAACAAGAAACAGTAGAAACGTGGTCAGAAAAAGATAGCTGCTTATTAATCACAACCCCAAGGTTGTATAATGACTTGATAGGTGTTAGTGACAGTGAGCTAAGCTGTACAAAAATGGGGATGTCGAACAGACTGGCAAGCCAGGATCACAAGAATGTGTAAGGTTGAGCTGTAGGTGGTGGTCTTTCATCCAGGTTGAGAAATTAGTAAGACATGCAGAGACTCTAGCTGATACCATGTTCTCCTCCAGAGGGAACTACAAATACAGCTGTGTATCATCAGCATAGCACCAATAAGATAACCCATGGGAATGGATGATGGAGCCCAGCAAGGTGATGTAGAGAGAGAAAAGTAGAGGTCCCAGCACCAATCCTTGGGGCACCCCTATGCATGTCTGATGCACTTTTGACAACTCTCCACACCAGGACACACTGTAGGATCTGCCTGAGATGTGGGTGGAAAAAGGGATGTTGTGGTTGATGGTGTCAAAGAAAGAGGAGCGGTCTAGATGGATCAAGACTGATGGCAATGTGGCAGCTCTCACAAATTGTAGCTGGTGGACCACAGTCAGTAGACCTGCCCTAGTCAAGTGGTTCCTCTTGATGCTGGACTTGTTGGTATTGAGCAATCTATTCTGTACAAGGAAGGAAAAGGAAAAGACCTGATTAGAAACAGCATGTTTAAGAGTTTTGGAAAGAAAGGAAAGGAAAGAGTCAGGCCTGTAATTGTTATCTTGGGATGGAGCAATATTGTTTTTATGAGGAAAGAAGAGTGAGAAAGTCAGCAGCAGGAGGGCTGTCCAGGTGGATGTTCAGGTCCTCAAGAATTAGAAGTGGGCTGCCGCCATCAGGAAGGGAAGAGAGCAGTCCAACCAACTCAACAAGTAAGTTCCTGAGCAAACCTGGAGGGTAATAAATAACAACAATGTTCATGGTAATTGGAAAGGAGACAGTAATTGCATGGTACTCAGAAGTAATGAAGTTGCATACATTACCCAGGGGGTGAATCTCCAGCTCTTGAACATAAACATACCTGTCTCCCCACCCTTACCAGTGGAGCGGCAGAAGTGGGAAAAGTTGAAGGCACAGAAGAGTGCTGTTAGCGTTATTGTATTTTCCAGTCGAATCCATGCTTCTCTCAGAGACACCACCTGGAGGCCCCTTTGGGTGGCATAAAATGGAATAAAGTCTGCTTTGATGAACACAGATTGGCGGTTCCACAAGCTAAAGGAGAAGAGGGTGTCTAAAGTGGTGAATTGACACAGCAGGCAAAGGTTGCGTGGATTTCTCCATTTGCTGCTAAAGGGAAGAGAGAAGCATCAGGAATGTATTGTTGACACATGCTGAAGATAATATTGAAAGGAAAGCATAAACATTATCTTCAGTCAAGTCAGAGTGTCTGTTGCCTAGTTTGGTGTCCTTCCTCAGTGGACTTGCACAGATAGACTCACGGTCTTTGGTCTTTACACAAGGGCTGCACATGAGTGCTGATTCTTGCACAACACAGCGCCTTAAGTCACCATAAGTAGAGAGCAGACTAGAGCTGCTGATTAACTGTACTTACTGCATCTCTGTTGTTAGTCATTAGCACAAAAACATAAGTAACATGATAGTTATAATTGAACACTAACCCTCACCTATTCTGTTTCTGTTCTCGGTACTCAAATGTGGCAATTGGTGCCACGGCCCACCTGCCAAGTTGTTTGCCTGCCAAAGGTAAAGTCATCCCTGATGGAGGATCGCAGGAATCGTGGGAAAGAGGGGTCCTTTCATCGGATTGGCCGGCCCAGTACTGTTTCAGCCATGGAATGGCCAAATGGGGGAGGCAGCTTGATGGATGAGGTCTCCAGGACTCTAAAAATATCCAAATCTTATTATGTGATATCATCTACTGTTAAATTCTGCTCTGTACTTCTAAAATTTTTATTTTTATGCCGTATTGAGTATTTGTTCTGTTCTGTGTATTGTATTGTATTGACTCCTTTCTTTTGACACCCACTGCACGCCCAACCTACCTGGAAAGGGGTCTCTCTTTGAACTGCCTTTCCCAAGGTTTCTTCCATTTTTCCCTACAAGGTTTTTTTTTTGGGAGTTTTTCCTTGTCTTCTCAGAGAGTCAAGGCTGGGGGGCTGTCAAGAGGCAGGGCCTGTTAAAACCCATTGCGGCACTTCCTTTGTGATTTTGGGCTATATAAAAATAAACTTTATTGTATTGTCTAGAGAGCAGCAGAATGAGCCCAGCTGAAAGTCTTGAACACAAACCAATGGTGTGGCACTCATTAAATAGATCAGCAGTAAGCAGACAAATGAACAAAGACATGGGTTGATTGGAATACTTAAAGCTGAATGATACACAGTAAAATCAGCTTAATAATGATAATGATAATTAAAAACAGATAGCTATTTGCAATGCACAAGTACAAATCATTAATAGAAACCCAACCTGAAGACATTAACCTCTCTTGAAACAGACAAATATAAAATCAGAAGTTACTTATTAATTTAAATTCCTTACCTGGGTGATGCAATCTCAAAGCAATTAGCAACACTTTAATTTAACAATTTAAATTTTACAAGACTTCAGCAAAAATGTATGTGTTTGGCATGGCATGCGCAAACAACTAGATATATGACATATACATTCTGCAACATGAGCAACCTGAGATTGCTTATCCCATTTTGATGATGTATTGATATTGATAACATTTTGATATTGTTTCCTGTTTGTTCAGCATTTATCATCATAGAAGCTTAGTGTGTCAGGAACTTTTTTTAATCTTTGTTCACCATAAAACCATATGTGACGGTCTGGGTTGGCTCCACACTCCCAGTTGCTGTAGGGAGTCTTTTGAATCCAGATCATTGGGATTAGCTAGACAGATGAGGATACACACACACATGAGAAGGGGAAGGTGAAATAGTGTCAGTGCTTTTATTAAAACAATTAAATACAGCGTCCAAAACAGTGCAGTGTTCAAAATCCATAATAAATAATCCAATTAAAACAATGTAAAAGTAGAGGTTAAAACCAATCAAATAAGAATCCATTAAAACAAGGTTAAAAATTCCCAGGAAGGAATCTGCCCTTTACAATTCTGAGCCCTGCAGCCTTCCTTTTAAAACTGACTTCTCTCCGTCTTACCCATCCATCCAACAGGTGCAGACAAATTTTTTTCCCAGTCACTTTCACCACCGCCAATCCCATGGTATTCCACGAGGAGCCACTGAGCCCTGCTCCACACCAACCACTGCCAATACCTGGCTCCTCCCAGCAGGAGCACACTGTCTTCCTTCTGCTACCAATTACTGGCTCCCCCCAGCAAGAGCGCACTCTGAGAATAATAGCCGCTCCTGCTACATGGTCACTCAACAGGAGTGACCCCTCAGGCCCCTCCTGAGTGTCAGCCACACACTCCTTCTTGGGGATCACCTTCCCTTCCACTTGCTTCCTCCTTTCTTGCACCGCTCTCACTCACTCCAGCCTGTTTCTTTCAGTTTCTGCCTTTAACCTCTGCTCCTTTTCTTCCTTCGTGTTTCTTTGTTTTCTCTCTTTTTCTGTTTTCCTTTTTTACACTTTCTCACCCTGTTCAGGCTCCTATATCCTCAGCTTCCTAATTCACTGCAGATGCAAGAAGCTGTGCCCTCTGCACCATCACTGAGGCACCTATCTGATCCACCTACCTCTGCACATGCAATGCGATTAGCCAGTACTTCAATTAACCATGGAGCGAAGAGCACTCATGTACACCTGCACTCGACTGGAGCCTGCACCTTCTTGGGGGTGCAATTATTTATTTAAAATTGGACAATAAGTGCTGAGCTGTGGGCCTGCTATTCCACACCATGAGATCAGTGTTTTTTTCCTTGGCCATTGCACACAATTAACACAGGGTAACAGTTAAAAAAGTTATCATTTTTCGGTGGAGTATTCCTTTAAGGAATCCAGGAAATTTTAATGGGTTCACAAACTTCGTTCCACAACTGTAACTCATTCCAGAATTTTGCTCTTGTAAAAGGCTTGTCTTATACAATAGTATAATCATTTTTAAGAGGTATGCATATTAAGATTATAAAGAACACTCTGGAGTATAGGTATTAATTCAATTGAAAAATGGAAAATTTAAACTATTTTTAACTTCATGAAGGGAAAATTTAAACCTTAACCAATATTGGAAAACAATAGCTTTTCCAGAACTGTCATGACCTGAGTTAACAGTATAGTAGAAAACAGATTTGAACAAATTATCAAAAAAATGCTTAAACGAATAAGTGAAATGCTGCAAGACTTAATTTCACATTATTTTTTAATTTTACAAAGCAATTTTGGGAAGTGTAGAAATATTAAGATTAAAGGTTAACAATGTGTGAAAGATAACACATAAAATTGCAAGTACATTTAACCAAACTAAAATTCCAGCTGGATTAAATATTTTGCAATATTTATTGAATATTAAATATTTATTGAATAATAGAGGTATTCTATATTAAAGCTGATCTTCTGGCTAGGACATATTATTGGGTCCATGGTTCTTGAGGCTGATCCACAAATTATCTGTGAACCACCCAGTCCCACTAAGATTGCACAGGTGGTGTACCAGCTAAGGGTAAGGAAGGCTGCAGGGATCTGTTGCACCTGTGGTATGAACTTCTCCAGGCTGGTGGTAAAGCTGTCCTCCTGGCATTGCAAGCAATCTTTTATTCCATTTGGGAGACGGACATCATCCCTGACTGGAAAATGGGACTTGTCGTCTCTATCTGGAAAAGGAGAGGTGATCGCCTGGACTGCAGCAACTACAGGGGGATGACACTGCTCTCAGGGGCCAGGTAAGGGCCTTGCTAGTGTTGTTCTCAATAGGATCTGTGATCACTAGCTTACCTACCAGTGATCGGAGCAGTCTTGTTTTACACCTAAGAAGTCTACCATCAACCGCATTCTGGCACTGAGGGTTCTCATGGAGCACAAACATGAATATCGGCAAAGTTTCTTTGCAGCCTTTGTTGATTTTCATAAAGCATTTATCCAGCTGCCCTGTAGGACATCCTGAGACTTTGCGGGATCCCCTCCAGGTTGCTGGATATCATGGCCAGCCTGTACACTGGTACTGTGAGTGCTGTGCAGAGTGGAGGCAGAATCTCTACATTTTTTCTGGTTGATTCTGGGGTTTGTCGGGGTGTGTTCTTGCTCCAACTCTGTTCATTATTTGCATGGACTGGGTGTTGGGCAAGGTCATGGGGTCCAGCGGCTGTGGGGCATCTGTTGGTGAAGAAAGATTTGCTGAGCTTGACCTTGCTCATGATGCTGTGATCTCTCGAGAGACTGAATGTCTGGGCTTGCAAGTGTCCTGGATAAAAAACAAGATCCAGGCTTTTAATGACCTTTTCAGGCACAACCATCAGCAGCACGTCTGTCTGCGGAGGGAGACAGATTGTTGAAAGATTTATTTACCTCGGCAGTGACAATCATGTCTCTGGTGACTCTTTCTATAAAGTCAGTAGACGGATTGGGAGGGCATGGGCTTTCATGAGCTCACTGGAAAGGGGTGTGTGGCGCTCCTGACATCTATGCAAAAGGGTGAAGGTCCAATTAGTGCTGGTTCTTCCTGTCTATCTATATGGTTGTGAGACATGAACACTATCCAGTGACCTGAGACGAAGACTGGAGTCCTTCGGGACTGTGTCTCTTCGGGGAATGCTTGGATACCACTGTTTTGACTTTTTGTCAAATAAGCAGTTGCTCACGGCGTCCTGAATGAGGCACATTACCTACATTGTGAGGAAGCATCAGTTATGACACTATGGCCATGTGGTGCGATTTCTAGAGGGTGATCTGGCTTGCAGGATCCTCATTGCTGAGGAAACGAGTGGCTGGACAGGGCCAAGGCAACACCCACGTAACACCTGGCTGCAGTTAATTTCATTAACACCAAAGCAGCTGAAACTGATTAACAACCCCCTCTGCAACTTGACTGACCAGATCAATATCCCAGAAGTTTCATTGACTCTGATTAAAAAGTGTTCCTTTAAATTTTTGGAGCAATATATATATACTCAGCAAAAAAAGAAACGTCCCTTTTTCAGGACTGTGTATTTCAACAATAATGTTTTAAAAATCCAAATAACTTTACAGATCTTCATTGTAAATTGTTTAAACAATGTTTTCCATGCATGTTCAATTAACCATAATCAATTAATTAACATGCACCTGTGGAATGGTCGTTAAGACCTTAACAGCTTACAGAAAGTAGGCATTTAAGGTCACAGTTCTAAAAACGCAGGACACTTTTCACTTGTCTCCCGACTGTGAAAAACACCCAAAGAAAGATGCCCAGGGTCCCTGCTCATCTGCGTGAAAGTGCATTAGGCATGCTGCAGGGAGGCATGAGGACTGCTGATGTGGCTAGGGCAATAAATTGCCATGTCCGCCCTGTGAGACGCCTAAGACAGCACTACAGGGAGACAGGAAGGACA
This sequence comes from Polypterus bichir lapradei, assembly GCA_026402145.1. NCBI lineage: Eukaryota > Metazoa > Chordata > Cladistia > Polypteriformes > Polypteridae > Polypterus > Polypterus bichir. The sequence continues at coordinate 8,093,498 of JANRMT010062831.1, forward strand.
GCTGATCATCCTCGCAGTGGAAGACCACGTGTAACAACACCTGCACAGGATCGGTACATCCGAATATCACACCTGCGTGACAGGTACAGGATGGCCACAACAACTGCCCGAGTCACACCAGGAACACACAATCCCTCCATCAGTGCTCAGACGGTCCGCAATAGGCTGAGAGAGGCTGGACTGAGGGCTTGCAGGCCTGTTGTAAGGCAGGTCCTTACCAGACATCACCAGCAACAACGCCGCCTATGGGCACAAACCCACCTTCACTGGACCAGATAGGAGTGGCAAAAAGTGCGTGAGTTTCTGCATGACAGCAATGTCAGTGTTCTGCCATGGCCAGCGAAGAGCCCAGATCTCAATCCCATTGAGCACGTCTGGGACCTGTTGGATCGCAGGGTGAGGGCTAGGGCCATTCCCCCCAGAAATGTCCAGGAACTTGCAGGTGCCCTGGTGGAAGAGTGGGGTAACATCTCACAGCAAGAACTGACAAATCTGTTCCAGTCCATGAGGAGGAGATGCACTGCAGTACTTCAAGCAGCTGGTGGCCACACCAGATACTGACTGGTACTTTTGATTTTGAGCCTCCCTTCATTCAGAGACACATTGTGAAACATTTTTAGTTTATGTCTTATGGTGTTGACTCTTTTAGTGTTCATACAAATATTTACACATTAAGTCTACTGAAAGTAAAAACAGTTGAAAGTCAGAGGACGTTTCTTTTTTTGCTGAGTATATATAATGATGTGTCAGTCCCTGTCTTGCACCCCAAAACACGAGGATGAGTCTCAGTACTTTAGCAAAACTAGTTTTTACTCAGCTTGAAACAGGAACAGCATGGTTATTTATTGTAGGGGGATCTACCACTCTCCTTTACACAGATTCAGCAGTCAGGCAGGGTTGTGACCAAATAATACTGTTTCCTTGCTTTTATAATGTTCCTTGCATCACCCATTGACAGCAGACTGCAACAGCAATAGGTGGCTGTGGTTGCCCCGACAACTGATATGCTGTCTTCTTTGTCATGTCGTCCCATTGGGAGGAGTCCCAAAAGAGTTTAGAAACCTTACAATATAAATGTATATATAAGCTATGACAGAATGGATTATTAAACATAATGAAAAAGACTGAGTGCTCAAGGGTTAACAAAATGTAACGTAAAGCAGAACAGGTCTTTGCTCTGTCTTAGAGAAACTACCAACATCATTTTCCAAGGTTAGAATGAGGTAAATGATTAACAAACATCCCTCCAGAAAGCAGGAATAAACTGATGGGAAAGCCCACACACCCCTCCTATGAAGCGGTGCTAAGATCAGTAGGACAATCTGCAAAACACCCCTCTTATCAAAACGGTCATTGTTCGCAATAATGGGAGAATCGACATGAGTCAGAAATTACTGATGGTGTTAGTTGATTGGAGGAGGCAATAAAGTTCTGCATATTAAGAGTCAGATGACGTGATGTATTAGATTAGGTGATTTAATCAGAAAAAAGAATAAAATCAGATTGTTTAATTGATTGCTCAATCCATGGACTGAGACATTTGTACATAAATCTGAGCAAATAAATACATTTTCTGCATTCTCATCTGGGCTCCATAACATTTTTAGATAGAGCACTGTGAGAGTTTGCAGATAAGCATTCATTCCCATTTGAGCATCTGTGGTTTTTATCAAAGTGATGTATAGGTCATTATTTTTCTGATTAATGAAATGCCCAGTCTGTCAGCTGTAGAAAGAACAGTGGTTTTGCTTTCGTAAGGTATATAAATTGCAAAGACTACTTGATAGGACAAAGTATTTGTCAATAAATGCATTCCAACCTGTTCTTGTCCTCAAATCAGCAGTTTGTTTTCCAATCAAACTGACTGGCAGCTTTTTCTCTGATAATGTAACTGAAATACTTTTCTATCTGAGAGTTCACACATGTTACTCTGGAGCAAACTGATTAGTTTTTATGCAGATAAGAAGCTTTCTGACGCTTTCCAAAGAAAAATTAATTCAAATGCTACTTCTTTTGTGGCAGCCACTCATCTTGTTTTCTAGCCTAATGTCTTAGCTTATTCTGCTCTCTGCTCATTGATGTGTATCTTTGGAATCTGATAATTCAAGAGGATAGTGTCAGTATCATGACAACTGGGAATCTAGGAGATAAGAGATATAAGCATTTTATTAGACTATCAAGTCTAACAACACATTAAACTAGTAAAATTTTTAAAGTAAATCTTATGAAAGAATGAGTCTCAACACACTGGAAAGGTTTGGGGCAGCCACCTATATGTTGTCTCTGGCTGCCAAAATGGCTTTGAAATAGGCACAGATGTGCATAGGTCAAGTTCCAGACTGAACTGCAGGGTAATGGAAAAGATGGCGGCTTTATAAGCTGAAACCGGAAGTGATGTCATCTAGGGCTGGAACTGGAAGTGACGTCCATCTGAGCGCCGGAAATGGAAGTGATGTCATTGATGTTGAAACAGGCAGGTTTTCCCGTATTTGGCCTGCAGAGATAACAGAGGTAGGTTTAGTGGAATAGATGACAACGTCATCCAGGTAGGCAGCACTATATGAGTTATGAGGACAGAGCATTTTGTCCACCAGTCATTGAAAGGTCGCAGGCGCCCCATGTAATCCGAATGGAAGAACACAATACTGCCAGTGTCCGCTAGGATTAATAAACGCTGTCCTTTCCTTAGCGGCATCCGTTAAGGGAACCTGCCAGTACCCCTTTGTCTTGTCTGAGGTAGTCAAAAATTTGGCTTGTGCTAGGCGCTCGAGGAGGTCATCCACTCACGGCATCAGATATGAATTAAATTGGGAGACTTGGTTAAGCCGACAGAAGTCATTGCAAAACCTCCAACTCCCATCAGGCATTAGAACTGGATCAGGGACTATAACTTTCCTCTATCACACCTAGATCCAGCATTCGTTTGATCTCCAGCTCCACTTCTGCATTTTTTGTTTCAGGAAATTGATATGGGCATTATCAAACTATTACCCTGGTTTTCATCACTATTTCATGCGCAACCAGAGAGGTTCGTCCAGGTTTCTCACTTACTGCCTCCAGGGCAGACAGGATAACTGCTTCGAGTTCCTGTCTAAAATGCGTCAAATTATCACCAAATTTAAGGGTTAATTTATGAGCAAAGAGTAAGCAGAGCTGTCCGGAGGAAGGATCGGGTCCCTTTCCTTCCACGGTTTCAGCAGGTTAATGTGATAAATCTGCTTGCTAGGCCAACGATTTGGTTGTTTAACCAAATAATTGACTAGCCCCTTCCTCTCCTTAACCTTGTATGGGCCCTGCCAATGTGCCAGTAATTTAGATTGTGAGGTCGGAACCATTACCATGACCTGATTCCCTGGATGGAACTCCTGAAGAGAAGTACCACGTTTATAACAATGGACCTGGACTGCTTGCACCTTCTCCATGTGAGATTTTTGAATAGGTCTAATATTTTCAAATCTATCGTGTAATTGCGTGATATACACTATTCAAGTATATTTGTAGAGGGAAGGGCCTCCTCTTCCCAATCTTCATTTAATATATCCAAAATGCCTCAGGGCCGTCATCCATACAGTAATTTAAAGGGTGAGAACCCAGTTGAGGCTTGTGGGACTTCCCGATATGCAAAAAGGATGAGTTCCTTCCATCCTCATTGACTACCATACGTAGCATCTGTTTGAGAGTCTGATTAAATCTCTCGACTAGACCATCGGTTTGAGGGTGGTCTTTAAATGTTTTATTTTAAGTAACTTAGCTGTCTCCCTGAACGTCTCCAAAGTAAAAGGTGTCCCTTGATCTGTCAGGATGTCTTTAGGGATGCCGACTGGGTGCAAGGAAACAGCTTTGGGATATTGAGTAGCATAATATACCAGGACCATTATATACTTATGACCCCTGGCCGAGGGTTCTAGGGGTCCCACCAGGTCACCCCTGATTCTGTCAAAGGGGACATCAATTAAGGGTAATGAGACCAGAGGAGCACGGCCCCTCCTAGGAATCTGCCGCAATTGACATTCTGGACAGGTACATGCCAAATTGGTGGACCGCCTCACTAATCCCGGGCCAAATAAATCAGAGCTTGATCCACACTAATTTTTTCAAGGGGCACAGATGGGCTCCCAGGAGGTGGGTATGAGCCAGTTCACAGACTTGTCACTGGCAAGTCCGTGGAACTAACAACAGGGACTGTACCTCTCCCTCGTGTTCTGCCACCCGAAACAAAAGGTCATTATTTAACACAAAATGCAGACCCTGTGGCATGGGATGCAATATGCGTCGGCCATCTATCAAAACCACTGCATTTTTTGAAAATTTAAGGGAGTCATTGTTCCATTGCTCCCTTTTAAATGAAGCCGGGGTCTACCTAAACTGAAAATGCAGACGGCTGAGAGGATCAGTTCTGAGCTCAAGGGGTGCGGTTTCAGTCCTGGCCAGAGCAGTGCCTGAAGATGACGTGTCACACTGCGATGGCCCAGCCGTTTCCAAGTCATTGTCAGAGTCCGCATTCTGACCCTCATCGTCCATGTCAAGACCTAGTGCTTTTGTGGGATTAGCGAGTGTTATACTGCAGTTGTTATCTGACCAATCTCTACCCAGTATCATGGGAAATGGAGGATTTTCGAGTACTGCCACCACCATTTTCTTCAAGAGGCTGTCTTGGCAGATGTAACAGATGGCAGACTCATAAGATTGGACGTCCCCGTAAATACAGTTTAAAGTTTTCGACTAGTTTTTACTTATAACCACTGTTGGAGCAACACTAAATGATGAGCAATAATAGAAATGTCACTGCCAGAATCAAATAAAGACGCTACTTTGTGGCCATTGATTAATGCTTTACCCGCATGTGAAAAAGCCAGAGGATTAGCAAGAGCACATTCCCCCCCTGCTCTGTGTCTCTCCACAGATCCCCCAGTCACCTCGCAGAGCCCTCCGTCGTGCATCTGAGTTCACTAAAGCATGCTCCGCAATGTAAGAGCAGGTCTTCTGTTCAGGGACACAACTTCATCTGGGTCCACTGGGTTTCCGTTCTGGTACTCCCAAGTAGGTTTGCGCCCGTAAGTTGTTGATGATTCCCACCAAGGAATCCATGCTATTATATGATTGTCTACAGGTCAGCTGGGCGAGCTTAGAGGGAAGACTATTTATTAATATGGCACAAGAAACTTTTTTAACTATTTTTCAGGCATTTTTCTTGTATGGCATTAGCCAACACCCGACTTTCTGCCATAGTGCCAATGACTGTTTTCGGAGGGACTCTTCTGGGTTATATTCCCAGTTCATTATATCCCTCACCTGCCAACCCGAGGCGCCCCAACCTTTCTCAAAGGATTTTTCCTTTGTCTGGGTTTTTGGGTCAGTCCCCATCCTCAGGAGCCCATAATAAATCTCCACTGTGTTCCTTTCTGAAACTGGCCTTCACCTGTAGGTCCCCTGCCTATGGTCCCAGGTTCTCTTTAGGGAGGACTGGGTCGGAACATGCTCCGGATCCCCCAACACACACCGTCAGAATCCAGCTCGGCAATACGGGAATGGTACTCTCCTACCTGATTGGTCTTAAGCTGATTGGAACAAGGGTGTGTTGAGACTTTGGTCTGTTTTGGCTTCCAGTTCCAAAAGGAGGCCATATCATGCTGACTACACCACTGTGAAAGAATGAGTCTCAATTCACTGGAAAGGTTTGGGGCAGCCACCCGTATATTGTCCCTGGCTGCAAAAGGGATTTGAAATAGGCACAGACATGCATAGATCGAGTTTGAGACTGAACTGAAGGGCAATGGAAAAAATGGCAGTTTTATAAGCTGAAACCGGAAGTGATGTCATCTAGTGCTGGAACCGAACGTGACATCTTTCTGCACACCAAAACCAGAAGTGACATCTGTCTGAGCGCCAGAACCGGAAGTTATGTCCATCTGGGCACCGTAACCGGTGAAGGTTTAGTGCACCCCACCACCTCCTAGCCTGGCAGGTAATTACCTTTACGTGGTCCACTCAGCTCCCTCCTAATCGCACATGTGACAGCTTTAAAGTAAAACTAGTAAAGCGTTTAAACATGTTAAACTAGTAAAGCTTTTAAAGCTTAAAAAAAGTAAAAATAAATAAATAAATAAATAAGGATATACCTATGGCAAAAGATAAGTCCTGGTTGTATAACAATAGCAATAGCAATGTTCATTAAATAACATGAATAATATGGAAATAAATATATAAAGAGTGTGATTCAATTATTCTTTCGTTAATCCCTTAAACAAGTCTTGCCTCACATAGTTGCCAGATGAGCACATGTAACATAACAACTTTTGTCAGTGAAGTTTATTCTGTATATTTAAGTCAGTTTAGGCCGTATATTATTTTATTTATAAGCATCGCTTTAATGACTAGATACTTGTGCTCATGACACCTGTCACTGTGCATCTCTGTGCTCTGAATTCATTGAAAATAAAAAAAAATGTTGCCATTCAATCTGTTTAAACATAATAATTAAACATAGTAGCAATATTGATATGACATGCATTATTAATCTGCCTTCTTTGCTGTCCTCTTATCAATATCATTATCAGTCTAAAAAATTCTTATTGGTCAGGACGTAATTAAGATACACAATGTGTGTTGACACGCACGTGCGATTAGGGGGCCGCGTAAAGACCCAAACTGTAGCATGAAGTCGCATGCCAGAAGGGAATGGAGGGGTACTAATCTCTCTCTCTTTATTCCTGCAGAAAGAAAGACGCACCGCCACCATGAATCTGCCACGACTCCCTGACTACGCAATACCACTTCCGTCTTCCCTCTGTCGATCTCTAATGACGTGAGCACTCCCAGCATCCATCTCGGTTCCTATTCAGCATTCCTCTGTCTGTCTACTTCCGGTCCCTCTCCATAAAGCCTCCCCAATCCGCCATTTTGACTGTCTGTTGTTGTACATGGAAAACTGCTATACTGACCAATTATTTTTTTTTGCATATTTCTCACAGTATACGGGGGCGGAAAACCCCAAACCTTGACGACTTGTGTGTCTTTCTTTTACAGTGTGTACATAAGAACTACAGAAGCTAGTTTGCATCATTCGATCTAAGGCAAGAGTAGAACCTTTAACCGAGAACAGTTTGTTGAGAACTGCACAGAGAGGTATATTATGATTGGGTTTACTGTCCAAAAGTCTCTTGTTGCACCTAAAAGTATATTTTGTGCAGATGAAGTGGTTAAAAGAACAAAAGTAGTGATTGGTCTACTGAGCAGTGAAGAAAAAAGTCATCTGATTAGTATGGTCATTTTCTCAAAATACAGAGAAGTATATGTGTGTTGTATCCCAAAAATGTTTACATTTTACATAGGTTATGGTGGTTCTATTATAGATCAATTATACATTTTTTAAGTTTAGTTTAGTATAGGTCCACTGATTTTGTTTAGATGTAAATGTAAATATTAATAAACACAAAGTACATCTGAATGATGATACATTTCATTCCTAATGATGAATGAATTAATGGTGTTAACTAATATGGAAGCCTATGTGATACAGTCCTGAAACCAGAAGAATGCAAATGAAGCTAGTAGAACAAGATGGTGTTTTATTAATTAAAGCAGCAAATACAATGGAAGAAATTAGCAAAGTAACAGTGCGACGTCTACTTTGTACCTTGTACCTGAGGCAGAGTAGGCTCTGAGAGACTGCTTTGGAACTATAGACTGGGATATCCTCCAAGGGTCACATAGTGATAACATTGAGGAGGTTGTTGACTGCACTACTGACTACATCAACTTCTGTATGGACATTGTACTTCCAGTAAGAATAGTACGCTATTATGCTAACAACAAGCCATGGATTACAAGTGACATCAAGGACCTTTTGAACCAGAAGAAAAGGGCTTTTAAAGGCAGTGATCAGCATGAGCTCAAGCGTGTGCAGAAGGAACTCCGAGTCCAGCTCAGGGCGGCGAAGGAGTAGTACAGGAGAAAGCTGGAGCAGAAGTTGCAGAATTGACAGCATGAAGAAAGTGTGGGATGGGATGAAGATCATCACTGGCTGCAGCTTGAAGCGGGGTGCCACCATCGAGAGAGACGTGGAGAGAGCAAACCAAATGAACAACTTCTTTAACAGGTTTGACCACCCTAACCCACTCTAACCTTAGAGTACTGCACCCTCCATCCATCCTTCCACTGATACCAGCATAGGAGAGACATCCCCACCCACACTTACAGCAGCCCAGGTGAGCAGAGAGCTGAGGAGACTTCGTGCCAGCAAAGCAGTGGGTCCAGATGGAGTATCGCCATGACTGCTGAAGGCCTGTGTGCTGAAGCTGGGAAGTCCTCTACAGCGCATCTTCAACCTGAGCCTGGAACAGGGGAGAGTCCTGAGGCTTTGGAAAACATCTTGCATCACCCCAGTCCCAAAGGTATCATGTCCTAGTGAGCTGAATCACTTCCGGCCTGTCGCCCTGACATCACATGTGATGAAGACCATGGAGCGGCTGCTGCTTCAACACCTGAGGCCACAGGTCCGCCACGCCCTCGACCCTCTGCAGTTCGCATACCAGGAGAAGGTGGGAGCAGAGGATGCCATCATCTATATGCTACACTGATCCCTCTCCCACTTGGACAGAGGCAGTGGTGTTGTAAGAATTATGTTTCTGAACTTCTCTAGCGCCTTCAACACCATCCAACCTCTGTTCCTTAGGGACAAGCTGACAAAGATGGGAGTAGATTCATACCTGGTGGCATGGATCGTGGACTATCTTACAGATAGACCTCAGTATGTGCGTCTCGGGAACTGCTGGTCTGACATTGTAGTCAGCAACACAAGAGCACCACAGGGGACTGTACTTTCTCCGGTCCTGTTCAGCCTATATACATCAGACTTCCAATACAACTCGGAGTCCTGCCACGTGCAAAAGTTTGCTGACGACACTGCTATCGTGGGCTGCATCAGGAGTGGGCAGGAGGAGGAGTATAGGAACCTAATCAAGGACTTTGTTAAATGGTGCAACTCAAACCACTTACATCTGAACACCAGCAAAACCAAGGAGCTGGTGGTCGATTTTAGGAGACCCAGGCCCCTACTGGACCCCGTAATCGTCAGAGGTGACTGTGTGCAGAGGGTGCAGACCTATAATTACCTGGGAGTGCAGCTGGATTATAAATTGGACTGGACTGCCCATACTGATGCTCTGTGCAAGAGAGGACAGAGCTGACTATACTTCCTTAGAAAACTGGCGTCCTTCAACATCTGCAATAAGATGCTGCAGATGTTCTATCAGACGGTTGTGGCGATTGCCCTCTTCTACGTGGTGGTGTGCTGGAGAGGCAGCATAAAGAAGAAGGACACCTCACGCCTGGACAAACTGATGAGGAAGGCAGGCTCTATTGTAGGCATGGAGCTAGACAGTTTGACATCCGTGGCAGAGCGACAGGCGCTGAGCAGGTTCCTGTCAATCATGGAGAATCCACTGCATCCACTGAACAGGATCATCTCCAGACAGAGGAGCAGCTTCAGCGACAGACTGCTATCACTGTCCTGCTCCACTGACAGACAGAGGAGAGCGTTCCTCCCCCACACTATGCGACTTTTCAATTCCACCCAGGGGGGTAAACGTTAAAATTATACAAAGTTATTGTCTTTTTTACCTGCATTTTTATCACTCTTTAATTTAAAATTGTTTTTTATCAGTATGCTGCTGCTAGAGTATGTGAATATCCCCCTTGGATTAATAAAGTATCTATCTATCTATCTATCTATCTATCTATCTATCTATCTATCTAT
>JANRMT010062831.1:8103264-8162353 GCA_026402145.1 Polypterus bichir lapradei
TATCTATCTATCTATCTATCTATCTATCTATCTATCTATCTATCTATCTATCTATCTAACAGTTTAACCAAGGGGCATTGAATTGTCGTGCTGAGGATAAACCATGGTGAATGAGAAAGATACAGACACAATGGCACAAAAATTGAAAATTGTTTATTACAAACAAGGGTATATACAGTGCATCCGGAAAGTATTCACAGTGCATCACTTTTTCCACATTTTGTTATGTTACAGCCTTATTCCAAAATGGATTAAATTCATTTTTTCCTCAGAATTCTACACACAACACCCCATAATGACAACGTGAAAAACGTTTACTTGAGATTTTTGCAAATTTATTAAAAATAAAAAAATTGAGAAATCACATGTACATAAGTATTCACAGCCTTTGCCATGAAGCTCAAAATTGAGCTCAGGTACATCCTGTTTCCCCTGATCATCCTTGAGATGTTTCTGCAGCTTAACTGGATTCCACCTGTGGTAAATTCAGTTGATTTGACATGATTTGGAAAGGCACACACCTGTCTATATAAGGTCCCACAGTTGACAGTTCATGTCAGAGCACAAACCAAGCATGAAGTCAAAGGAATTGTCTGTAGACCTCCGAGACAAGATTGTCTAGAGGCACAAATCTGGGGAAGGTTGCAGAAAAATTTCTGCTGCATTGAAGGTCCCAATGAGCACAGTGGCCTCCATCATCCATAAGTGGAAGAAGTTCGAAACCACTAGGACTCTTCCTAAAGCTGGCCGGCCATCTAAACTGAGCGAACGGGGGAGAAGGGCCTTAGTCAGGGAGGTGACCAAGAACCCGATGGACACTCTGTCAGAGCTCCAGAGGTCCTCTGTGGAGAGAGGAGAACCTTCCAGAAAGACAACCATCTCTGCAGCAATCCACCAATCAGGCCTGTATGGTAGAGTGGCCAGACGGAAGCCACTCCTTAGTAAAAGGCATATGGCAACCCGCCTGAAGTTTGCCAAAAGGCACCTGAAGGACTCTCAGACCATGAGAAACAAAATTCTCTGGTCTGATGAGACAAAGATTGAACTCTTTGGTGTGAATGCCAGGCGTCACGTTTGGAAGAAACCAGGCACTGCTCATCACCAGGCCAATACCATCCCTACAGTGAAGCATGGTGGTGGCAGCATGGATCTTTTTCAGCGGCAGGAACTGGGAGACTAGTCCTGGATGAAAACCTGCTCCAGAGCGCTCTTGACCTCAGACTGGGGCGACGGTTCATCTTTCAGCAGGACAATGACCCTAAGCACACAGCCAAGATATCAAAGGAGTAGCTTCAGGACAACTCTGTGAATGTCCTTGAGTGGCCCAGCCAGAGCCCAGACTTGAATCCAAATGAACATCTCCGGAGAGATCTTAAAATGGCTGTGCCCCAACGCTTCCCATCCAGCCTGATGGAGCTTGAGAGGTGCTGCAAAGAGGAATGGGCGAAACTGGCCAAGGATAGGTGTTTCCAAGCTTGTGGTATCATATTCAAAAAGACTTGAGGCTGTAATTGCTGCCAAAGGTGCATCGACAAAGTATTGAGCAAAGGCTGTGAATACTTATGTACATGTGATTTCTCAGTTTTTTTTATTTTTAATAAATTTGCAAAAACCTCAAGTAAACTTTTTTCACGTTGTCATTATGGGGTGTTGCGTGTAGAATTCTGAGGAAAAAAATGAATTTAATCCATTTTTGGAATAAAGCTGTAACATAACAAAATGTGGAAAAAGTGATGCGCTGTGAATTATTTCCTGATGCACTGTATAAATACAAATTATTAAAACTTGAAGTTCTTTCAGTGAAGTGAAAAAACACTGCATTCACATATAAGGTGTATGATGAAATAACAAAAAAAAACATTCACACTAATAGACAAAAACACACCAACTCTGGTCCCATTACCTCCCTTGTACAGGATGCACAAAGGGACCACCATGGACATTTGGTGTCCAAAATAAAACACATCAAAAGCCCCAAAACAATTGTCCAGCTCACCACATTTATCCCCACTTCTCTGTATTCTATTCAGGAGTTACTGTAGTACACCCTCTACTAATGACGACTTTCAGCTGCCAAATGAAGATGAACTCCGACATCCATTTTACCCTTCTATATGCCTTCAGGATCCTTTCCACCAATCTTGACAAATGCCTAACCATGTTTTCTCTATCAAGCATGCCACTGTGTAGTTTGTTTTATGCACCGTAACCTGGAAAGAAGCCTACAAACTTGAGCACATGCCTACACACTTGAGTGCATACATTCTCAGCCACACATTCTCCAATTCTAAATACCCTCCTGCAAATAATCTCTTTCTCTCTCTCTGTCTCAGGCTCTTTCTCATCTTGAAATGACTTTATTACTTACTTTATTACTTTTTAGCTGAAACCCTTGTCGCTCCATACCTCAAATCTGGATGCTCACTTACAACTGACTTGGGATCGAGTGGCATAGTGCTCCACCTCTCACAGAATCTGCAAGGCTGAGGCTGTGTGCACCCACACAGCTGCCCCAATGTTTTCTCTCATCTGGCACCACCCCATATAATTATTTAACTCACAGGAATATCTACTAATAGTTACACTCAGACAATGCCCATTCAAGTAAACACTGTCACCACAGTGTGACTTACAACAAGCAGGGAAAGTAACAAACAGCAATTTGCCCCTTGGCTAGTTGTAGTAGTAGTAGTATTATTGTCACATATGCAAAGACTGTCTTCACAGTGATTGAATCACTTTGTATGAGGCAGGATAGCATATGCATTTGTTGGAAATTTAGAACAATTTTGACCACATACTGTATATTGCAGTGAATACACTTCCTCTTCACCTTCCAAACCTGTGTATTCTATCCTCACTTCAGCCTGCCATTTCAGCATTTATTAGATTCATCAACCTGACTTCACACTCAACAGTATACTAACTGGAAGTGACTTTTAAGCTCAAGTCCATAGGTACTTGGTTTTATTTCCAGTCCACAAGAACTGGAAACTTCTGAGCTAGGGGCTAGCTTACCTCTTTGTAAAGGACACCATACTAGAGCTCCACCTAGCACTTACTATTACCTGTGGATTGCTGGGAGACCCATAAATAATAGGATCCCCTGCATAATATAAAAATCCATTCTGTCCCCAGCTGGGCTGAATCTCATAATGGTCTGAATGGCATGACTATGATGTAAAATATATAGTACAGCTGCCCTTTTACCAGGATCTTGATCCATTGAGCACTTATAGGAGATTCTGTTGTGCCTGAGACACTAAGGGCTAACTAATAGAGAAATTGTGTTTTTTGTCCTCCAGTATAGTTAAATACACTAGTAAAATCTGTGCTAAAATAAATTCAAAGTGTTCTGTTAGCTTTAACTTGCCCAGCTACATGTTTGCGTTTCCTTAAAAAGTATTTGAATGTGCATATTTTTTGTAAGCATACATTGACATAGCATGGACTTTATAATGACCCTTAAGATAGTAGACCAAAATATACAAGCAAAAGTTGTGCATTTGACAATGAGGAGGTAAACATAAGGAAAATACAAAGTACAAAAGTAAACAATAAAACAAACAACATGCTGCAGGTCTTGCACCTTTGTCAAGCTAGTTAGGAAACCCTTCAGCTTGCCTATATGAAAAAATAGTAAAGTATTCCCCCTCTCTCATCTTCCATCTCTTTCTCTCTCAATTCTGTTTTTACTTACTCTCCACGGTATTCCAATGCCCCATTAGAACAGAATCAGCTTTACTGTCATCGAACACAGTACAAGCACAATGACAAAAAAATGCAGTTTTGCATCTAGCCAGAAATGCAAATAAGAAGTAAGATACCTCTATTGTCATTGTATAATACAATGAAATATCATTTAGAGCAAGCCTATAGATGCCTTAGATAATGGTATGTAAGAGTAGACACTAAACTTCAAAAAGCACAAATTTAAAAGTAAACAAACTATGAAAAGCACAGTTACTAGTAGCAGTTCCAAATATACAGTAAAAGTAAATATGTAAGCATAAATATTAAATTAAATAATAAATAATAAATTAAGTCACAGTGAGAATTACAGCGAATGTAATGGTCATGAGTTCAATTATACATATGGATCATGTATAATTGTGTTACTATGTGTGGTTGATGCAGAAGTTTAGTTCAGATCAATATGTGTTGGTTCTGTTATAGGAAGGGGCAGTGATTGCCATGCATTTAATAGGCTGATTTCTTTGTGGTAAATGCTGTTCTTCAGCCTAGTAGTGTGGGCATATAAGGTGCTAAAAGAACCTGCCAGATGGTAGAGGAGTGAAAATGATATGGCAGGGATGGGTTGGATCGCTACAAATGTTCTTTGCTTTTCTGCTGCAGCAGGTAGTGAAGATATCGTCCAGTGATGGTAACAGATCGCTAATATTTCTCTGATCTGTTTTGATGATATGCTGGAGGGCCTTCCTGTTCCAAGAAGTGTATGCAGAGTAGCACGCTGTAAAGAAGTACATGATGACAGACTCTACAGTGTACCTGTAAAAGTAAACTGCCAGCTGTTGTTGGAGTTGTGCTTTCTTCAGGCTCCTCAGAAAGTGAAGCCTCTGTAGACCTATCTTGGTCATTACTGTCATGTTTGTTGTCCATGACAGGTCCTGGCTGATGTGGACTCCCAAGAATCTGTAACTCTGGACTGTCTCCACACTCTCACCGTTAATGCTGATGGGTCCAGAATAAATTCCTTTGTTTTCTTGGAATTGAGTGCAAGGTTGATATTGTGGCTCCAACATTCCAGATTCTCAACCTCTACTCTATGGGATGCTACGTCAGTATTGGAAATAAGGCCTATCACTGTGGTGTTGTCTGCAAACTTTATTATGATGTTAGTATCATGGGTAGATTTCCAGTCGTTTGGGAAAAGGGAGTAAAGGAGAGGGCTCAGCACACAGCCCTGCGGTACCCTAGTGTGCAATATTATGGATGAAGAAAAGTGCTCACCCAAGCACATTGTTTGTGGTCTGTTAGTCTAAAAATCCAAAATCCAATTGCACAGATGTGTTGAGACCCTGGTTGTTTAGTTTAATAGCCAGCATGTTGGGGGGGTATTTTGGGGGGGGGGGGTTTATTTGGAAGGCAGGGCTGTAGTTAATGAACAGCATACACACATAGCTGTCCCTCTGCTCCAGGTGTGACAGGGCAGTGTGATGGCAAGACAGACAGCATCCTCAGCTGACCTGTTTGTACTGATTCAGAGAGGGGTATGTTGCTCTTAATGTGTCTCAGGTCAAGTCGCTCAAAGCTACTTCATAACAATAGGGGTCTGGAATCTCACTACTGTCTGTTTCGGAGCAGCGACAATTGTAGTGGACTTGAGATAAGTGGGGACAGAGGACTGTTCCAGAGAAATATCAATCAGGCTGGAGAACACTGCTTGTCAGCTGTTCTGCACAATGCTTCAGAACCCATCCAGGAACCTCATCAGAGCCAGCTGCCTTATTAGAATTAATGTGGCTTACAGCCTGTCTCACCTCATATGCATTCAGCACCAGAGAGCACAATGAGGCCTCTTGTTGGATTAGTTTGATGATAGATTGGTTGCTGTCCTTGTTAAACCGTGTGAAGAAGTGACTGAGGTCATCAAGAAGAAATGAGTTTCCAATGTTGGTTGAAGAGGTTGTACCCTTGTAGTCTGCGATGGACCTAATCCCGTGCCACATTCGTCAGGAGTCAGTGCTGTTAAAATGTTCCTCTAGTTTTGCTTTGTAGTGGCGCTTTGCCTCCTTAGTGCCTTTCCTCAGATTGGACCTAGCTGTTCTGCAGGCCTCTGGGTCTCCCATACAGAAAGAAATGTTACATGCCTTCAATAGGTCTTGGACCTCCCTGTTCATCCAGGGTTTCCTATTGGTGAAAGTACGGATGCTTTTACAAATAGTGACATTGTCCATACAGAAGTTAATATAAGATAAAACAGAGGAGGCATAGGTGTTTAAGTTTGTGTGATTGTCTTTTGTAGCTGCTTATTTCAAAAGTTCCCAATCGGTATTATCAAAACAGTCCTGTAATTCAGTTATGGCTCCCTCCAGCCATGCTCCAACTGTCTACACAGTAGAGACTGTCCTGGCTGGAGTCAAGAACAAAGAAAGGTGATCGGGCCAGCTGAGGTGTGGTGGGCGATGCTATATAAGCATTCACTACATTACAATATATGAGACCCAGTTTATTTTTCACTTGAGCTGGGAAATCAATGAACTGATAAAATTTGAGGAGCACATTATTAAGCCTGGCATGATTAAAAATGTGCTGTCTGGATGAATATTTTGCAGACCATTTGTGGCATTGGGCAGTTTAACCAAAACCAGCTTGACATTAACTTGTGGAGGGATATAAATTGCAGTGAGGAACACGACTATAAATTTCCTCAGCAGATAGAAAGGTCTGCACTTTAAGAATGCATGTCATGAATTCTAAGACCAGAGAGCGATATTGTTCAGTAATGACCATGGCGGTGCACCAGTCATTATTTATATATATGCACACCCTGCCGCCTTTGCACTTACCAGTTTTAGCAGTACAATCCAAGCAGTAAATAGTATGGCCACATGCTCATTAGCTGCATCAGAGATGTTAACGTTCAGGCAGGTGTCCTTGAAAAATGTGGCACAGCTGTTCATCCTGTGCGAAAAAATCCTTAGTCTCAGCTTGTTGAATATAGACTGGGCTCACTGATTATAGACTGGGGGTTCGGGTTGAAAATAATAGTTAATTGCAAGTAATCTGACAAACAGAAATATATACAGCAGTAAGGGATTGTGCAGACAAGAGTGAATCAAGAGTATATACAGAATGATTAGTGAGAGTTAAAATATGAATATAAATATACAGAATTCAAAGGTGTACATGTATAGTTTTAAGGTGAAGTTCAAAAGGGTTGAAGTAGCCTTATGCTTGGATTTTGAGTTCAGCACAGAGACAGCTACAGGGTAGAAGCAGATTCTGAGCTTGCTGGTTCTGACACAAAGGCTGCTATACCACGCTCCAGATGGTGAAAATGAAAACAGACAATAGCAGGTTTGAGAGGGGTCCGTGATGATGCTACATGCTTTCTGCAGGTACTGTTTGCACTGGATGTTCTCAGTAGCAGGTAACAAAGCACCAGTGAAGTGCTGGGCAGTTTTCACCACCCACAACAGAGACGTACTGTATGACAGCATGCAGTTACCATGCTGTAATATACAGTACTTAGTCAGAATGCTGTTGGTTGTTCAGTGGTAGAAATGTACGAGACAGTTGGACTTTCTTCAGCCTCATCAGAAAGAAAAAACTCTTCTGTGCCTTCTTGACCAGGGTGGAGTTGTTGAGGGACTATGAAAAATCTTCAGAAATGTGAATGCCCAGGAACTTAAAGCTGGAGGCAGGCTTAACCAATATCTGATTAATAAAGATGTGTGTGGGCCTGTAACTTTTTGACTTCTTGTGGTCCACAATAAGCTTTTTGGTATTCATGATGTTCAATGCCGAGTTAATATTCACCACATTGCTTGGTGCTGAACATCTCCTCAGTTAGGATTTTAAAGTCTTTTTAATTTTTCTCAGGTTTTCCTGAGGCTAGAAAATTCTTTTTGGTGTCATTTTGGGTATTTTAATACTCAAGTAATCCAATTCCGTTTTGAAGTTGATTATTTTTTGCCATCTTTTATAACACCATATTGGTTTAAAGATGGGTGCCAGCATTTTGTGGCTTTTGTATCGTCCAACTGTGATGTTATCAATGCACCAGTATAACGAGTCATACAAAACAGTTTTTTGTATCTGAGATTAGACCAAACCTGGCAACTCTCATTCCTTGGTATTTTGAATACTGGTTATTGAAACAAGGCTGTCTTTTGACCCTGATTTTTTTTTACAATTTGGTTCTGACATTCTCTTTTCTTGACTTTTGGTTTTGACCTTTGCTTTGCTTTAGCTCTGTTTTTACCTCTCTACCTGACTCATATTTTTCATGACTGACTGCCCTTTTTGAAAATTCTCCTTAGGCTGAATCAAATTTGTTACTGATGAGGCCTACTATCATGGTGTCATCTGAAAATGTATCAGTTGTTTTATATGTATGTATGGGGACACAGTCATGTGAAAAGGGAGGAGAGTAGAGGGCTCAGCACACAGCCCTACAGGACACCATATCATCTTTGTGCTCTGTGCACAGCCCGTGTATTTCACTTCTCTTTCAATGGCCATGATATGGTACTGTATATATCAGACCCACAAAATTCTGTGCCTGCAGTCTTAACAGCACTTACAGAATTTCAAAAGATCTCTGGTCTCAGAATTAATCTGAATAAAAGTGTACTCTTTCCAGTGAATTATCAAGCATTTAATATTAGATTAGACATCCTACCTTTTATCGTTGCAGATCAGTTTAAATACCTTGGGGTAAACATCACAAGTACAGTAATCCCTCCTCGATCGCGTTCCAGAACCCCCCGCGATAGGTGAAAATCCGCGAAGTAGAAACCATATGTTTGTATGGTTATTTTTATATATTTTAAGCCCTTATAAACTCTCCCACACTGTTAACATTATTAGAGCCCTCTAGACATGAAATAACACCCTTTAGGCAAAAGTTTAAACTGTGCTCCATGACAAGACAGAGATGACAATTCTTTCTCACAATTAAAAGAATGCAAACATATCTTCTCTTCAAAGGAGCGCCATCAGGAACAGAGAATGTCAGAGAGAGTGAGAGAGCCCGTGATAGTAAAGCAAACAATCAAAAAATCAAAAAAAAAGCTGTTGGGCTTTTAAGTATGCGCACCACGATAAAGCAGCCGCAAAGAAGGGAGCAATGTGAAGGTAGTCTTTCAGCATTTTTTAGAGTAGCGTCCGTATTTTCTAGGCAAACAGTCTCTGTGCAAACAGCTCCTCTACTCACACAGCATCCGTCAGGCGCAGAGAATGTCAGAGAGAGTTAGAGAGACCAAGAAAAGCAAACAATCAAGCACCGCTCGGGAAGCACATCGTATATCATTGAGGAGTTTTATTTAATACGTAATACATGCTCTGATTGAGTAGCTTCTAAGCCATCCGCCAATAGCGTCCCTTGTATGAAATCAACTGAGCAAACAAACTGAGGAAGCATGTACTTTAAATTAAAAGACTCATTGTCCGCAGAAATCCGCGAACCAGCGAAAAATCCGTGATATATATTTAGATATGCTTACATTTAAAATCTGTGATGGAGTGAAGCCGCGAAAGTTGAAGAGTGATATAGCGAGGGATCACTGTAAACATAAAGCTCTTTATGAACAAAATTTTGCCATCTGCATGGAAAAAATTAAGCAAGACTTGCATAGATTGTCAACCCTTCATCTCACTCTAGCTGGAAGAATTGACACTGTTAAGATGAATATTCTTCCTAAGCTCCTTTTTTATTTGAAAACATTCCAATATACACCAATAAATCATTTTTAAGCAATTAGATTCAACAATAACCTCATTTATTTGGAACTCAGAACATCCATGTATCCAAAGAGCAACCCTACAAAGACAAAAGGCAGAAGGTGGCATGGCTTTACCCAACTTCCAGTTTTATTACTCGGCAGCAAACATACAAGCTATAAAAACCTGGACACAAATAGGTGAACATACACAGGCCTGGTCCGCAATAGAACTAAAATCCTGCAGTACTTCTTTATATTCCCTGCTCTGTGCCCCAATAAATGCAAGTTATCGGCAATATACTAATAACCCAATTGTGCTTCACTCACTCAGAATATGGAACCAATGTAGAAAGCATTTTAAGATGGAGAATCTTTTATCAGTGGCACCTCTGCAAGAGAACCACTTCTTTCAACCTTCGCAAACATATGCAGTTTTTAATATCTGGAAAAAATTTGGGATTAACTTGCTTAGAGATCTTTATATAGGTCCAGCCAAATAGTGTAAGAGGAGGTTCCAACTTCCACAACCCAGTAAGAGAAAATTCAGAAAGTGAACAGATTGATTGATGAAAAATTGATGAAATTTTTTCAATGCCAAATTACTGATGAGAAATGTATGTTGTATGTTCATATAAGATCAATATAATTGCATATATTTGTGTGTGGGTATAAGAATTACAGATTTTATTTTGTTACCAATGCAAACTACTGGTAAGAATAATTTCTGACTATAGTGTGCAGAAAGATGTTTTGTTTTCCAGCCTGTATTTTTCAACAGGCTAAGCCTGCTGAGCATGAATAGTTTCTTGCTGAGAAGCAAGTTGCATCTGCTGGGAAGTTATGACCTACAACAATGTCTTTCACTATCTGCTACATCGACATCAGGTCTCCCACACTGAGATGCTTCACTGATCTGGATGGTAACTCCAAAAGTAGATTTACAGCAGGTGGTTTAACTGATAAACCTCAAAGAGACTTGTACAGAGTTCAAGAAACATGTTAGTGCACTAAAAAATGGTAATGATGTTGTCATGACACACAAAATAAATCATAAAAACTTTAGTCCGTAAAAATCACTGTCCATACCTTCACGGACAGCTAAGCTGCTGGAACAATTTTAAGAAGAATAAAGAATATACAATGAAGATTGCAGTTTCTATAACATAAAAATAACATCACATGAATCTTTGCCAAGTACCACTTAACACTCCAGTCAAAATAAAAAAAAAACAACTTCCAACCCAGGAGGCCTTCCTAATGGCTCTAAAAAGAGCTCGCCACCACAGCAGTCAGAATAGAAAATCTGCCAGTTTTCAAATTCAGAATTTAATGATGCATTTTCAAATGTTTGGCAGTTTCATTGTGATTGAAAATGTGTTGCTGCCCTCTACATGCCATTCATCCATTACTCTTAGTAAATCTTTTGTTTTTCACTTCCATTTCTATTATATTGTTAATGAAAAAACAATCAACTATCTTTGACTATTTAAAAGGGAAAGTAAGGATCAGAAGAGGACGAGAATGAGATTTTTAAATTATAAATGACACTATTTTCTCTTTGGTAAAAAAAAGGAATTTGCCCAATTTAGTTTTTTTTCTATTTTGGAACTGTAATATTTGTTTCTTAATAACTGCAACATAAATCTTCTTAAAGTACTGCTAATCATTAAATGTGCAGCACTGTTTTATATTTCCACTCACACAAACATTCATGAGCAATGACTAAGACCCCCTCTGTCTTAACAGCAAGCTGTAAATTTCTTTTGTTACAAGTACATGCATGGATTATTCTGTTCTTTTCTCAAAAGGTCTCACTATGAGTAAAATGAGACAACAGTGCTTTTCTTCCCTTTCTACCTGGTCTGATTATACCCTTGCTCAATATGGGCATGAATATTAACAAATCTGAATTTAATAATTTAGTTGATTATTTCATAGTAATCTGTTCAGCCTTTCTGTGATTTTTTGGCTAACATTTCAGATTTTTTCTTACATTATACTTTCTACATTCAGCTTATAACATGAATGAGTACTGTGATTCTTATTGAAGTGATTTTGATGTCTAATTAAACTTGCCCTCTGGCACAGAAATGAAATATAAGGTTACTTTGCTCTGTGCTATTGGTGTACATTGGTGTCTTTAAATCAGGATATGCACTGAACTGTCAAAAGTCTGTGAAGAAACTAAATGATAAACCAATAGTACACAGCATATGGCAATTCATTTCAGAAAGAGATCAATTACTTTTTATAAATTCAGCCTGTCTATTGCATTTGTAGATTTGATCAAGCCAATCAAAAAATGTTTATTAAACATTGTGCCTTTCACAGCAAGCTCATCACATGTCTTGATATAAACCATCACAAAACAAATTCAAGATTTGCATATTGTCAAGACTGTGCAAAGAGACACATTTTTGTCAGAAAACAATCATCTAAAAGTACTCAGGAGCCATCAATACTCATCAAGGCAGAGTGCAACAAGGTCAGTACTTATGTTGTAGGAGATGTTGTAGGAGAACCACAGTAATAGCATGGGACCTTTCATGATGACTAGAACTTTATGACTGTTGCTCCTCACATACATTGGGAAAGAATTCCTTTGAGTAGAGGGTACAATGGTGAAGGAATATCTCCTGATATGTCTTCCATGAAAACTGCTGTTGTATATTGTGAATGTCTTTGGAAATGGGCAAACAGCAAAATTATATTAGCATGTTGATTTATACATTAGGTCAATTTTTGCAGGTGTGTGAGCGCACTCTATCCAGTAACAATATTCTTTTCAAGTTTATTATTTAAAGTTTGAATTTTAGGCCTTAAATGGATTACTTTAACATTACATTAAAAAAACAAGGACTGGAAGGTTTCCTGAGCATGGTGAAGGTGAATTGGCAATGGACAAACATTTCATAAGATTTTACAAGAAATTCCACAAAATGTAAAAACAGGGAATAATGTTGTGTTGCACTAATGTGATCCTGGCAGCAATGCAAGGGATCTACTCCAGATATGATTTTTGTTTAAGATACTATTTTATACAGTATTAGAAGTATGGATTCTATAATGATTCTACAGTTACATTATTGTTAATGTTGTCATTGTTCATATAAATGATACTTTACAGAAATTCACCGCAATTCTTTCAAAGTTATGTGTCCAAGTTCAAGCAGCCATTTCAAATATTTGCAACCTTTGTAGAAATATGAGCTCTCAAAATATAGTAGAGTTCTTTGAAAAGGAGGAAATATTGTAACTTCTGATACTGACGTCTGATTATACTTTAGGGAATGAAATTGAAATTAACACTATTATTGTGTTCTTTGAATGCAGAATTGCTGCGGTGGGCTGGTGCCCTGGCCGGGGTCTGTTTCCTGCCTTGCGCCCTGTGTTGGCTGGGATTGACTCCAGCAGACGCCCGTGATCCTGTGGTTTTGATATAGCGGGTTGGATAATGGCTGGATGGCAGAATTGTTGACTGTTTTGGTCTTTTATGACTTTACACAGACAAAATACGAATAATATATCCATTGCAGAGTTTAATCAGTGTTGACTGATTTCACCTAAGTTAATGCAAAACAATTGATGGCCAAGTGCTGTTATCTTGAAATTGGAATTTTCATTTGGTACAGCCTGATCTAACTGCCAACGTGTATAATTTCAATATATTGATGTAGCTATAAGCACTCAGGAATTTAATCAAGTACAGATAAAAATATTTATTTCTGAAAATGTATTTTATTCTGTCTTTATCATTTATTATCAACAAATCAAATGCATTTAATCATGTTCTATACTGTATCTGCAAAAGTGTACTGAGAATGAATCCTGACACTGGAGCAAAGTGATCCGCAAAACTGGAATCTCAAGGCTGCTGGAATATCAAATAATTTAATAAAAAACTGCCATTAATCCTTTCTTCTTCAATATCCACTCAAACTATTGAACGTTTGGCTATGAGTATACATTGTTAGCTAATTTGTTACGTACAGAGAAAGGCAAAAGAAAAATTCGGACTGGAACACCTCCCTGTCCAAGTTCATAAAAACGAATCTTCACTTTTCAAAAACCAAATCAAAACACGAATCTTAGTGATATCTATGAGAGTTTAACAAATGATAAAATACCAATCTAAACTCTGATGTGATTAATAACATGTCAATAAATTAATGATTTTTATTATGGACTACAATAAAGCCTGTGGAATTTCCAAAGTTCTTCTTTCAAAATCTCAGTTCCTGCCTAACTATCCCATTATTTTATGTGACCAGCATTCGGTTTTTAAGAAGAAGCCCTTTGAAAATCAGACTGTTATGTTTTAGGTGAAATTTTCCCCCAAATCATTCCCATAATCTGCCCCTCACTCTGTTATGAATTCCTGGCAGGGTTGCTGACATTCTTTTTCCTGTTGCCTACTTGCTTGCAGCATTTACACATCACAACAAGCTTAAAATCTTACTGCCAGATTTCTCACTTGGATGGTACTGAATAATCTTCCAAATGCTGCTAATAACAATTTCCCAAACTCCCCACCTAGATCGCTTGGAGAGCACTATCAGTTGAAGCACACATATTAGACCTTAAAACTCACCCTTCTTTTCCTGCAAAACAGAATGGCCCTTGTTTATTTTCTAGACCACTTTTACTATGTATACAGTACATTGAACAGTGACAAAGACCCTGCTGTGCAGTTAATCAACTCTTGCTGCTCCAGTGTGCTACTGTTGTCTTATTGTTTTCTTTTGTTGTTCTCCTCTGTGTTTACTTCCAATTAAGTATAATTATTGGATTTGATCTTGTATTGCACATTCCCATCTAATTAACTTTGATTACTTTATTATTGCAAATTGTATGACCTGAGTGGGGTGCTCAAGAGCGGACCACAAACCGAAAATTAAATGAAGGAAGCTGAATTAGTATAAAATGGGTTATGTACTAACTATAAACACCAAAGGGAGGAAATAGGAAAAGGTGTAACTTAAAGTATAAAATAATATGTATATAATAAGCTCAATGACCCCAGCCTCAATAAAAAGCTATTCCTTTAGCCTATGGACAGAGTGCCTTATGCAGAACCCAGCAAAATTCAATGGCAAACACACCGTTTCACCTCCATTACCCTTTTCTATTAATACTTTAGTTTCACTTCCTCCTTTTGGGTGAACCCTTGTCCACACAAAACATTCCAAGTCTAAGCCCAACACTCAGGGCTGAAAAATATTTTAGACCTCAGCCAAGAACTACTTCCTGAGTAGATTTGTGAATCACTTCTGAGGTCAGCAATTGCTTTGCTTTATAGGACTACCCCAGCAGCTTCAGGAATAGGTGTATTACAAGACCCTATATCAATCTTAAAGGACTAGGTCAATCCTAGGATGAGTGTTTATTTTAAGGATAGTTTGAAATCTACCCAAGTGCTTGGGAAACACCCAATCTACGTTCATGGATCCTCTATTGTAAACTACTCTAACATTTACAACCCAGGAGTAATTAATTATTGGACATTATCTATTATTTTGAAATGTAGTGCCACCAGTTGTTAGCAGCCTAGTTTTACACCAGATGATGAAATCTCTTGTACATCGGGTCCTTACACAATTCCAGATAGCAAATTCTTTATAATCTATGTAAAAATGAGAAAGGTTTACTTTTTTAAAATACTGACTTCTATAAATTCTGTTTATCTGTTTATCATCTCATTTCTTTTATTGTCACTTACAGTCTTATAGTCGCTACAGTTCCCTATTTCAATTTTAATAAAGATGGACAATGGTATAGGAAAATATATCACCTGTACTTTAAATCTGGAAAATTTACAAAGGCAAAAATTAAGGGGTAATTTTTTACATTAAGTGCAGTAAGAGGAATAAGAAAGCTTCACTAATATCAACAATCTCTCAATGAAACCACTTCACGGTCATTTCTACAGACAGACATTGAACAACTACAGTATGTCAAAAACAATCTGACTTTTGTATGGTTGTAAGGCACTTGGCTGAAGGGTTAGCTAGAGAGTCTCCACATAGCAGCTCAGGATCAGGCACCTAACACTTTATCATCAGAACCATATTCTCAAGATGTGTTTGTTAGCAAGTGCAGCAAACGCCAGAAAGAAGAGCACATCAGTCAAACTGCTGCAGGATGCTATACTGTTGGAGCCAATTGACTTCTCCATGTCAAAAGCAATGGTTACAAAACTCAACAAATACAAAGACCTCCAGATTGAGATTTCACGCATGTGGAACACAAAAGGTTTCTCACTGGTGATCCTGTCAATCTTATAGCTTGACTGCGTATTTCCGCAGTGGTGCCGAGCACAGATGTTTCCGATATGATCAGGTCAGCCACCTCGCCCCTGCTCGGTCCTTGGAGGTTGGCTTAGCCGAGGTGTGTTCCTCTCATGTTCCTTCTACTTCACTGAAAAAGGACCGCTTAATTATCTCCGTGATGTTAGCGGGCCACGAGATCCCTGCCTTGTTGGACTCAGGTAGTGACCTTTGTGTTGTCAGACGTGACTGCCTCAGCAGTACGTTCCCGTGTGGCACTGAGACTGTGAATATACACTGTGTACATGGGGATGTTAAGGACTATGAGACTGTGCTGCTTCCTTTAAAATATAAGGGACAGAACTTTAAAGTTTGGACTGCCATTTCGGATTCCTGCCCATGGACCTTACTGGTTGGCGGAAGGAATGCCCTACTCTCTAGGCTCTTAGTTCATCATGAACGAAAAGGAGGAACTGGTGGCTGTCGGAGAAGGCCTTGAGCCCCAATTGGACATTGAACCCGATCTCTCCAGTGTGACCGGGAGTGACTTCTCCAATTTCCTAGAACAGCTGGCAGGCCTATCTACAACTTCTCAACTTGCAAATGTCTCCGAACACAAACTGAGCACTAGCGAGCAGATGGATTTTGTGCGCTTGCAGCATGCCGATAGCTGTGGAAGAAGAATGTTCTCTTCGTTCCCTTGTACTAATTCATGTCTGATGTAAAAGCATGCTTTGCTGAGCAAAACAGAAAAATATTTGTCCAAAGGACTCAAGGTCTGAGCATTCCACACATGAGTCTGCCTTATCACGTTTTCCCTTAGTTTACATCTGAACGCCATAACAAACGGGGCCAAGAAATCAAGTTTTACAAGGGGCGTTGAAGGGGCTCAAGGATTGTGTATAATAAACATGTTGACTGTTACATTTCATAATGATATTAAATCACGCATTCTAGGGGTATAAAAACTTGCACCACCCAACAGACGGGGTTCAGAAGAGCCCTGACGCTGTCATGTATTATTGATTGTTTGCTTTTCTGAAACTCTTCTCACTGTGACTCTGCAAAATAAAGCTGCTTTATAACCACACCTGCTGTCTTGTCTGAAATCTTCGTCCACATAGCTCATTAGAACAGACTTTCTGCGCTAGTGACTATTATTACCAAGAGCGCGCTTCCGGGGACTTAAAAACAATGTACTTCCTTGAGAAAGATGGCTGGCTTTTTAGAGTAATATCAGATCATTTAGTGGGGGAATTTATTGAACAGTTAGTTGTACCTGAAGTACATAGGGACATTGTTTTGCAGTTAGCCCACTCTCACATCTTAGGTGGGCGTCTGGGGGCTGATAAGACTAGAGATAGTTTATCAAAATGATTTTATTGGCTGAATATGGGAAAAGATGTTGAATGATTCTGTACTTCATATTCTGATTGCAAGATCGTCTTTGCTTATAAACCTCCTCGGGCTCCCCTTTCTCCTATGCCTATTTTGGAAGTCCCCTTTAAATGGGTGGGATTAGATATTGTAGGCCCTCTTCCTAAGAGTAAAAGGATTCGGGACAAAAGCTCACAGGCTGAGCTTTGCAGATCGGGTAATTTTGTTGCAAGATAGGATTTCTAAACTTTCTTCTATCACTGTGGAGCATCAGCGACGTGAGCAGGAAACCCAGAAACATCTATACAATAGGTGCTGTAAGCTCCGTGAATTCAAACCTGGTGATCATGTTTTGGATCTGATTCCATCTGACCCACAGAAATTCCTAGTGAAATTGAAGGGCCCTGCCATTATTGAGAAGCGTATGGGGCCGGTGAATTACAAGGTTGGAATACTGGGCCGGCGCAAACCATTCCAGATTTTACATGTTAATCTCTCGAAGGAGTGGCATGATAAGCAGGGGGTTTACGCTTCCTTGGCTACTTTCTCTCAGACTGATGTTGCCATTGGTGATGATTTGACTGACTCACAAAAGACAGAGTTGTTACCTTTGATTGAATGGAGCACTGAAATTTTTTCCACCCTGCCAGGCGTGACTAACCTTGCAAAACATAAAATCACTACTGAACCTGGTGTTCGGGTACAGATGCACCCGATTCAGATCCCGGAAGTGTGACGGAATATTGTGCACGAGGAAGTCAAACAGATGCTGGCATTAGGTGTAAATTGTGAAAGTAAAAATGACTGGTGCAGTCCGGTTGTATTAGTACCAAAACAAGATGGCTCGGTTCACTTCTGTATCGATTTCAGTCTCTAAATTTGATGCTTATCCAATACCCCGTGTTGATGAGCTGTTGGAAAAACTGGGTCAGGTGACCTATATCTCCACGCTAGATCTCACGAAAGGTTACTGGCAGGTGCCTCTTGAGGCTGACAGTTGTGAGAAAACAGTATCTGCAACTCCTGACAGACTTTATGAATGTACTAGACTCCCGTTTGGTCTTCATGGTGCACCTCTACCCTTGATGGATCAGATCTTGCGTCCTTATTCTGAATATTCCGGGGCATACCTCAATGATGTTGTGATTTTCAGCAATGATTGGCAAACATATTTAGAATGTCTTCAGGCAGTCCTTGATAGCTTGAGACAGACTGGCTTGACAGCTAACCCTAAGAAGTGTAAATTGGGTATGTCTGAGACTCATTATCTGGGTTATTCAATGGGCAGGGGTTTACTCCGGCCACAATTTAGAAAAGTAGAAGAGATGCTTGTTGGATAACATGACGTTTGTAATAGAGATGCGCCGATCCGATATTCTGTATCGGTATCGGTCCGATCCTGACCTAAATTACTGGATCGGAAATCGGGAAGCAATAAAAAATGTAATTTGATCCTTTAAAAATTACAGAAAATAATTACCGCATGCATAACGTGATTTGGGACATGCATCACGTGATAAGAGTTTCTGTTGCGTGTGAGACTTGCCGACATGTCAGCAGTTTGGAGTTACTTCCGACTCAAAGAAGAAAAAGCCAAGACTGCCGAATGTAATTTATGCAATACAAGTGTTTCGCGGGGTGGTAGCAGAGTTGGAAACTTTAACACAACGAATCTGATTAAACACCTGCAGAAATATCATGGAAAGGAGTACATGGAATTTATTAATTCCACGAGCGCCAAAAAGAAAATGGTGTCGCATCAACAAACACTGTTTGAAACAATTCAGAAACGCGAGAAACTCCCTCCAGAAAGCAACAAAGCAAAGCTGATAACAGAGAAAATCGTCGAGTTTGTTGTGCTTGATGACCAGCCCCTTTCTGTTGTTGAGAATGTGGGGTTTCGGCGCTTAATGGAGCATTTAGAGCCTCGTTACACGCTACCAAACCGACATTTTATCTCCAAGACAGCCGTTCCAGATAAGTACAAACAAGTGCGCAAGTTCATTTTTGAATGCTTGGATAGCGTTCCCGCTTTAAGCTTGACCTCAGATATTTGGAGCTCAGACGTGTGTCCATTGTCCTTGCTAGGTCTAACAGCACAGTGGATAGACTCAAGTTTTAAGTTGCAAAAAGCAGTTTTGCACGCTAAGCAGCTTCGTGGCTCGCACTCAGGAGAGTGCATCGCTACAGCTATAGAGGAAATGTTAAATGAATGGAAAATTTCAAAAATCAAAGTTCATGTTGTTTTACGAGACAATGGCAGCAACGTAATAAAGGCAATGGATAGACTAGGAGTTCCAAGTTTAGGATGCTTCGCGCACACTTTGCAACTCGTGGTGAATGAGGGACTGTTATCGCAACGTAGTATTAGTGATGCAGTGGCTGTCGGAAGAAAAATAGTGGGTCACTTTAAGCACTCTGCACTTGCATATTCACGTTTGGAGAACATTCAAATTGAGCTCAATATGCCACCGAAGCGTCTGGTACAAGATGTGCGAACACGGTGGAATAGCACATATTATATGATGGAGAGCCTCATTGCTCAAAAACGAGCCTTGTGTGCATATTCCGCGGAGCATGACCTGCCAGCCACACTGTGTGCACGTCAGTGGGGGCTACTTGAAAAGATCGTAGCAGCTCTGGCCCCCTTTGAGGAGTTGACAAGGGAGGTAAGCTCCTCATGGTCATCAGCATCTGATGTTATCCCCATCGTCTGCGTCCTTAAGCGCGTTCTGTCTCGACGAAATGAAAGTGACGAGGGAATAAGGACGATGAAGATCACCCTTCTCGAGGCTGTTAACAGACGCTTCAAAGATGTAGAATCTGAGCCACTATATGCAGTTGCAACACTGCTGGATCCAAGATATAAAGACAGGTATGGAATTTTTTTTTTTAATGTGTGTGTTTGTGAGAGAGAGAGGGGGGGGGGGAGAGGGAGAGTGTGTGGTGAGAGAGAGAAAGAATGGGATAGAAAGAGAGAGAGAGAGAGAGAGAGAGAGTGTGTGTGTGTGTGTGTGTGTGTGTGTGTGTCAGTGAGAGAGAGCTAAAGACATTTACTCACAAATCCCACACTTGACTGTGAGGAAGTTAAGTTAAATTGTAATATTTCATCAGCCAACTGTATAATAATCTCTTAATATTGTGGTTTGGCTATTATCGTTCCAGATACTTCACAAGTGTAGAAATCTCAAACCAGGCAAAAGCTGCTTTGATCGTAGAGGTGAGAAAGATGGAGGAAGTGTTTAAAAGAAGCACATCAGATTCCTCAGAGCCAGCAGAGGGGACATCTTGTGAATCAGCTGCTGTGGAACCAGCAAGCAAGACTCCACGGATGGAAACTGCAAGCCACAGCAGACTTGAAAGTATTTTTGATGAAATCCTAAAGGAAAGCTCTGTAGAGCCTGCTCCTCAGTTAACCACCTCAAGTGCATGTATTGAAGTGCAAACCTACCTCATTGAGCCAACTATTCAGCGCTCAGACAATCCACTGTTGTACTGGCAAGTCAACCAGCCTAGATTACCCACTCTGGTTTGTACAGCAGCTAAATTTCTTTGTGCACCTTCAACAAGTGTGGAGAGCGAGAGGCTCTTCAGTACAGCCTCCATCATTATTGATGAAAGGAGAAGCAGGCTGACAGCTGAGAAGGCTGAAATGCTGATCTTTCTAAAGAAAAACCTACCCCTTATGTTAAAGTGAAGCAAGAAAAGAGTTCCACAAGTTCAGTAAGACACTTTAAGTGTATATTTATGTTAACCATTAAGTAAGGGTCAATTCTAGATTTTTTTTTAAAGTATATATTTTATGTTGCATTATTTTAAATTGCAGTTCCTGTGTTGGTTTGGCATTAAAAAGCACTTTGAATTTCATTATTAATGTTTCTTTAGATACTAAGCTTTTATGTCATCTTATGTTTTATTTTCGTATATAGTTGCTCTTGTCTTTTTGGATTTTTTGGATGGTGCTGGTCCGTCAAATGCTGCTAAAACTGAGGACATTTAAATAAAAAGAAGCGGTTACTAAACCATGTTCTCTTTGCAATGTTTCTTCCTTATTATATCACAGTTATGATTTCTGTATTTGTGTTGAGGTATATAAAATGTATCTGGACATTTTTTTGAAAGCATTAATTTTTGTTTTCTGTTTAAAAAAAGACTCAATGACTGTATCGGATTTGTGACGTATCGGCAGATATCCAAATTCACAATATCGGTATCGGTATCGGACATAAAAAAGTGGTATCGTGCCATGTCTAGTTTGTAATGTTAATTGCATGCGCGCATGGAAAGTGAGCGCATATGTATTTGTGCATGTATGAGAATAGCGTGCACCTTCAGTTGTGTGTTTTCTAGACTTGAAAAATAAAGAGCATTCTAGCAAGTGAGAAACAGTGTACTTTATAGACATAAAATTTGGCGACGAGACTGGCCGAACTTTCGCTGCCACCACCACCTCCTTTCTTACCTTTACCTGGTGATCCTTCGGTGCCTTGGACTCACTGGTTTGAATCTTTTCAAACTTATCTGATCGCGCTTGGCTTGGACTCCGTAACTGACGTACATAAGCGTGCCATCTTGCATCATTGTCTGGGCGCAGAAGGGCAGTGTGTTTTTCATACATTGGGGGCAACCGACTCATACGACGTGGCAGTTCAGGCCCTCAAGAAGCACTTTTCTGGAACACAGAGTGTCCTTTTATGGCGGTTTCACTTTCGTCAGCGTAGCCAGTTGGCAGGTGAGTCAATCCGACAATATACAGCCATACTACGGGAATTAGCAGGGAACTGCAATTTTGGTCCACTTCAGAACGAGATGATAAGGGATCAGCTGATAGAGAAAACGCATAGTGCACCTGTGAGGGAGAGATTATTGATGGAATCTGACAAACTCACACTAAAGAAAGCGATAGAGATTGCCTGCTAGGTTGAATCAGCAGTGCAGAGCGCAGCGCATCTGACAGCAGCTCCTGCTTTGTCAGCGCAGACGTTACAGCCCGTTTTCAGTGATAACTATGCCGAGACAGCTGCCCCAGTCCTGCAAGCGTGGAGAAACCCCAATATTTCAGGACAATATTGTGGGAATTGTGGAACTAACCATCACCAGCACAGGGATTCAAGTTGCCCAGCAAGAGGTCAGCGATGTAGAAAATGCAACAAATAAACCATTTTGCAAGATGCTGTCGTTCGTTCCAACTGCCTGCATCGGGGCTGCCCTCACCTTCACATTCAGCACCAGCATCTATCCATGCAGTGCAGTCTGTTTCTTCTAACTTCAAGACTTGTGCAGTATATACAGTGCATCCGGAAAGTATTCACAGCGCATTACTTCTTCCACATTTTGTTATGTTACAGCCTTATTCCAAAATGGATTAAATTCATTTTTTTCCTCAGAATTCTACACACAACACCCCATAATGACAACATGAAAAAAGTTTACTTGAGATTTTTGCAAATTTATTAAAAATAAAAAAATTGAGAAAGCACATGTACATAAGTATTCACAGCCTTTGCCATGAAGCTCAAAATTGAGATCAGGTGCATCCTGTTTCCCCTGATCATCCTTGAGATGTTTCTGCAGCTTAATTGGAGTCCACCTGTGGTAAATCAGTTGATTGGACATGATTTGGAAAGGCACACAACTGTCTATATAAGGTCCCACAGTTGACAGTTCATGTCAGAGTACAAACCAAGCATGAAGCCAAAGGAATTGTCTGTGGACCTCCGAGACAGGATTGTCTTGAGGCACAAATCTGGGGAAGGTTACAGAACAATTTCTGCTGCTTTGAAGGTCCCAGTGAGCACAGTGGCCTCTATTATCCATAAGTGGAAGAAGTTTGAAACCACCAGGGGCCTCATGTATAACGCCGTGCATAGAATTCGCACTATAACATGGCGTAAGCACAAAAGCCGAAATGTGCTTACGCACAGAAAAATCCAGATGCAGGAATCTGTGTGTACTCCAACTTCCACGTTCTTCTGCTACATAAATCCCGGTCAGTGTGAAAAGTAACGCTCGTGCACGTGCTTCATGTAACGCCCCAACTCCTCCCAGAATTACACCTCTTTCATTATGCAAATCAATATAAATCGCCCTTAAGCTCAACCTTCTGTGAAAAGACAATGGGAAAAGCACAGGGGGAAATATAAGAATTTCAGCGAATACCAAGTGGAGGCAAAAGAAAAACATACTATTTGTTTAATTAAACTGTGGTATAATCAACAAAAGGAAGCTGATCGAGTGACATAGCGTGTTAGAGAAACCTGAAAGCTCACATTCACAAAGTCGCACAGTGCCGGAAATAAAAAAGAAATCACATATCAAAGTCGCTGTGAAAAGGCGAGTTGTAGCCCACTGTCTGAGTGTCATATGAAAGCTTATTAGGGTACAGAGAAAAAAAAGGCACACAGTGGGGAAAAAGCATGAAATGTAAACTTCAGTCTCAAAATTTCCACTTCAATCACGTAGTTTATTTTGTCATTAAAGTAGAACATCATAAACTTCATCTTAAAATCGTTTAATTAACCAGTTTCTCAAATCACACCGTAATTAAAGTATAGGACGTTAAATGCTTTGTTTTGTATGTGATCTTCTATGTGCTCTATGTGTGTGAATCACTACTTGCTTCTTAAACCGGCTCTCTTCCTCCGACAGGACACAAAATCCATTACATTAATAATATTACAGCTCTCGGAATAACTAAAATAGTGAGATGTATACGTAATGATAGGAGTTAAAGCACGTTATTTAACATGGGTTTCACGGTGCAGTGATTTGTGCGCGACCTTCGATTAAATTATTTATTGCAGCAATACTCATGGGCGGCTCGGCTCTAGGCTTGTGGCGACCCTGGGCAGAGAAAGAATCGGTGACCCCTTTGCCCGCCAATGTCAATATGGTATCTTATACACGGTGGATGGCCACGTCCGTTGCGGACACTGCATAGCCGCCTCGTGCTCATGACACAAGCGTTTAACTTTTGTCAAAATTTGCCGTTGCGTTTTTAGCTGTGTCGTTATTTTCTCTTTCTGTTTTATATTCAATATATATTGGCGTGGCTGTCCCTACAGTCCTTGCTTTTCTTTCTCCAAGTAACCGATCGCTACACAATCAGCTCTGTAATAGACGTTAAGCCATCTGTAAGCTTAGAGCGCCGATTCTTCAAAACGTTTAAGGAACATTGAAATATCTTCGTAGTACATGTTTAATTATTCTATCCTTCACGCCAGTCCCAGTGAAGAATATAGATTATTTAAATGAAGTTAAAGTTTTATCTGTATAATATAATAAACATATTTTGCTGCATTTCATCTTAAAAATGATATCGTCATCATATGTAAATACGCGCTTTATAAAGTGGCGCAGGTTGTGTAATATTATAACTGTAGTGCAAGTTTACAGTGAGGTTATTGTACTTATAAGTACAAACAGTTCTACAAGGAGCAATTGTTTGAGTGCGTTTAATGTTCTTGGAATGAAACTGTTTCTGAACAGCGAGGTCCTTACAGGAAAGGCTTTGAAACATTTTGCCATGGCTGAGGTAGCGTGTGCTTGAAGCTGTATACCGATAATTCTCTTTCCGATCAGCTGCTGCTGTGATTCACACTCAGATACAGTGATATAAATACTCCGAGTGGTGCAGTGAGAGTAATATGGAAAAAGATGTGGCAACTCCTAACGGGAGCAGCTGAATGAAGAAGAAGGTGCAGTTAGAGTAACAACGCTAAAGCAGTTATGGTATTTGGAATACTATGGCTATTCCCTGGACCATTATATTGTTACAAGTTAATTACAATCAGATGCATTACACTAATAAACAATATGCGGTTAGTTTCAGTGTATTTATAAAGCCGCGTCAGGAAAATAAGGAGTAACCACACAGGAACAGTAGCATTGCTTTGACTCTGGGTGCCGCCAGTCTGCAAAACTGAGCGGAGAACTTGCGTATGACAAGGTATAAGATACTGTGGAAAAGTGCGTGGCTTTATGCCAAGTGTAGGTTTTATACATCGCGATCTGAACGTGGAAATGTTCTTACGCAACATTTCTGTGCGTACGCACCGTTTATACATGAGGCCCCAGGATTCTTCCTAGAGCTGGCCGGCCATCTAAACTGAGCGATTGGGGGAGAAGAGCCTTAGTCAGGGAGGTGACCAAGAACCCGATGGTCACTCTGTCAAAGCTCCAGAAGTCCTCTGTGGAGAGTGGAGAACCTTCCAGAAGGACAACCATCTCTGCAGCAATCCACCAATCAAGCCTGTATGGTAGAGTGGCCAGACGGAAGCCACTCCATAGTAAAAGGCACATGGCAACCCGCCTGGAGTTTGCCAAAAGGCACCTGAAGGACTCTCAGACCATGAGAAACAAAATTCTTTGGTCTGATGAGACAAAGATTGAACTCTTTGGTGTGAATGCCAGGCGTCACATTTGGAGGAAACCAGGCACCGCTCATCACCAGGACAATACAATCCCTACAGTGAAGCATGGTGGTGGCAGCATCATGATGTGGGGATGTTTTTCAGCGGCAGGAACTGGGAGACTAGTCAGGATAAAGGGAAAGATGACTGCAGCAATGTACAGTAACATCCTGGATGAAAACCTGCTCCAGAGCGTTCTTGACCTCAGACTGGGGCGATGGTTCATCTTTCAGCAGGACAACGACCCTAAGCACACAGCCAAGATATCAAAGGAGTGGCTTCAGGACAACTCTGTGAATGTCCTTGAGTGGCCCATCCAGAGCCCAGACTTGAATCCGATTGAACATCTCTGGAGAGATCTTAAAATGTCTGTGCACCGACGCTTCCCATCCAACCTGATGGAGCTTGAGAGGTGCTGCAAAGAGGAATGAACAAAACTGGCCAAGGATAGGTGTGCCAAGCTTGTGGCATCATATTCAAAAAGACTTGAGGCTGTAATTGCTGCCAAAGGTGCATCGACAAAGTATTGAGCAAAGGTTGTGAATACTTATGTACATGTGATTTATCAGTTTCTTTATTTTTAATAAATTTGCAAAAACCTCAAGTAAACTTTTTTCACGTTGTCATTATGGGGTGCTGTGTGTAGAATTCTGAGGAAAAAAATGAATGTAATCAATTTTGGAATAAGGCTGTAACATAACAAAATGTGGAAAAAGTGATGTGCTGTGAATACTTTCCGGATGCACTGTATACAGGATGTGTGCATACCTTTGCTTTTGGATATGGGCACTAAATTGTCTCTTCTTAATTATGCTACATACAAGCAGTTCTATTCTCACTTACCTTTGCAGAGGCCATCAATAGCTCTAGCTGGTTATGGGCACACTAAGATTGATGTTCTGGGAACGTTGCTGTTACATGTTCGTTATGGAACAAGATCTCTTTCTGAATTTTGCTTTTATGTTACAAAGCAAGGAGCCAATATTCTGGGTATTGACCTTTTCCTCAGACTCGGATTCACTGTTCTCGATTACGACGGTGCAGAAATCCTGCAAGTCACTTCTCAATGGGTGCAGAAATGGCCTGCTCTGTTGAATGGCCTAGGATGCCTATTGGAGTTTGTGCACAAGCCCAGACTTAATCTGTCCATACGTCCTGTCATTCAGCCACTGCGCTGAACACCACTAGCACTGAGAGATGATGTTACTGCAGAGTTGAAGCAGTTTCTGGAGGAAGGGATTATAGAACCAGTTAGTGCATCACCCTGGATCTCCAATCTAGTAATTGCTCGTAAAAAGTCAGGCGGGTTGCGTCTTTGTATTGAGCTTCGTGCAGTTAACAAGGCTGTGGTCCCAGACAGATACCCACTACCAACAGCTGAGGAGATTACATCTCAATTTCATGGTTCCACTGTTTTTACTAAACTGGACTTACGACAAGGCTACCTGCAGATACCACTACATCCTGATAGTAGGGATCTCACTGCATTTATCACACACCTTGGGGTGTTCCGTTATACCCGTATGCCATTTGGACTTTGCTCAGCGCCCAGTTGTTTTCAGAAAATAATGTCATCACTTTTGTCTGGGATGTCAGGAGTATGTGTGTATCTGGATGACATCGTAGTGCACGGACCAACACTCTCTGTCTATAATGAAAGGCTACAACGTGTGTTACAGCAGCTTACAAAACACAACCTAACCTTAAATGAAGAGAAGTGTATCTTTGCAGCATCAGAAGTTGATTTTGTTGGGTTCCACTTATCAGCTGAAGGTATTAAACCCTTGTAGTCCAATGTGGATGCTTTTTGCAGTCCTCCTGAACCCATTTCAGCTGCAGAAGTTGCTTCATTTTTAGGCATGACATCCTATTACTTACACTTCCTGCCACAATACTCAGCTATCACAACCCCACTACGCGAGCTCATTAAAAAGGATGCACCCTGGGACTAGACCTCTGCATGCGCTGAAGCTTTCCATCTCTTGAAACAACAACTCACGACTGCACCAGTTCTCTCTCATTTTAACCCAGAGGGTATGGCAATTGTTACTTGTGATGCCTCTGCCTTGGCCTTGGGAGCTGTTTTGTCACAGATGGAAGAAGGGGTGGAAAAGCCAGATGCATTTGCCTCCAGAGCACTGAGCCTGACTGAACAAAAATACTCTGCAGGGGAACATGAAGCTTTAGTATGCATTTGGGCTTGTGAGCGATGGCATATTTATTTGTATGGAAGACCATTCATTCTGAGGACAGACCATCAGGCTCTCACTTCTTTGCTGTCAACATCCTGAACAGGACACAAGCCCCTCTGGTTACATAGGTGGTCTGATCATCTACAACAATACAATGTCCAACTGGAGTTTAAGCCAGGACAGGAAAATGTAGTAGCTGACCTACTGTCATGCTTTACACCAGCACTGGAGCCACTTCACAACCAAGCTGCTGACACAGACAATGACCTAATTCAGCTGCTGCATTGACCGCTACAGGATATTGTATCACTTACAGAGCTTCAGCAAGCTTCAGAAGAGGATACTGTTTTTGAATTATTACGCACTTACATTAGAGAGGGCTAGCCCAAACATGTATCCGATGAGCTGATCCCATCTGCACGTGTAAAAGAGGTACTATCATGTTGGAATGATACCTGCATTGCTCGGGGTTATTGTGCTGTGGTGCCACAAAGTTTGTGGTCTCGTATTTTGGCGATGGCTCATGAGGGTCACCTAGGAATTGTCAAAATGAAACAGAGGTGCCGAGATCGGGTATGGTGGCCAGGTATTGACAATGATATAGAAGTCCTTGTTAAAGATTGCTCTGCTTGTCTGGTTAGTGGAAAGACAGGGTTACCTGCTCCTCCACCACTTCAGCCCCTTCAGTGGCCAGCACACACATGGAAGCACCTGCAGATAGACATTTGTGGTGAACTTCACAGCTCTACTCCCCATCATCGTTTTCTTGTGGTCATATATATTCTGCACTCTAAGTGGCCTGAAGTTTTTCCGGTGAGTACAGTCACAACAAAGACTGTGATCAACGTACTGGAGGCTCTGATAGCCCGTTTCGGACTTCCACGTGTAATCACAACTGACAATGGGCCTCAATTTATCTCAGCAGAATTCACATCATTCCTAAAGAATAATGGCATTGAACACCGCAAAACAACTTATTACTGTATAACCCACAGGCAAATGGAGGGGTAGAGAGATTTAATCAGTCACTTAAGAATGGTATCCGGGGACATTTTGCTCACGGATGTTGCAATTTTAATACTGCCCTCAACCAAACCCTACTTCACTACCGGGCAACTCAACACTCAACCACTGGGAAATCACCAGCTAAGTTAATGATGGGTTGGGAACTCTCACTTCCACTAGATAGTCTTTGCCCAATGGCTTTAAGTCATTCTGCACCCTCAGCAAATGTCAAAGTCAGAAAAGGGCAAAAGAAAATGAAACAGCAATTTGATCAGCGCTACAGAGTTAAGTTGCCTAATAACAGTGCCGGTGACTGGGTGAGAGTACGGAAGTTACATCGTGCTGATAAGCTGCACTCCTTTCTTTCTTCGCCTTTTTAAATTACTAGACAATTGGGGCCAGCCACATTTCTGTTACAGGATGGCTCTCGCTGGCATGCCCGTTGCCTGCATAAAGTGTCAGCACCTGAACTTACCATACCAAGGTCTGAGTTTCATGGTACCTATTTTAGGTCAGCAGCTCCATCAAGTGACAGCTGTAGCAATGCATCTGAAGTGGCACCCCAGATCTCCCAACCATCAGTTGCTCAACAGCAACGACCCCAGCGCGTCCATCAACGTCCAGGTCATTTACGGATTTTGTCACATCCTTTAATACTTGACTTTTGGGAAGGGGGGGGGGAGAGAAATGTTGGATAACATGACGTTTGTAATGTTAATTGCATGTGCGCATGGAAAGTGAGCGCATATGTTTTTACGCATGTGTGAGAATAGCGTGCACCTTTGGTTGTGTGTTTTCTAGACTTGAAAAATAAAGAGCATTCTAGCAAGTGAGAAACGGTGTACTTTGTAGACACAACAATGCTTGCTTACCCACGTCCAGAAATGCAGAAACAAGTGCTTTTCTGGGATTTGCCGGTTATTATAGGAGATTCATCCCTGACTTTGCAAATAGGGCTGCTCCTCTTTCCGATCTTACATAGAGTCAGAAAGAACTGCCCTGTTTTACGAACAGAAGTTTGTGAACAGAGGCGTAGCTAGGGTTTTCAGTGCCCAGAGACAACTGAAGATTTTGCACCGCCTCCTGTTTGCCAAAATGCAAGGGGGAAGGGAAAGAAAATTTTAAAAAATGTATTTAAAATAATAGTATTTTAAGAAAAAAATTCATATTTTTTATTTTAAATAGTTTTAAATTTTTAAATATTTTAATTTTTTAAAGCACTTTTATGCATATATTTTCAAGGTTTCGCTAAATTTATAAAGATAGAACGAAGTAAAATAATTAAGACAACAATGGTAGTCGAAAATATAATTATTCTAATACATTATTAAAATATAACATTGCAAAAACTTAAACATTACATTGGATATAATAATATAATAACCTGAAAATGAAGTTAGTATAAAGTAAAAAAAATAGTTTGATGTATAATGCTTTAACTGTAATTATTAACTTCAAAGAAAAATTTTCCTAGCCTTTGCTGCTACAAATTAATTGATTACTAATTTCAGATCCTGATTATTGTATTGTAATTAAAAAGTCAAAAATGTGTACATTTTTGTATAATTTAATAAATAAAAAGTCTTCAAAAATGATAACGCCGCCTCGTGTTCTTTAAAATCTAAATCCGTCATTAGTTTTTGTAAGAAAAAATGTGTTTTCCGCATTTAAAAATGATTGTAAAGAAAGTATATAGCAAATTATAAAGCAAAATAATGATATATTTATAAAAGCTGCATTACTTACAATTTATTCATACGAAAATATGATGGGGAAACGCCTAGACTTTTGCAGCCATCTACTAGAATACTTCACCACAGCCCAATCAATTTTCTATCAAACACATAAACACAAATCACTTGGCACACAGAAATGGCGTTTGCAACAGCTTAGACAATGATACACTAATGCCTCATGTCAGTCGCGTGACCTGTTTAATAACTTCAAAAATGTTTCTGGGTGGGAGTCAAGCATGTTAGAGTAGTGGAGGGGATAAATTATTGTCTGTTGGGTATATAGAACTAATACGTGCTTCGAAATCAGAAAGAGACAAAAAACAGAGGAAAAAGATATCCTCATACTGATGGAGTGATGGACTTAGTATGCAAATGTTTTTTATTTACTTTTTAGTGCATTTAAGGATGGAAAACATTTTATTCTAAAATTTCGTAACATCAATTTGGCACCCCCTGGATGCTGTGTCCGGGGACAGATGTCCCCCCTTGCACCCCCCCCAGGAACGCCACTGTTTGTGAATGTTCCTTTTATGACTTGAAAACTGCTTTGTCTTCTTATCCGGTTTTGCGGAATTCCGATTTCTCTAAGGATGTTGTTCTACAGATGGACTTACTTATGGGGTTGAAATTTTACATTAGTGACCGATCACACTCCACTTCAATGGTTATACCATCAGAAAGATATGAACTCTCGTCTTATGAGATGGTTTTTGAGCTTGCAACCTTATAGTTTTACTGTCAAGCATTGACCTGGCTCTGAGCACGTTAATGCTGATGTCCTGTCACGCCTGTTTGAACCTGGTTTGGAGTGTCGCTTAATTCACGAAAATGTGAATAAAGCTGATGGAGGGGGTATGAGCAGGGAGGCTGAACACACCCCTAGAAGACATGGACACTCCCCAAAAAACCCCTCTTAAAAACGGTGATAGACTACCTTCACATTGCTCCCTTACTTGTTGGGGTTACTTGCAGATGCTTTGTCGCGTGATATGTTTCTCGCGCGGCGCTTCACATACTTAAAAGCCTGAACAGCACCTGTCCTTTTTGGCTGTTTGCTTTGTTTCTCTCTCCTCCCCAGGCATCCTCTGCTCCTGTTGGGGGTCCCAATCCCCTATGATGTTTGTCTATTCTTTTAATTGAGAACTAACTGCATACTGAGCTTGTTTTACTTCTGAAAGAGACATGTTTCTTTTAAGTTGTGGAACGAGCCCCGGACACAGATTGGTAGACATGTTGCAAAGCACCACCACACGTTTATTTACATACTATATACAATAATAAAGTGCCACACAACCCACTTCACCCCAAAGTCCAGGCCTCACACTGCCTTTTTCTCTCTTCAGGCCGCCTCCTTGCCTCCTCCAAGACCTCGTCCTTCCTTCTCTCCCAATGTGCTCCAGGTGTCCTCCAGTAATCTTCCGCCAACACTCCCCTGTGTGGCGGAAGCACCAGGTGTGTACCTGGAAGCACTCCAGGTGTCCCCCGGTCCTCTTCCCCCCAGCACTTCCAGGTGTGGCGGAAGTGCTGAGGTCCAGAGCTCTCTAGGCATTGGGGCGCCCCCTGGCGGTGACCACTGGGCCCCTACAGGGTTGAGCTTCCAAGCTCTCTACCCGTGGTCCCCAAAGCAACCAGGGCGGTCTCCCCCTCGTGGTCTGGAGGAGGCTGGGTAGAAGACCCAGCCACTCACCGCAGTGCCCCATTGCCAGCGAAGACCCGTTGGATGGAGCGGCACGTCCCGCGAGGGCAGGTCCCCAATGAAGCGGGTCCTACTGCATGTCCAGGGTCCGTTCCTGAAACATACAGAAAACCAGGGGCACAGCTGCTGCCTGGACACCACCACCGGGTGTCCTTCTGTACCACACAGGCAGCGCTCCCCCCTCCAATCGGCACCCCGTGACTTGCAACTTCGGCACCCACTCCGTGGGTTCCATGCCCCTCTTGTTGGAGCCGCTCGCACCCCCATAGCCTCAGCCGATTCCAGGGCACCCCTCTGTCTCCGCAGAGGGCGACCATCCACTGGATGTGAGCAGCCTGTCTCACGTCCTCCCTTGTTGGAGGACCTGGCATTTCTCCCTCAGTTCCTCGCTTTCTTCTGGGATGCCTTGACAGTCTGATTCTCTTTATGGCAAAGAAAGAGACCCCTTCCTGTCTGCGTCCCTGTAGAACGACGCGAGGCCACCGCTCACTTGGGGAATAGGGCGCTAGGACCTGGGGCACACAACAGCCCGTGTCCTGCCAGCCCTCTTGCTGTCTCTCCCCTCGTCACACGCACAGCACTCAGCGCCACGTCCACTGTTGGAGACCCCCTACTCGGTTCCATTCACACATATCCCAGACCTTTTCAGTAGGATCTACCTTTATTCTTAACGGGGATGGCTTCACTGACCTTCCCCGCCGCATCCATCCAGCTGAAGACTCCAGCGTCGTGCCGATTAGCCCACTGTCGCAGCGTCATCACGGACGCAACCGCCTTCACCTCCAGCTCCTCCAATCCTCTACGGAGGCCGCGTATCACCTGTAGGAGCAACTCTGCGGGCTGAAGG
This sequence comes from Polypterus bichir lapradei, assembly GCA_026402145.1. Classification (NCBI taxonomy): domain Eukaryota; kingdom Metazoa; phylum Chordata; class Cladistia; order Polypteriformes; family Polypteridae; genus Polypterus; species Polypterus bichir. The sequence continues at coordinate 8,136,205 of JANRMT010062831.1, forward strand.
CACTCCTCCAGCTCATGCAGAGCCGAGAGTAAGCACAATTCGTCAGTCAGCAGGGGACATACCTTCCTGTCAGTCACATCCTGCCGACTGCGCCAGTGTGGAACGAGCCCCGGACACAGATAGGTAGACATGTTGCAAAGCACCACCACACGTTTATTTACAGACTATATACAAAAATAAAGTGCCACACAACCCACTTTACCTCAAAGTCCAGGCCTCACACTGCCTTTTTCTCTCTTCAGGCCGCCTCCTTGCCTCCTCCAAGACCTTGTCCTTCCTTCTCTCCCGACTCCAGCCCTTGTATGGGGTGAGGCAGCCCCTTTTATAGCCACCCGGATGTGCTTCAGGTGTCCTCCAGTAACCTTCCGCAGACATTCCCCTGTGTGGCGGAAGCACCGGCTGTGCACTCAGAAGCACTCCGGGTGTCCACGATCGTCTTCCCCCCAGCACTTCCAGGTGTGGGTCTGAAGTGCTGAGGTCCAGGGTTCTCTAGGCATTGGGGCGCCCCCTGGCAGTGACCACAGTCCTCTTGGGCTTCCCGGCTGGGTAGCAGCCCCAGCCACTTGCCACAAAGTGTTTGAATAAAGTTCCTGTCTCTACAATCTCCTGTGTTTCTTTGCAATTCTGTGACCCAGGCGTGACAACATGTAGACAAATCCCAGGCTCTGAAATATCCAAATTATAAAATATTCTTAGAGAACCATTCTGTAACCAGGGTGTGTGTATGTATATACACTATATAGTATGTTGTATTGACCAATCACTGTACTCTGCATTATGAATATATTCATTTAGTTAAACTACAGTGTTATTTAGAATTAAAAAAAATACCTGTGAAGTAGTAGGTCTTCTTGTTAGCATTTTGAATTCATAGATTTTACAACAAAACTCAAAACAATGTTGAAGCCAATGCAGTATGTACAAAGGTAGGGTGAACAGTGTTTCAGTAGAGACATTCAAAGGACTGGGGCACAAGCACAAGCTGCCCTTTTTAATATTGACATTGTTCTAAAAAAAAAGACATTTGAGTGAATATTAGCACCACAGTGTCTCATGCCTGTGCTGATCTGTAATGACTGCTTATTTGAGATGCTAAATGTATTCAGAACTGGAAAAAGCAGGCTTGGAAGCAGGACATAAATGATTTTATGTATTTTAGTTAGGTTTGCATCTTGAGATTGCAATTTATGCCCTGGGGTTTAGGCTCTAATAAATTGGATAAGCTGAGTGTTCTATTTTATTTATCACATTTATTTTAATAGAGGGAGTAATGTCAAGTTTTCATTAAAAAATATCATGGGCAAGTGAAGGGTACTAATGTATTTAGAGCATTTTTTAAGAGTAAAACTAAATGTAACATCTTGGTAATATAATATGGGCACTAATAAGTTCTGTTAAGATGATGTTAATTTATTTACCACATTTATTTCATCAGTAAGACTAGAATTAAACTTTTGTGAATAAATATTATTGTTTATAAATCTAATTTATTTTTGTTATTATTATTAGGTTTTTAAATATAGACTGAAGAAGAGATCTGGTTCCTAAAAAGTAATAGAAAATATATGGAGAGAGTAGTTAACTCACTACATAACTATCTCTACTTCCATCTGCAGTATGTTTAATGTAACATAACTCACTCTACAAAGATTCTAAATTACTGTATATTATTGGGCCTTGTATTCCCATTTTTTAAAACATTTAGTGTACTGTGTATTTTAATATTATAATGTTCATTTTATCAACGTATTATTTTCATTGAATTGCATTTGTTTGGTTTGCTAATACTGTCGATTTTGCTAATTGGCCATATGATAGGAAAGTATCAGCTAATGGAAACTTATGTTATTTTTATAATGTTAGCCCATTCTTCGTCTTCTTGACTGGGTTGCTCAGATTTGATTTTATAAAGTAGTACATTGCTCCGGGCGGCACGGTGGTGCAGTGGTAGCGCTGCTGCCTCGCAGTTAGGAGACCCAGGTTCGCTTCGCGGGTCCTCCCTGCGTGGAGTTTGCATGTTCTTCCTGTATCTGCATGGGTTTCCTCCCACAGTCCAAAGACATGCAGGTTAGGTGGATTGGCGGTTCTAAATTGGCCCTAGTGTGTGCTTGGTGTGTGGGTGTGTTTGTGTGTGTCCTGCGGTGGGTTGGCACCCTGTGCGGGATTGGTTCCTGCCTTGTGCCCTGTGTTGGCTGGGATTGGCTCCAGCAGACCCCTGTGACCCTGTGTTCGGATTCAGCAGGTTAGAAAATGGATGGATGGAGGTCATTGCTCTTTATGATCTCTTTTTGTTTGCTGGTTCTTGTTTGCTTATGCCTAAGCACAGCTGTAATTTTTTTTCTTTATATCTTAAAATCAAAACATCATGAAGAAAAAATCTTACAGGTTTAAGTAGAAACAATGCATTATACATTTGTGTATAACAAACATATTTTCAAAATTAATTTGAAAACTACTGCTGCAGGTTATTTCTTGTGTAACAGAGGTGGGTGATCAAACAAGCATTCTCATAATAAAATATAAGTTTAAGGAAAAAATTGCTGTAAACTGTAAACAAAGCCCTTCAGCCAGAGAAGACTTTAAGAACCATGAATGACAGCCCCAACCTGATGACATCTAATGTGTAATGGCATAAACCAAACAATGCTACAAATATTTTGATTTCTTCTGCAGGTTTGTGTTAGTACATATGTCATTTAGTTGATTTTCTGTTCATTTTAATAATTTTGACTTCATCTGAGCAAGATAACAGAAGTGAGCATCCAGACAGTAAAAACAGTAGCAAATGTATCCAAAGATTACTTAAATTTTATAGGAAAGCCAAACTGTACTCCACAGTAAAAGAAGTTCTGTTTTGGGCATGACCTGAATGTAGTGGTTAGCATTTACGTTTGTAATATTATTACTGCTGTTTTTAAATCGTTAAATTTGAAGACACTAAAGTTCATCATTTTTTCCCTTTGGACAGTCCTCTTGTTTTACCATGCACTTCTGAATGATTGAGTAGAGCCCTGAGGTAAGAGACTGATCAATATGAGGGCTGAAATCTGTCACTTTCTGCTGGTGGACAGACATAGATGAGATGGAGTGCAAAGATTATATAAACATTTTTAATCAAAATGTTGCCTTTAATGTTTTTTTATATACAAGCAGACTTGTTTTAATTTCACAACTTATAAGCATGTTAAACAGAACTAGAAAGCTGGGAATTATGACTTTCAATAACAGAATTAAAACATTATGTTCTGCATTAACTTTTAACTGGACAGGATTCAGCATTGTAAACATCAAACTTAGCATGGTGAGGCAATCGTGGCACATGCATACTAGCTGACATATCCTAAGCTACCTTGATTAGAATTTTTTAATCACATATGAAATGAATAATCATAAGTAAAGCTTTATTTGCCTTTTAAGTAAAGTCAATACTTACATGGAAATAACTTGATTCATTTCAAGACTTGTTATTTATGTGCTTATGTATTTTGTGCTTGTATTTTTCAATTGTCATTGGGAGTCATCAGCAAAGAAATTCAGTGAAAGGGCAGTGGTATCAGCTGACTTATTGACAGGCCACGTTTATATTTTGTAGCCACATCTCTTCTTTCTGAAACAAGTTGTATAATGACATGTAAACATAAAACATAATCCCTCAATCTCAAATGTTTAGATTCTTTTCCAGTAAACCCACAGTATATGACACACCTCTGTGTCTAATTTTATTTGTCTGTTGTTACAACTTGGTGAAATAAAGTTCTACAATGTACTTGTATCCACGACTGGGGTCCACTATCTTCTGTCAGTAGTTCCTTCAGACCCTGGTATGACTGTCACTGCAGCTTAATTTCAAAGACATTCTCCCCACCCTTGATTGACCTAGCTTTGAAACGACCTGGATTTACAACAAACAAAGGTAGACTAGAGCAAATGTGCCAGTAGGAAAGGAAACTAAAAAAGTTTTTATCTTCAAACATTATTCAAAATGCTAATGCCATAAACAAAAGCAAATAGAGTGTTACAATTGAAACCCAACAACCTGGATTATCCTGTAGTTCTATAAAACAGATGAAGACTAGCTTTACACCCATAATGAGTGCTGATGTTCTAGGTGGCTAATGTCCTGCAGTTACACAAAGTTTTGCAGTGACTCAATGTTCAGTTTAACTTCCCCATTTTTGTCTCATCGTCCAGCCTTATAAAACTATATTTTTGATTTAGTTCTGTGCCCATGGTGGTTTCGCCTTTCATCAAAATTCATTAAACTAAGTTGTGCTTGTTCCAAAATCCCTCACAAATTTGAGTTTCCCCGAGTCTGAGGAGGCTGGCTTCACTTTGCTCATACAACTAATTTACACTACTGACATGAGAAGCAAGACTGTCAAAGCAAGGCATTCACATATGAAATAAATATTTTTGCTTATCTCCTTGTCAGTAAAAACATGTATAGCCAAGTAACACTCTACACAGAACATACTATACATTAAAATCTGGAGGTTTAGGTCAAGTAGTAAAACATAATGTCAAATGAGTGCAATAGCAATAGAATAATGTCAAAAAGCAACTTAACAGTTTATTTTCTTATGAACTGTATTATTTTGTAGTACTGCATATAAGTATGTACAGTTTTCACACAATGTACAGTTTTTCTTTTGATGGTGAATAATGATTTTAGACACTGATAAAATCTGTAAATGTATAAAAGTTTGGCAGAACATATACAGATTTTATGAACATGAATAGCTAATCATCCACTGAAGCTTTAATCTTAACAAATTTATATTGTAAACAACAGACCTACACTGAAAAAAGTATAACATTGACGTTGTTCATTCAACGTAAATTTTCTCTTTCAAGCAACTTAAGATTAGTCATTTAGTGTTGTAGCTTGAAATATTTGGTTTCAGATCACAATCAAAGTAAAAAAAAATGTTTGTATCAAAGTAAGTTATGGTGGAGGGAATAAACGTAAAAATCCTATTTCAGTTAACCTAATATTTTAGGTTGTTCGTAACTGTCGAACTTTCCAGTGTGATGGCTTTCCAACTGCCAAAAAAGAAGAACTACTTAAAAAATAGATTAACTTCAGTATAAAACAAGTGAATTGCACCCAATCACTCTAAATGTTTGCCTCAACTTAAAAATTGTGGGATCAATAAGCTAAAAAGAATTATATTGGTTCAGATTGAAAATATTAAGTGTGAATCATTACCAAACTTTTTTCAGTAAATCATTATGGATAAAGATACAACTTAATTTCTTTGGGGGCAGTGCAGTGTTCAGCAAAAAAAACAAACCATTAATTACTATGTCACTGTGATTTATTCTTTAAAAGGTTATGCAGACACATATGCTATTATTTTGTCATATTTCCAGATTTACCCATTCAATTATCTCACATTTATACACTAATATATGTGTATTTGCCATGTACTACCATGTAATATGCTTTATGAGTTATATGATAATGTAACTTTGAAATGAAATTGTCCAGAAGCAAATTTGTAAATTAAATTAGACCTGAAGGTCCAGCCCAAAATCTTTCATCCAAACAAAAACTCACTGGTGTATTCTGGTTACAGAAAAAGAGAGAGAAACAGAGAGAAGTACTATATAGGGCACTATATATATCATTTATTGGGGACTTTTTTGTAAATAATAATCACAAAACAAAATAAAAAGGCGATACTACTGTTCTGTTGTCTATTTGTATTCACCAGTTATTTACAAAATTTAGCCCATCTTTGAATGTCTTTTTTTCTTAACCATGCCACTTGGGTGCAGGTGAAGAACTTGGCATAAGACAATGAACTTTCCTACTAACCCTCACCTATTCTGTTTCTCTTCTCGGTACTCAAATGTGGCACTTCGTGCCATGGCCCACCTGCCAAGTTGTTTTACCTGCCTAAGGTAAAGTCATTCCTGATGGAGGATCGCAGGAATCGTGGGAAAGAGGGTCCTTTCATCAGATTGGCTGGCCCAGCGCTGTTTCAGCCGTAGAATGGCCAAATGGGGGAGGCAGCTTGATGGATGAGGTCTCTAGGACTCTAAACATATCCAAATCATATTATGGGATATCATCTACTGTTAAATTCTGCTACATACTGTACTTCTAACATTTTTATTTTATACTGTATTGAGGATTTCTTCTGTTCTGTGTATTGTACTGTATTGTGTTGACCCCCTTCTTTTTGACACCCACTGCATGCCCAACCTACCTGGAAAGGGGTCTCTCTTTGAACTGCCTTTCCCAAGGTTTCTTCAATTGTTTCCCTACAAGGTTTTTTTTGGGAGTTTTTCCTTGTCTTCTTAGAGAGTCAAGGCTGGGGAGATGTCAAGAGGCAGGGTCTGTTAAAGTCCATTGCGGCACTTCTTGTGTGATTTTAGGCTATTCAAAAATAAATTGTATTGTATTGTATTTCCCTGTTATAAAACAAGACTTTTGTTATGACAATAAGGATTATAATATGCCCCTTGTCTCAATGGCTATTTGCATAATGGTGGTTTAACTTAATTGCAAACATCCTAGAAAACAACGTTGCTGGTATAAAACATTAATTATAAACTTATGCCCATTTTGTTTCTGAAATGGCAAAAAGTTTTCCCATCATTCAAATTTAACAAACAGTTTCTAGTTGGATTAACTTTCACACACCATAATGCTGAACAAAATATAGTACTGCATATAATCATTTATGGTGCAACATGAATCATTTACTGAACAGAGAAATATTTGTTGCTGGCTGTAGAACTTCATAATTTACAACACCATGCTTTATTTATTTAAGCAAGATACATATTTGATTCTAAAATTAATATCTCACTGATTAAAATATTCACAACATTTCCCAGTGTTTTATCTTCAATTGCTTAAAACTGATTTTCAGAGCTAGTTTTATCCTCAGCATGTACTGGTCAGACACACAAGATAAATGAGCTCACCAAAGTAGTCATTAGTTTTCTAGCAGTGTTCAGTGTTGAAACGCTTCACGATAAATTGTGAAAATGTTCCCTTTTTTGCTGCCTACATTGAGTTCTCCTTTTTCTTCATTTCTCATTAGGATTGAACTGATCATGATTGATGTACAGTATGCATCCCTTCGCCTTTTAGCTAACAGAGTTTAAAATTTGCCATCAAAACTCTTCCAGATTCATGAAAGTCTATAAGAAATACTCAGGGATAACTATTTGTCAGTAAACATGGTATTTAGAGGCTTATGAATTTTTTTTGCTGTGGCTGTTTTACCTTTTAGTAACATCACAGAAAGTCTACATTTACAGTATGTAATGATAAAACAGTAGAATGCAAGCATGGTTCCCACATATCTGAGATTGTTTTAATTATATTATACATCTTAAGATAATGTCTTATCTTTCATTTTTGTCCACTTTTTTGATGACATTTTTTGCTTTGGTAACAAAGTTCGTTTTCACTAGCAGCAGTTTCCAGCTTCTTCTTGACAAGTTCGAACAATCTCTGGGTCTATTTTTAAGGGCAGCTACTAGTACAACACATCTTGAAGCCCATGCCGCATGAATTGTCTGTTATTGATCCAGATATGTAGTGTAACAGATAGGGAGCTAAACAACCTTATTCTTTAGTTTTTGTCTGCATTGGCTGCTACATTTTTTCCTTCCCTATTATACTTCAGTTCTGCCCATACCTTTCATTTCATAATCACCAACAAATGATAACTAAAGACTTAAGATTGATAGCACACAGTCTCTACATCCTTGTGTGTGTGTGTTCACCATAGAAAAAGCATTACTATACTCCAAATACACCTACAGCTACTGAAAAGAAACAGATGTTACACTATATTTTGAGGTTACAGTATAATATTTGCCAGATATTTCTGAATTTTGAATTAACTGAGGTACCTGCTGGTTCTCTACTGCTGCAGCTTTGTGAACCATTCCTGTGTTGGTTTTATGTCTCTCATCCCTATCAGGAGGGGCAGTGCTTGACATCTTGCATCAATGGCTAATACCACATAAAGTCTGGCCATCTCTTAGTCAGTTGCATACCATTTCTGGAGGCCTTATTGAAGAACTTCTTTTATATCCCTAATAAACAGGATATTTTCCAGACTCCCATGAATGTCCATCAAAAGTTGTACATGAGGTGTGGCAAAGACAGAAGGTGGGTATTTTTTTATGACATAATACAAGTGAAGTTTACTGACTTCAGGACCTGGACAAATTCTTCTGCATTTCTTATTTCTGATACTGTGAAAGTCATCATCTCCTTCTCATTCCTCCTCCTTCTCGTTCAGCTACAGTATATCATGAGCACTGTTTCATGTGGTTGGTACATCAGGAATTAGCCTATGCCATGGAAGATCCAACAATTTCAGCTTTAGCTAAAAAGCCTTTGGTGCTTCTGCGGAAAAAGGCAATGTCATGTGTATTTCTTCCCAGTAGCCATGTAACAGCTGGTAGTTTTAGTATTCCCTGAGCTGCCAAATTAAATGTGTGTGAGGAAAGCCAGCCACTTGAGTTGAACAAGCATGTTCACTGTCTTGATGTTCAGTTCCCCCTTTTCGGTAACATTATGAAGTAGCTCAGGCATGTTAGCTCTGGTATGACTTTCATGCATTACTAAAGTTTGTAGGACATGAAATGATAAGCACCATTCTTCATGTTTCTAGTTTGATGTTATGTAATGTAATACACTGTGGCTCTTGAAGTCTATGAATCACATATTAGGCCACTCTTTCCACTTTACATAGTAAAAGATTAATTTTGATTTACTAACATGTATTTTGGGAACTGCTGTATTATAGAAAAAATATTGTGATGGAATAACATACCTTGGCTCGAGAGTATGAATCATGCTGTGGAATCCTGCATTCTCTACTACAATGTATGGATGAAGGTCCTTGCAAATAAAATATGCAATAGACTTTGTAATACATGTTGCCTTGTCACAGTGGCTGGGAAAATTGTTTAAAGTTGTGTCCAGAGTTTACTGCTTGCTGCAGGCTTGATGTCATCAGAGTTTATCTCTGGGTGGTGTCAAGCAAGATATACATGAATATTTGTAGTATTATCACAGTGTTTTGTATATGGCTATATTCATCTCAAGTTCTCCATTTACTTTTTGAAATCCAAAGTGAGTCCAAGCTTTAGACTTAAATTGTAATTATACTGCATAAATCTAATTAGAACCCTGATCAGTCATATTCTCTTTTTTCGCTGATTTCAGTCAGCCATTTAGTCAGCAAAATGTGTCTGCGTGCGTCCACCACAGCATAGGCGTTATTACAGCAGTATAAGTATATCTATTTACTATTCATTTTATTTTCAATATTTACATCAGTAAACATAATATCATGCCAATGGAAAATACCTGTTATAATACATCTTATATATTTAACTGACTGCATTAATTAATCACACAATATTGTTTACAGTAATCCCTCGCTATATCGCGCTTCGACTTTCGCGGCTTCACTCTATCGCGGATTTTAAATGTAAGCATATCTAAATATATATCACGGATTTTTCGCTGGTTCGCGGATTTCTGCGGACAATGGGTCTTTTAATTTATGGTACATGCTTCCTCAGTTTGTTTGCCCAGTTGATTTCATACAAGGGACGCTATTGGCAGATGGCTTAGAAGCTACCCAATCAGAGCATGTATTACATATTAACTAAAACTCCTCAATGCTAAAAGATATGCATCCCGCGCGGTGTTTGTTTGCTTGTCTCTGCCTCTATCTCACCCTCTCTGACATTCTCTGCGCCTGACAGAGGGAGTGTGAGCAGAGGTGCTGTTTGCACAGAAGCTGTTTGCTTAAAAGATACTGACGCTCCTCTAAAAAATGCCGCTTTATCTCGGCACATTTAAAAGCACATGTATTGATTTTTTGATTGTTTGCTTTAATCTCGCGCTCCCTCTCTGATGATCTCTGCTCCTGACGGAGGAGATTTGAGCAGAGGGGCTGTTTCAACAGAGGCTGTTTGCTTAAAAGATACTGACGCTCCTCTGAAAAGTGCCGCTTTACTTAAAAGCACACGTATTGATTTTTTGATTGTTTGCTTTTCTTTGCGAGCGCGCGCTCTCTCTCTTAAATTCTCTGCTCCTGATGCAGAGACTCATTTGAAGAAAAGATATATTTGCATTCTTTTAATTGTGAGAAAGAACTGTCATCTCTGTCTTGTCATGGAGCACAGTTTAAACTTTTAACTAAAGGGTGTTATTTCATGTCTAGAGGGCTCTAATAATGTTAACAGTTTGGGAGAGTTTATAAGGGCTTAAAATATATAAAAATAACCATACAAACATATGGTTTCTACTTCGCGGATTTTCACCTATCGCGGGGGGGTCTGGAACGCAACCCCCGCGATGGAGGAGGGATTACTGTATACATGGTTGCACACGGTTACATTTTGTTAATGGTAATATTAGTAGTGTTTTTATTTTAAACCAATTTTTTAGTACTTCTGGTGCAATAATAAACATCATACTTGCAGTATCTAAATGATATGATATCAGTTACGACATGCAAATGAATTACCCCCCCCCCTCCCCAATTCTTAGAGTTTGTAATGATCTATGAGTCCCAAAAGCACACGTTCCAAAAACACTACCAATGTTGCCCATTAGAGGGGGGGAAACACCATCAAAATACAATAACTAGAAACAACAAGGGCCGACACGAATCTTGATAAAATAAAAGGTTTATTTTTAGCAAAAGGCTGCGCAAGCCTCAAAGCTCCGAAGAGCACAGAGGAGATGCCTGAAAAGGCAAAGCCAATATACAGTAAACAAAGTACAGTAAACAAAGTCCCAAAACAGAATCCAAAAATTGAGATTGAAAACAGAGCAGAAGTTCAAAAATAACAATAAACACAAACCCAATCCAAAATCCAGAGGCGCGGTCAAAAAACAAAGCAAGAGTTAAAAAAATCCAGAAAATCAGAAAATAATAACAAAGCACAGCAAACTCACAATAACTCTCCACTCCTAGTGCAAGGAAATATGGGAGGCTCTTTTTAAACAAAACAGACAAGAAACACAACTGTGAACTCCAGCCGGGGTAATATTCTGGCTGTAACATGACAGATTCGACAATCTGAATACTTAAAATGAGAGCTTTCAGTTTTTGATTTTTTTAAAAATGTGTAGACCTTTCTAAAAATGAGCTTTCACTTTGTCATCATAGGTTATTGAATTCAGATTGATAAGCAAAAATGGCCAATTTATCCATTTAAAATTAAATCTACAACACAATAAAGAGTACAGAAAGTGAGTGGTGCTGAAAATTTTCTAAATCTACTGTATTTGTGAAACAATGTAATAATTTAAGAAACAATGTAGTTAATTAGCTTCAGTTTTCTCTCCCACATCCCCAAAGACATGCTGATTAGGTATGAGGCATTTTTAAACTGGCCCTGTGTGAGTGTAATGTGGCCTAGATAGGCTCCATCCTCCCTGTAACCATAAATTAGACTGTGGGTTCTGAGAACATTATGCAAGTGTAGGTTTCCATAGTGCAGAGTGAAATTAATCAGACTCTCAAAAAGAAAAATGTTATGATTTCAAATCAGTATATTTAAGTTATTGTACTTAGTGTTGTACAAGTCTGACTTGGAATTAAAATACTCTTTATTGTCTTAAAAATCATCAGATCCTTTTGCTTCATGCATAGATCATAGCTGAAAACAAATTTAAAATGAAAGTTTACTCATTTTCATTTGAAAGCTCTAAATAAATGTGAACTCTATGTTGAACTGAAAAACAGATTCACTCTGTTCTGTGATGTTATTGCCAAGCTGATGGTTTTTGTGCGTTTCATTTTATTTAAAAATAGTGATTTTACTGAAGTACAAAGAATAGAGTTATAATTTAATGATGATATATGTTTTATTCAAATATGACAAAAGATGTATCCTAATGGACAGTTTGAAATAACAAGTGGAAGAGATCAACAGAGGTGTTCCTTCAAAAAAATAATTCTCATTCATTCATTCATTCATTCTCCACCACTTATCAAAGCCAATCCGTGGGGGCAACAGGCTTAGCAGTGCTCCTTTTCTCCCACCACACTTGCCAGCTCACACTATATGTTCCCATGGTGTTCCCAGGTCATCTGGGAGATATAATCCTCCCAGTGAGTCCAGGGTCTGATCCCAGCTGGTTGTTCCCATAGAACCTCCACATAGAAGCGTCCAGGAGGCATCCGTATCAGATGCCTGAGCCACCTCAGTTGGCTCCTCTCAATGCATAGGGTCAGTGGCTCTACTCCGGGCTTCTCCCTGATGTCTGCACTTCTTACCCTATCTCTAAGGGAGAGCCCAGCCACCCTTCGGAGAAAGCTTGTTTCAGCCATTTGAACCCGCATTCTCATTCTTTCAGTCATTACCCAAAGCTCATGAACATAAGTGAGGGTACAGATGTAGATCGACTTGTAAATCAAGAGCTTTATCTTGTGACTCAGTTCCTTCTACACCATTACAGATTGGTACAGTGACCGCATAACTGCACTCACTGCCTCAATCCTTTGTCTTTCTCACTATTCCTTTTCCCCGTCACTTGTGAACAAGACCCTGAGATACTTAAAGTCCTCCACTTAAGGCCGTAAGTCACTTCCCACTCAGAGAGGACAGTCCACCTTTCTCGTACTAAATACCATGGCCTCCAATTTGGAGGTGCTGATCCTCATCCTGGTCACTTCACACTCTTCTCATTTACAGACACCCCACCTTTTAGTCAACCCCTCCTGAAAATAAAACATACCTCACTCTCTTATACATACTTACATACACACACAATTAAAACCAAACTTCCCTTCATTCCCTTAGTCTAAATCATTATTAACAGATTCTACCTCTGTTTTAAAAGTTTCAATAATAAGTACTGTAATATAAGCAAGTACATATTTATTAAGAATAGCGGTCAAGCTAGATATTCAATCAGAATCATCCAGAAACAAAGTAGGGCCTTTCTGCATTAGGATCCTCTAGGGAGGCATTGGTGTTTACAATCGTTTATAAAAACATTACAGTGAGTTGTGAGGCTTGCTTTACGTTTAGAAAAAGGAAATTGGTTGCTTTCTATAAATACACCCACTTCTGTAACCAACTGTTTTCCATTTCTAATTGTCATCCTTTCCCAGGTTTGACATTGGACACTCTCCAGGGTATATTTTGGTAATTCCCACTATTGTTTCTTTCTGTAATATCTATTTTACTTAAGCAATGCTCCATCCTTTTTTCACAGTTCACTCTAGACCAGGGGTCCTCAATCACGGTCCTGGAGAGCCGCAGTGGCTACAGGTTTTTGCTCCAACCCAATTGCTTAATAAGAAGCCCTTATTGCTCGAGTAACACTTCTGCTTCACTTTAGTTGTCCCACTCGTTAAGATTGTGAACCCTTATTGCTTATTTAAGTCTTAAACAGCTGTATTCTTGGTTTTTAATTGCTCCTAATTAGCAATAACATGCAAACAACAAAAGAGACAAGCATTTCTCCATTTAGCTTGTTACCATTTATACCTGTGTGCATTTATCATGTACTATTGGGTTTAATTAAATGCTTGGAAGGAAAGTAAAGAGAAAAAAATGAAGGACTGAGAATTACTCATCCATTTTAGCCTTCAAATCATTTGGATGATATCCTTAGAAAGGAGAAGAAAATCTAGGATACGAGAATTACCTGACATAGCGGAGTTAAAGCACTAACAAGCCATGAAATTAAATTATTGGCAAGAATTGCTTTCTAATTAAGCAACCAGGTTAAAACAAAAACCTGCAGCCACTGCGGCTCTCCAGGACTGTGATTGAGGACCCCTGCTCTAGACACGTATACATATTCACAGAATTTTGGCCCTTACTACTAAGTATGCTTTTTTGATATTTTCATTACATTCATGGTTTGCTTAATGTGTCTGAGCATATACCTTTATTAATTCAGCTCAATTTGTTTCTTTAGCCTTACTTTCAAATGTTAATATCTGATAGTTGCTTGCAATGTTGTGATGTAAGCCTATATTTAAGGTAATTGATACATTTTTCTATTCTTTTGCTTGCATGTTTGTACATATTAGTCAGATGGCGTCAATCATTGATAACAGTCTATACCAGGAGTGCCCAACTCCAGTCCTGTGGGGCCGCAGTGGCTGCAGGTTTTCATTCTAACCCTTTTCTTGATTAGTGACCTTTTTTTGCTGCTAATTAACTTCTTTTGAATTCATTTTATTTGACTTGCTCTTGAAGACTCAGACCCCTCAATTGTTTCTTTTTCCCTAATTAGCAGCCAAACAATAATCAGATACAAAATGAGCCAAAACAGGACCAGCAAACTGTGACCATCATACAATATCTAAAAATAAAGAAAGGTGAAGGTCTCAGGAATGCTGATCTGCTTTTAGAAAAGAGAAAATCCACAATTTCGGAAATGTCTGCTATTGCACTGTGAGAGCAGGAACAAGCCATGGAATTAAAGAATGGGTTTAATTAACGACAAGACTCAGCGCCTCATTAAGCAACTGGTTGAAGTGAAATTGGTTGAAGTTTGAGGCCCTGACTTAGTTGGTCTTTTGTTGGCTCGCTCACTTTATATTTCACTTCTGTTTGGGTGCCACTTAAGGAAAGAAATGAAGCAATTCAGAGGAACAATGAAGAAATTCAGGGAAATATTTCTTAAAAACCAAGTCAATTAAAATGAATTCAAAAGAAGTTAATTAGCGGCAAAAACAGATCACTAATTAAGAAAAGGGTTAGAATGAAAACCTGCGGCCACTGCAGCCCCCCGGGACTGGAGTTGGGCACCCCTGGTATATACCATCCAACCTGTATACATTACTTACCTAAAATGTGTGAGTTGTACATTTTTGTCTTTGGTGGCTTGCCTTGGCTCTCAAGAAGGAATGAATTCACAAAACACATCAGCCAGATCACTTAGCCAGCTTATTCAAGTGGGTATCCATCAACTACAAGGACATTACATCCCATCTTTGGGATTTTGTTTTGAGACTTTACACACATGGATGCTGCCCTTATTGACATTTTAGGCCTGGAGAATTTATTAATTGTACTTTTGTGATTGATATTTACACATTTGTGGTTACATTTGTGTTGTTATATTTTGAGTAAATTAGTAAAATTATTTATTTACCATATTTTGGTTGAAATAGATCACTTGTGCAAAATATTAACCTGCATCATAAATCATTTTCATTTTGAAAACTTCTTTTGCCTGATACTCCATCCTTGCATATTTTATATATGATGATGAATGTTCAAGTGAGAATAGCATGAGATACTACTCTAAACATAAGAAAACACCATATGTTTTTATGCATAACCTATGATATCTGGCATTTTTTCATGTGCTACTGTGGTAAAAAAAAAAAAAATCTTTGATATGTTTCACACTGTTGGAGTTAATTATGCAAACAATAATTAGACCCGAATGTATGAATTTACTAAGATCAATTAAACAAATGAAAAGTGACATCTGTTGGATTGTTTTTTTTTGCAGCATACGGGTTTGCAGATGGAGATACAGAAGGAAGCTGTTTATAGTTTTAGCATGTTGTGATGTTCTTTTACTGCATAAATAAATGCACAACTGAGCATACTTGGAAGGAGCAAGCCTCAGGATGAAGGGTTATTGGTTAGTAGAAAAATAAATTGAGAACTAATTAAACTGAAAAGAAAGATATATTTATTTCAGATTCAATAAAGGTTTTTTTAACGTATTTATTGGTATAATTGTACAAGTAATATACTGATTCCTTGGGAGATTCTTTTTATTAATTTGACAATTTTTGTATGGATTGGTATTTGTTACAAGGCTTCTCAATAACACAGCATTTTCTTATAGATTGTTTTTTATTCTTTTTCACCAAATATTTGGCTTTAATAAGGTAGGAAAGTCTGTCTTCAAAAAAAAAAAAGTTATTCAGTTACGAAAATGAACAATACAGTACTGCAACTACTGCAGCTTGTTGCAAATGATCCACAATGCAGCAGCCAATCTTGCATTTAACCAGCTGAGATGGGCACATATCACTCCTCTCTTCAGTTTGCTACTTTGACTCCCTGTTGCAGCACACATTAAGTTTAAATCCATGATATTTGCCTACAAAGTAGTCAATGGCTCAGCACCTGAGTACATGGAGACACTGGTGAAGTCCTATACTCGTTTTTGCCCACTCAGGTCTGCAAGGGAACAGCGTCCTCATGATGCTGCCTCTGTATGGTATCAGGTCTCAATCCACACTCTTTTCCTATGTAGTTCCTTTTTGGTGGAACAAGCTGCCCACCTCAATTCGAAAAGCTGACTCTCTCAATGAATTTAAGAAGCACCCATTTGTTCTGTGAATATCAGACTAATTGATCAAAAAGGAAAAAATATTGTGAAATTTTATATTATTAGCTAATTTGTTGTTAAATTAAGTCTAATCTCTTTACAGATTGTAAGCTATAATAGGTAGACTTATTAGTTATTACATCTTTTTTTAATTTATGGCGATAATCTTTTGTTACCTACCCTATTACACCTGTTGAACAGGCCCTGGGTTAATGTTACTCAGTTATGTTTACTTCTTTTGTAAGTCGCTTTGGATAAAAGTGTCTGCATAGCAAATAAATTAAGTATAAATGTAAATTTAGTTTATTTTGTTTACATTATTAGATATGAATAATAAAAACTATAATAAAAACTATTGTTGCCCATGCTCTTGCTTCTCCTATCTTTCTCTCACATCAGGGTTGAATTCTGTTTTGTAAGGTTTAGTCTCTTTTTGTTCCTGCTTTTCATTTGTTGCATAAATTCAGCTTGATTTACATGATGTTATTTTCTTCCAAGAAAACAGAATAAAAAACAGTTACCATGTAAAGTGGGAAGAGTTTCACTAATATGTGATTTGTAGACTTTGAGAGCTACACAGTATAACATTACATAACATCACAGCCATTAATGTAAGATATAAAGCACTACCCGTCCAGTCAGAGGATGAGAGACATGAAACCTACACAAGAACAGTCGACGAATCTGCAACTGTGGAGAACCAGCATGCACCTCAGGTAAATTGCAGTTCAAACATGTTGTTCAAATATTATACTGTAAGCTTAAAAAATGGTTTAAAATTTGTTTTTTTTCAGTAGCTGCATGTACATTTCGAGTATAGCAGCGCTTCTACTGTGTGTGTATATGCGTGTGTTCTGTGTGTGTATGCATGCGCGAACATGCATCCTGTTTGGTTTGGTTTTTGTTTGTCAGACATTCTGAAGGGAGAGACATGGTCAGAATTAAAGGATCCTAGGGAAGGAAAACTGCGGCAGCCAATGTAGAGGAAGAGGAGCACTCCCCACCACCTGCCAAGAAAAGAATATCCTGTGCCCTGGCTGATTTACTTGACAGTACTTTTGAACATGTCAGTGAGGCACATCCCAAGTCTCTCATACAAAAGGCAGGGGAGGAGATGGAAAACCTTTGCAGTGGTTTTATAGACATCAATCAGATTTCCCTTTCCTGGCCAAACAGTACTTATGTACACCATAGACAAGAGTGCCTTCCGACTGTATGTTCTCCACAGCAGGAGATATTATAATTGCCTAAAGGAGCACCCTGTCCACAGAGCATGTCATCCCTCTGTTATTTAAAAAAAAAATAAAATAAAAATTTCTGCATTATTTAGCACTAGCTTCACATAGAGCTTTTTATTTACAACAGATCTTGCAGCATTTTGTTTTAAAACATTTCTGCTAAGTATCAGTTAGTTTAAAGTTTTTACAGTGTTTTTATAGTCCTCTGCCTGTTATTTATTATCCTTTTGCTATTTTAGTGGATTTTACATTGCTGCAGAATGTTATATTTCACTGTGGATTTTTTTTTATTTGTTGCCATGTAATATATGTTTTTCCAAAAGTACACATATATGCATTTCTGGTATGAATTTCTTAATTTCATTAATTTCTATTGATAAAGAAATAAAGATGTGAAGTTTACTTGTTGAGTCAATAAAAACACATTAATTATATATATATATATATATATATATATATAGTGGTGTGAAAAACTATTTGCCCCCTTCCTGATTTTTTATTCTTTTGCATGTTTGTCACACAAAATGTTTCTGATCATCAAACACATTTAATCATTAGTTAAATATAACACAAGTAAACACAAAATGCAGTTTTTAAATGATGGTTTTTATTATTTAGGGAGAAAAAAAAATCCAAACCTACATGGCCCTGTGTGAAAAAGTAATTGCCCCCTGAACCTAATAACTGGTTGGGCCACCCTTAGCAGCGATAACTTGCAATGAGTCTTTTACAGCGCTCTGGAGGAATTTTGGCCCACTCATCTTTGCAGAATTGTTGTAATTCAGCTTTATTTGAGGGTTTCCTAGCATGAACCGCCTTTTTAAGGTCATGCCATAGCCATCTCAATTGGATTCAGGTCAGGACTTTGACTAGGCCACTCCAAAGTCTTCATTTTGTTTTTCTTCAGCCATTCAGAGGTGGATTTGCTGGTGTGTTTTGGGTCATTGTCCTGTTGCAGCACCCAAGATCGCTTCAGCTTGAGTTGACGAACAGATGGCCGGACATTCTCCTTCAGGATTTTTTGATAGACAGTAGAATTCATGGTTCCATCTATCACAGCAAGCCTTCCAGGTCCTGAAGCAGCAAAACAACCCCAGACCATCACACTACCACCACCATATTTTACTGTTGGTATGATGTTCTTTTTCTGAAATGCTGTGTTCCTTTTACGCCAGATGTAACGGGACATTTGCCTTCCAAAAAGTTCAACTTTTGTCTCATCAGTCCACAAGGTATTTTCCCAAAAGTCTTGGCAATCATTGAGATGTTTCTTAGCAAAATTGAGACGAGCCCTAATGTTCTTTTTGCTTAACAGTGGTTTGCGTCTTGGAAATCTGCCATGCAGGCCGTTTTTGCCCAGTCTCTTTCTTATGGTGGAGTCGTGAACACTGACCTTAATTGAGGCAAGTGAGGCCTGCAGTTCTTTAGACATTGTCCTGGGGTCTTTTGTGACCTCTCGGATGAGTCGTCTCTGCGCTCTTGGGGTAATTTTGGTCGGCCGGCCACTCCTGGGAAGGTTCACCACTGTTCCATGTTTTTGCCATTTGTGGATAATGGCTCTCACTGTGGTTCGCTGGAGTCCCAAAGCTTTAGAAATGGCTTTATAACCTTTACCAGACTGATAGATCTCAATTACTTCTGTTCTCATTTGTTCCTGAATTTCTTTGGATCTTGGCATGATGTCTAGCTTTTGAGGTGCTTTTGGTCTACTTCTCTGTGTCAGGCAGCTCCTATTTAAGTGATTTCTTGATTGAAACAGGTGTGGCAGTAATCAGGCCTGGGGGTGGCTACGGAAATTGAACTCAGGTGTGATACACCACAGTTAGGTTATTTTTTAACAAGGGGGCAATTACTTTTTCACACAGGGCCATGTAGGTTTGGATTTTTTTTCTCCCTAAATAATAAAAACCATCATTTAAAAACTGCATTTTGTGTTTACTTGTGTTATATTTGACTAATGATTAAATGTGTTTGATGATCAGAAACATTTTGTGTGACAAACATGCAAAAGAATACGAAATCAGGAAGGGGCCGAATAGTTTTTCACACCACTGTATATATATATATATAATTATGTCAATTTGGAGGAAATATACTTTTCTAAAAGAAATTGGCAATAAATCATAATACTGAATCACAATACAAACAGAATTGCAATACTTTAAAAAACTAAATACACTGTCATTGTAATATCAAATCAAGAGGTGTCTGCTGATTCCCACCCTTTAGAGCTAGAGTTGAAATCATACTTGTTAAGCTTTCTGGAAAGTTTTTTTTTTTCCAATTACTGTACCCACCGGAATAAACAGTAAACATTATAATTTAATAAATATAATTTTAAGAATATAATCCTCATGCGAATTATGATTTTCCAATGAAAAGACTGTAAATAATTAAGAATCCTGGAAATGAATCAGTGTAGGAACAGTTCGTGATTCTCCAAATAGTACTTGCCAAGTAGGGGATCATTGCTTTGGGCAGCTCTATATTGCTTAAATAGCTACAGCACTAACAATAATACATTGCATGGTGTGCTCTAGCTATGTAAAACACTGGTTTGCCACAACTGAAAACAATTAAGAATCCTGTAAAAGTATTAAAGTAGTAGGAGTTTGAAATGATAGAAAAAGCAATATTCCAACAGGAAATTACTTCTTTGAGCAGTTCCATATTTCTAGAACAGCTACAGACCTAACCTTATTGTTAAGGACAAAATAGTAAGGCCCTGCACTTCAAAATAGTAAGTAATATGTAAACACACTGTGTATAACTGACTATAATGTCAATCTCCACATCCAGCTTATACAGGGTACCTGGAGCCTATCCCAACAATCATAGGGTGCAAGGCAGGAACAACATTTGGATAGGATTTCAGTTCATTGCAAGGCAGACACAGACACACACACAGAATGTCAGTTCACGTAACTTGCATGCCTTTGGGCTATGGGAGAAAACCAGACAACCCAGAGAAAAGCCACAAGGACATGGAGATAATATGCAAACTCAGGGATATCCTGTCTGCTTACTGTAAGGCAGCAGCACTACCACTGTGGCACTGTTCCACCTGCCAAATATAACATAAAAGCCTGTAATTGTATCACTGTAGAAGCAGTTTTTAATTCTAAAATTGAATTATAACTATGAAATCACTGCTTTGAGCAGGTGCAAATTGGTAGAAGAATTACAGTGCTAACCTTACTGTTAAGTTATATACTGTATTTAACCCATGCAATTACTGACTTTTGCATTTGACTATAACTCAAAGGCCTTCTATTGGAATGTAAAATAAGTGATATGTAGCATATAAGTATGAACTACAGAAAATATGAGACTGGTAGATTGAATTTGACCAAGCTTGTTTCCTTAGTTAATGTTACACCCTCATACATTAAAGTAGCTGGACTGGGAAGGGGGTTGTGTGTGAGCTGCTTCATTGGTTCATGGTCAAAGAAAGCGTAAAGGGGGTGGCTTGCAAAGGTATGCTCTCTCTACCATTATTTTCATCCTGAAGAGAGCAAAACTGATGATGACCTGAAGAGAGCTGACCATAAATGATCTGAGCAGAAAGAACATAGTGCAACTAAAAGCTGATGTATCATCTGAAATTATCATGTTTAATTTGTAATCAGCACTAATATTGTACTTATTTACATAAGTACCGTATGCACTTAGCAATTGCACATATTTTCAATGATACATAATTAAATGTGTAACTTAACTCTTGCCTGTTCTTTTACTCTATTCAAGTACCTTAAGTTGAAGATGTAAAAGGGAAATGTGGGAGGAAGTGCTTAACTATAGCATCTGACAATGTAATAAGAGTATGGGATCTAAAACATTTTGTAAAGGTGTATATGATAAACAGCACAAAAGGGAGATTACCACAGAATAGGCCTGTAACTCCATCACTGTCAAAATAGTTTCTAATCCTGAAAATAATACTTACCAAGTAGGAAATTACTGCTTTGAGAAGTTCCATATTGCTAGAACAGTTATTGACCTTACTTTAATGTATTTCAATAAATAGTGTGTTCTAGCTGTGTAAACACTGGTTTGGAATAAATCAAAAGAATTAAGAATCCTACAAGAAAATCACTACAGAATCAGTTTTTAATGCTGAAAACAGTACTTGCAAAATACAATATCACTGTTTCAAACATTTCCATATTGCAAGAAAAGCAAATGACCTTACTTATTTTAATAATTACTTACTGTGTCTAGTTATTTAAATAATGCTAGAGGGCTATACCCCTTGCTTCCGTCACTCGCCAACCCCCAGGGGCAGACATTGGTTGTCCGGTATCTCATGGCTCAGTCGCTCGAATGGCATCGGGGCCCTCCTCTGTTATAGAAAGCAATTGTATTTAAAAAAGATGGTGGGAGCGGGAGGAAGACGGTTTGGTGCTTAGTTATTGTAAATAGAAAATATGTTACTTGAGTATGTCACTACAACTGTCTATTTTAAATATCAATGAATAATAAAATGTAGTAAAAAGTACAAGTAAAAAAGTAAAATGTAATAAAAAGTAAATAAAAAATTAAATTACATTAACGCCTTGTCAAAAACAAAATTATGAATTATTTTATCCTCAAAACAATAAACATTGCTCTGTTTGCATATTGTTCGGGATATTTTTCTCTTTTTCATTTATTGGATGATTCTCTTTGTTCTTGATTTTTATTATATAAAGCACTTTTTTGTTCTTTTTCTTTATCTTGCTGCTCTTTTTCTATTGCAATCTAAAATGAAATTCTTGAATAGATAATTTGCTTTTCTGTTTTGCCATTGTAACTGACTGCATTGAAGGGCGAGTTAGCACTGAGAGTGTCACGGGGTGGTATGGAGAGAGTAGTAACGATTAGGTGAGTGGTGTGGAGGAGAGGGGTCAAGGCTAATTATTTGGGGACATGACGGAAAACTTTTTTTTAATACTGTATAATAAAGAGATACATGAAATAAAGAAATTGTGGCACAACAAACAAACAAAACAAAAATATAACATGGAGAAACACTATTCACAAATGGATAAATAACACATACCACATAAGTAAATGGGCAAATGTGCCATACAATGTATAGTCAAACATTATGGGCATTCCTAAAATTGGCATTGGACCATATGTGAGTGTTAACTGTGTTAACAGTTAAGCTGGACATACTCTATATGAACAAAAGTATTGGGATGCTTGACAATTACACCAACAGGGACTATAATGTCATTGCATTCAAATACTTAGATTTGAATATGGAAATGGTCCCACCTTAACTGCTATAACAGCATTCACTCTTCTTGGAAGGCTTTACATAAGATTTCGGAATGTTTCTGTGGGAATTTGTGCCGATTCATTCTGTAGAGCCTTTATGAGGTCAGGCACTGATGTCGGAAGAGAAGGTCTGGTTTTCAATCTCCATTCCAGTTTCATACCAAAGGAGTTTGATAGGGTTGAGGTCAGGACACTATGTAGGCCAGACATTTTCTTCCTCACTGAACTCATTCAATCCTGTCTTTATGGACCTTGCTTTGTGCACTGGGGCACAGTCATGCTGAAAGATAAAAGGGCCTTCCCCAAACTGTTTCCACAAAGTTGGAAGCATAGCATTGTCCAGAATATCTTGGTATGCTGAAGTATTAAGAATGCCCTTCACTGGAAGTAAAGGGCCTAGCCCAAACCCTGAAAAACATCCCCACACCATTATCCACACCTCTATCAGACTTCACAGTTGGCACAATACAATCAGGCAGATAACATTCTCCTGGAATCTGCCAAACCCAGACTCCAAATCTGACTGCCAAACAGAGAAGTGTGATTCATCACTCCATAGAACAGATTTCCACCACTCCATCTGACGCTTGACATTTGACTTAGTGATGTGTGGTTTGCATGATGTGTGGTTTGCATTCTATGAAGCTCCTGCCACACAGTTTTTGTGCTTACATTAATGCCAGTGGAAGTCTGGAACTCTTCAGCTGCGGAATCAGCAGAGTATTGGAGACTTTAACGCACCAAGCACCTTAGTAGTTGTTGACTCCGCTGTATAACTTCACGTGGTCTTCCGATTCATGGCTGAATTGCTGTTGTTCCTAAACACTTCAATTTTCCAATAATACCACTTACAGTTGACCATAGAATATCCAGCAGGGATGAAATTTCACAAACTGTCTTCAATGTGGCATCCTATCACAGTACCACACTTGAAGTCACTGAGCTTTTCAGTATGACCCATTTTGTTTCACAAATATTTGTCAATGGAAACTGAGTGGCTAGGTGCTTGATTTTATACACCTGTGGCAAAGGGTCTGATTGAAACACCTGGATTCAATAATAAAGAGTGTGCCCCAATACTCTTGTTCATATAGCATATCTTAATTTGTATTCTCAAGCTCTTTAAAAGCAGCGAGCACATCATCATAAGGCTTAAAAAGCTAACAACATTTTTAAATGCAGGGGAACTATTTCATCATTTTTATAAGTGCCCACAAAATTAAATTTCACTTGCTGTGCACATTTGCACCGCGTGCACTTATTGGCGCAGTCTTTTGTCAGTGTTCCATTTTTTATTTTGGCAAAATAAAAAAGCATTATGTTAATACATATATACTGTAGAAATCTTAAGATTAAAAATAGTATAGTATGAGTATATATATGAATACATTTGGAACTTCAGAAGTACAGTTTTATTTAATGTTGTCTTTGCCAGTCTTTCTTGCCACTCCTACTGATGCTAGTGGTGTTTTGTCAAGGAATAAAGAGAATAATTTGGATTTTCGGGGGTAGATAAGTCACTTTAAATTAAGAAAATGGAGTGATTTTATTATATAAAGACAAATTGACAGGATATATCAATAAACGGACACAGCATAAAAAGTAACACAATCCATCCATTTCCACCCTCTCCCACCCAGCCTTAACCAAGGGATTAAAAAAAAATCAAGAAGTTACAAGTTAAGATTTGCATAATTGAGCAGACCAGGATTCAATTACATTACTGGAAGAACCATTAATCTGCCTGCAGACAAGTATATTATTACAAAATACAAATATATTAAGTTGTAGAAGGAGGACTGCCAGTTGTTGACAGTGACGCATTCAAGTGTCTTCAGAGTACACATACAGAATAATTTGTGTCAAGAGAGTTTGAGCAGAAGCCAAGAAAGGTCTAAAACAAGGAAGTTTTGAGGTAACAGAGGAGATCGGTAGGAAAAAAAGGAAGGCAGTAGGTGACATACATGTGTCCAAAAGGAAAAGATGGGGGGACAGTGCCTGAACATGTGAAGAAAAGTGCCAGATAAACCAAGGGAACATAAATGACAGAGAGGATCAGCAGTGAGGCCCATCAGAAACCGCTTGCGGGGAGTAGGACAGAGTCTGTGTAGAATGTTGAACTGGGTGTGCTGGTTGTTTGGGTATCTAGAACAAAACCTTACATTGGAGAGAGCAGTGCCCCATGAAGGGGGTAAAGGGAGAGGAAAAAGATCTCTGGACTAAAGAGAAATCAAGGGCAGAGGGTTTATAGGATGCTTTTCAAAGTAAGGAGTAGAGGTTTTTTCTTGAGAAAGAGAAAGAGCAAAACAGATAGTGTAGTGAATGATCTGGTAGGTGGGAAGTCAGAAGAAAGTTAATTTCTAGAAAAATGTCATAATCATACATTCCATTTCCCTTGCATTTTCCACAAATAAGACAAGATACAGTGATTTTCTGTGTCAATTCTATGTCATAAGTAAAAATGTATTCTTAACTTTGGATTTATTTTGAGAACCTGGCAACATTATATTGATTTATACATTAAAATATCAATTTGGTTGTTAAACACTGATATCTTTGGACAAAAAGAAAGTAACTTTCAGTATGTGCAGCTATAGACTGCAAGACGTTTCCTACTTTTCTTACGCACAAAATTTTGAATTAGAGCTCAAAATCAAATATCCTGTGTGAAGCATTCAAAGCACTACAGAGAAACAGGTTTTGATGATTATGCTGTAGGACTTACTTAGGAAATAACAGAATGTTTATGCAAGCCAAGATTATCCTTAGAAAAAATAAAAAGCCTCTCAAACATGTAGCTTTTTGCTCATTTATTGCTTACAAACTTGTCCTTGGTGTTGAGTGTTTTCAATATTGGCAGTCTACTGTGGTTAGCTTATTGTTGTTGTTTCATTCATCATCCACTCATATCATAAATGAGTGTGGGAGTGAGTTCTATAACGGACTAGTGGCCACTCCTTAATTCATTCCTGGCCTTTACTAATGCTGCAGAGCGCAGCACCAAGACTTTAGTGCTTTCAAAAACAGATGGATGGATTGTGCATCAAAGGAAATAATGAACGTTTTCAGTCTTGTGTCTTTTGTGTCTTGTGAAGCGCAACTTTCACTCTTCACAAATGTCTGGATCTTCACTGCTTAACCAGGGAACAACTTCTGAATTCTCACAGTGACTGTTTTAAAGTTTAAATTTAGGTCTATGGAGCTGTAAGAAGGCATTGCTAACTACTGCTCCATTGTGATGTCCTCACATTAAATCCACATGCTTCACCCGTATTATAGATAGATAGATAGATAGATAGATAGATAGATAGATAGATAGATAGAT